>CM050165.1:358331399-358926399 GCA_027410445.1 Discoglossus pictus
CCTTTGTTTTAACTATCATTTCGTTTTGTTTATCATCAAGACAATTTTTAGTGAATTCTGTTGGATTTAGTTTGTTATTGTTTATCTTTACTGATTTTTTCTCGGTCGAGACGTGTAGTGTCGTTTTTGGGCGTGCCCCTTGCCTAAAAAATGGTGTTCTAGCGTGGTTTGATTAGCTCCTGATCTCGTTGTTGGGCCACTAAGTGTTCCTCCGACATATTGTGTACGTGATTTATATTGTTGTATGTTTTCTTCTCTTTCTGATGTCTCTGCCTCTGAGGAACTAATGTCAGTATTGCTTGGATGTCTGATTCTGATAAATTTGTAAATTCTTCCAACTTGGTAGTCATTACTATCCCGTGAGAATTTTTTTTGTTTTCTTGCTATAAGATCTTTCTTAAATTTTTCAACATTATTATTCAATTTTATATTCAATGCTTCATATTCACTGTTGTCCTTAAATTTAAAGAAATCTGTTTGTTTGTCTATGACTGTTTGTTTAATATTTTCCAGGTTCTGTTTTTCAGTGTCTAAAATTAGATTCATTAATTCTATTGAGCATTTATCAACAATTTCTGTCCATTTTGTCACAAAATTTGCTTCTAGTAAATGTGTAGCAGGCGCCAGTTGGATTCTCAATCCTCTTGGGACAATTTTGGATTTTACATAGTTGTGGAGACTTGATATCTCCCAAATAGTTCTTATTTGTTTTTTCAGTCCTTTTAGCAGTTCTTTAGAGCTGCCTATTATACTCTGGTCACCAGATAATTTCAGTGACTCTGTTTCTTTGATGCAGAAGGTGGACTCTGCTTCTTTCATTAGCTCTGTAAAGTCCCACTGATTTACATTAGATTGTGCCATGCTTATAGACTTTTTTTTATATCCTTTTATTGGGATATATATATAGTTTATTTATTATTGAATTGAGATTCCTATTTTCAATACGATAGTAGTTGTTTTCTTTGTCCTGACTATATAAAAAATAGGAACATTCTATTGATCACTCCCAAAAAGATGTCTTTGTTTGCGTTGTCTTAAACTAGTGGCTTTTAGCGGATTTGCATCATTTAATTTAAAGAACATGCCCACAACTTTGAAGATGTTTTTTTTATTGTGGACCAAACAAAGAGGACAAAATAACAGAAAAAGTCAATGTGCATAACTATTCACCCCCCTAAAATCTTGTTTAAAAGCCACTTTTTGCGGCAATCACAGCTCCAAGTCACTTTGGAAAAGTCTCTATTAGCTTGCCACATCTTACCACTGGGATTTTTGCCAATTCCTCCTTGCAAAATGGCTCCAGCTCCTTCAAGTTGGATGGTTTGTGCTTGTGAACAGCAATCTTTAAATCTGACCACAGATTTTCTATTGGATTGAGGTCTGGGCTTTGACTCGACCATTCCAACAAATTTACATGTTTCCCCTTAAACCACTCAAGTGTTGCTTTAGCAGTGTGTTTGGTGTCATTGTCCTGCTGTAGGTGATCCTCCGTCCTAGCCTCAAATCAATATAACCAATATAAAGATAAAATATACACAAATCAAGCTAATCAATTACTCCACTGCACTAGCTCAAATAAAAGCCCCCTCCCCATGCTGTCTCCAGGGGCTGCCTTGACCTAAGCATACAAGACTTAGATCCCTATTAAATTTCATGTCCGCAGTTGCCATCGTACAGCCCATACGTCTGGGGGCTTGAAATTTCCTGGAGTAAGAGCGATTAAATTAGAAAAGCCTGTAAGGACATCGCCAGAGTCCAAATCCATAAACCATGCTTCGGCACTTAGCATTTCCGGGCATGAACATGATAACTTATTCAAACCCGTAGTTAACGGTTTAGATGGAGCCAATAGTAAAAGAGACTGTCATCATTACGTCACTAAAACATGGTGGTTGGGGGCCGTTCCTTGCTGTGGAGGAGAACAGATGCACACTGAGAGAGCTCCTGGCCCTAAAACCGAAAATTTTGTAAAAATATAATCTCAAAACCCATCTAACGCTCTGATATAGCCCAGATTTATGCTCAGTTGTCCCCTGCAGCAGCCTGGAGCGACTTGATGTGACCTGCTGGACATCTCACCGGATAACTGGCGTATTGGAGCCTTGTTTGGGCCTACAAGGGCCATCTTCTCACCTGACCTTCCCCCAGTCGGACAGCACAGCACTCCCGGAGGCTTAGAACCTGAGGTATCGCGAGAGAACACCCGAGGCCCGAGAGGTGGCGGCATGAGGGGCCGCAGCACCACTGAACCGGCGGCTGGAAAACCTGAAGCAGCCCTTGCAGAAACTACTGCCATCGGAGGCACAGGCGGGGTGAGGAGGACGACTGGATCCGTTGCTCCACCGCCAGGCCTTTACCAGTAGACGGAGACACAGCGGACGGGCCTGCCAAGATCAAGGCCTACTGCGTGAGGGCTGGCACCCGGACGCTGCAAAGCTGCAGCTGGTAAGCGGCTCTTAACATTCATGTCGGACACAGTTTTGGGAGGGAGCTAGAGGCTATTATATTAATAACTTTTATGTTAGAGCTCCTAAGGAGACCACAGTGGGCAGTTTAAGGACACCCCACAAGGCCCCTGCATAATATGCTCACCAACTTGGGATTTACAATACAGGCTCTACTGAACGCTAATCTGTCCCCCACCAACTACCTGCACAGCAGGTGTGACTGGCATGGGGAGATACTGGCCCAGAAGCTGGGATACACAGTTGGGTAATGCTGCACCAAAATGACACCTCATCCGCTGTATTACTCTTTATTATACTTGTTTGGAATTGCCAGTTTTGACAAATGACATTGATACATGCTTATTTATTTAAATGGATCTGGACTTTCCACCCTGGTAGCCCTAGGGTGTTGGCTGGGGTTGTTTACTTCTTCTACCTCTATAAGAGACCTCCTTGCTGTATTTGGCACCACTTCCTCGCCAGAGGGAGGGGCTGGAAACTACTCCCAGAAGCTTGGTTGCTCAGAGAAAAAGACTGTCAACACATACAATGCCTACTCATGCTCAGCCTGTAACTCTTCTGGACATTTTGTCTCATTTGGAAGCAATATCCACACACTTTGCTCCAATGACATATAACTTACACATATCAACTGATATTTGTGAAGTACTTCCAAACATCTAGGAAGTACTAGGCACTGTTGGCTAACTATCTCTCCTATTAAGACCTCATGACAAGAGTACCAATAAAGACTATATTCACATGAGGGCAGCAGTAAAATCACAGAGCCTTTGCAATACACAAAAGCTTGCAGATCCACTTGAATATATTTGCAACTCAGTGGCTCCAACAAGCAGTAATGATTAAAAGTCACTGAGTTGGTGAGTCAGTGCCTGATTTTGCATTCTTATATCCTTGCCAAAGCTCACTTGACAAAAAGTGAGGCTATACTACGTTGGCACTTAGTGGTCAAGTTTAAAATTTGTGAAATCCAGTTTTAAAAAATAAGGCTACACTATGCTGCCACCTTGTGGCCAAGATTAAAATTTGTGAAATCAAGATTAAAAAAAAATAACAAAAAAATAAGGCAATTTTACACTGCCACCTTGTAGACAAGTTTTAAATTGGTGGACTCAATCTTTCAATAAACAAGGCTATATTACACTGCCAAAAGAAAAGATGGATATGGTATTGGGCTTTTTGTACTCCGAATTTGGGCTACTCAGATAATGTCAGTCCAAGATAATTCTCTCTCAGTTTCTGTAGATAATATGTTGATGTGGATAATATGTGGATGTTAGTATATTTCCACACTATTTCTACGGGATCTTGGATGGGTCTTGTTTTTATATTCCTAGGGCTCTATAGATCTCACACTTAGAGGATGCCGCTTCTCCTGGTACACCGGCAAATGTGGTGTATTTGAAGTACTAGATATAAGAAAGAAGGGAGGGGAGAAAGCGCAATAGATACTACTAGTGCAGATTACTTTGTGCCTTTTCGTAGTATTAGACAATGTACTTTTACAGAGTTGTCTCTAACCATTGGTGACCTCCAGAATGTGAGGTACTTCAAAGCTGGATGTGATTCTCTCTCACAGGTAGGTGTCAGAAGGGATATTTCAAGAACTCTTCATGGTTTTCGTAGTGCACCCCAATATACAGTGTGTTTCTATGATCTATGAGATGTACTTGAAATGACCTCTGTGATGTGTCAGGTATACCAACAAAAACACTCCAATTTCTGTATATCTCTATATAAGAGTATGCACCAATGATTCTATATATATGTGTATATGTTCATGTGTGTCTATGTGATCTAAATCCAAGTCTAATGGAAAGATACACACACACTCAATTATCTTTTCAAGGAATTGAGTGTGTGTGTATTTTTCCATTAGACTTGGATTTAGATCACATAGACACACATGATCATATACACATATATATAGAATCATCGGTGCATACTCTTATATAGAGATATACAGAAATTGGAGTGTTTTTGTTGGTATACCTGACACCTCACAGAGGTAAATTCAAGTACATCTCATAGATCATAGAAACACACTGTATATTGGGGTGCACTACGAAAACCACGAAGAGTTCTTGAAATATCCCTTCTGACACCTACTGTACCTGTGATAGAGAATCACATCCAGCTTTTAAGTACCTCACATTCTGGAGGTCACCAAAGGTGAGAGACAACTCTGTAAAAGTACATTGTCCAATACTACGAAGAGGCACAAAGTAATCTGCACTAGGAGTATCTATTGCGCTTTCTCCCCCTCCCTTCTTCCTTATATTACGCTGCCACCTTGAGGACTTCCAAAGGAATATAGCCTACAAAAAGCAATAAAGGCTAACTTGAATTATGTATTTGTTTTCACAGAGCCAATCTTACAGCTACAGACTAACAACAAAGACCAAGACTACCTGCTAGCTACATAGAAGGGCGGGCCCCATCATAAAGCCCTGTATATCTACAGTATCGACTCCACATTTCTAACATATCTTTACCACAGCAGCCTAGAATGGGGAAACACAAACAAAAATCCACCAACTAAAAAGATGTAAGCTTCCAGGAGCCACTCAAGAGGCTGGCTCAGATCCCTCAGATGAGTCAGCAGATGAGGGGAGCCCTGTCTCACCGCATCATGACATGAACCTGTCCAAAAGCTCTATGGCACAAATTGAAGGAATAATTCAGTCTTATATGGCGAAGACTGTGGAAGCCATTAAGAAGGATATTGCTGAGTTGGGACAAAGTACCCAATTGCTAGAAGAAACAACGGATCGGATTGTGGAGGCCCAAGGGGGGGCAGGAAAGAGATTAATCAAAACTCCTCCCGAATCATGGCTCTTGAAGGCAAATATGAAGATCTGGAAAACCGATTGCGAAGGCATAATCTGAGGATAAGGGGGATACCGAGAGAAGTGCAGAATCTCCAACAGTACCTGAAAGAGACGCTCGATAAGCTATTACCTGACGCTCCTGGGTCATTACTGGAATTTGAAAGGACCGATAGGGCATTGGGTGCCACAAGAAATCCTGAGATCCACAAGGACGTTATTTTGAGGCTCCTCAGACAACAAGCCAGGGACCTAGTATTGGCGGCTGCCAGGAAGTTGCAAGAAATAAAAGGTCCTGACGATTCAATACTCCTTTTTTTTTTTTTTTCTTTTCTTTTCAATTTCAGCATACAGTAACGATATATAAAAAAAAATAAGAGAGAGAGAGAAAAGGGAAAGGAAGGGAATCCCAGCTTCCAAACCTTAAACCTAACCGTTGGGCTGTTTCTAAATTTTATGGGCCGTATATGCCACACCTTTTCCTGAGGGGTTTTATAGGAAGCACAAAGATAAGTAAATAAATAAATATAGTAAAAATAAATAACCTATTCCTTATATCTCCCGAAGCGACCAATAGTTGGTATTACCTTCTCTAGTTGGAGAGCTAAGGTCTTCTAAAGAACCTAATTCTAGGAATCTATTACAGTCCACTATTGTTTCTAATAATGACCATGATGGAATATTAGGACCCTTCCAATTTTTTACTAGCAGCCAATTGGCCGCCATCAGAACGTTAATAACGGTTCTTACCTCTAATTTAGAGATAGGATGGGAAAACATATGAAATAAGGCAGTTTCAGGCAAAAAATGAAGTTTTTTCCCAATAATTATAGCTATATTTGTGAAACAATTTTCCCAAAATGTTTGTATGTTTTTACAGTTCCACCAAATGTGGAGTTTGGTTCCTTTATTTAGACATTCCCTCCAACACAAGCCATCAGATTCATTTTTTAGATTTTTTTCCAATGAGCTAGGGACTAAATACCACCTTTGATGAATTTAAAAGTATGTTTCTCACAAATAAGCTGGTTTTAGTGTTTTTTTTGTCCGAGAAAAAGCCTCATACCATCTATGCTCGTCCCAGCAGCAATCAAACTCTGCTTCCCATTTTAATATTGATGGTGTCTTCAGTCTTTCTTTAAAAGAGCTAATTACTCTCAGGCAATTAGAGATCAAAAAGTGGGGATCTCTCAAAACCACATTTTCTAACTGAGTGGTGTCCCTCAATTTCCCCAGATTGTATTCTGAATGAGAGATACTACAGTGAAAAGTGGAATAATTCAACCACTGGAATGAAGTGAGATTATTGTTTACTTTTCATTTCTCAAATGATATAAATTAATTCTCATCATATAAGTCTCTAAGATAGATAAATCCCCATTTAGACCAGCATTGTTTAAACCAAGGGGGAAATAACAATTCCAAATGTTTCAAGGGGGTAATTACAGATGGAAGTGGCAGAAGGCCGTACTTCAAATTACTTTTATGCCAAAATTTCCAAATTGATTGACCAACTGGAAGCAATAATAATCTGGACTTTCCCTCTATTTTTTTAATCCAGAGGTGAGAGTTCAAAGTAATCTGAGTAATCAATGAGTTTTCTATTTGTAAATATTTAAATCTTTGTTCTAGGCCTAAAAAGCTAAACAGATCTTTTGGATTTATAGCTTCATGATAGGCAAAGATATTAGGTGAATGTCACGACCGCCAGCTTTGGGGGACCACGCTCACACCAAATCTCTCTCTCTCTATGGTTGCAACTTTTTGTTCAGATCTCGAAACCAGCAGACACTTCAGATGACAGCATCATTACTGCAGAGACATGCACCTCAGACCCCTATTCTTAGGATCTAAGAATCACACACCATGTACCTTGGATTAGTACAAGCAGACTCTGACACCACCTGTGTTTAGTGTGTCCAAAGTCAGACTGGCCACTTCCTTATTGTTACAGAGATATATATCAACACAGAAAGATTGCACAAAACACCAGACATTCCCCCAGTTCTAGCCCATCCTCCTAGGCAAATAGCTTGCTATCCCCCCTCACCCACATGATTTCCAGATGTATAGAGGCATCTGGCTTTCTTCTAATTACACCTTTTTTTCTCCTCTTACAGAGCCATAAAACTAGTTCCCCCTTTCATGAATAAAGCCAGAGCCATAAAACGTGTTCCCCCTCTTGAATAAAGCCAGAGCCTTCAGACATGGCCGTTTGCAGGGCCATAAAGATTCTTTAGAAGATTACTCCTTTGTCACATAAGTGTCTGAAGTATGTTTTAGATAATTCTAGCATCCTAGGGCCTACTTCTATCACAGATGCATTATTACAGTGCATATAACATGATCTAGTAACCACCAAATGAATTATTGTGGTCCATACTACACACAAAAACAATCAAGTCAGTCCTCAAGTTTCAGGTCCATTGTAATAGTTCTTGACATTAACACCTGGCGTGCCAGCATTCCAAATAGCAGAGTTACTTGTGGGTTGCAAGGGGTCCCATCATGACCCCAAATCGTTCATGACAGTGAAGATAGTCCCCCTTTAGAGTAATTTCTTTGTAACACTTCTTTACTTACACATGATCTTTTTCCTTTAAGAATAAAGTTGTCAAAAACCCTCTGAATTTTTTTCAAAGTGGACCTCGGAATATAAAGAGGGATGCAACGCAGCACAAATGTAATCTTAGGCAAGACTACCATTTTTAAAGCTGCAATTCAACCTGTCCATGAGAGGTTCAAGTATTTCCAATTAGCGAGAATGCTACTTACTTGATCACATAACCTTTCAAGGTTTCTTAGTGGTATTTGATTCAGATCGGGGTAAAAATCAACACCTACGTGATTGAAAGTATTAGAATTCCAATCAATTTTTTCAAACTTATGTTGGAATTAAGATCGAGATTGGCGTGCAGTATATTAGTCTTTAATTTATAATATAAAAATTTACTAAAATTATTGATTTTAGACATAATATGATATATGGAGCTTAATGGATTAGTAACCACCACCACAATGTCATCTGCAAAAAGTGTAATTTTATTTTCTATAGATCCAGTTTTAATTTCCTTGATGTTAGCAATTGCTCTGATAATTTGTGCTAAGTGCTCTATATACAAAACAAACAAAAGAGGGGACAGTGGGCAGCCCTGCCTTGTCCCATTTGATAGTGGGAAAACACTGAAGATTTGAGTCAAAGCCAAAGACAGATACCCAAGCTTTGGCGTTGCTATAAAGTGCTTTAATGGCCTTACAAACAATATTACCAAAACCAGATTTTAACAAAACCTTGCCCAGGAAGACCCAGGCGACCCTGTCAAATGGGTTTTTGGCATCTAATGACAGGGCCACTGCTGGGATCTTCCCGGATTTTGCAAAAGCCAACAGATCCAATAGCTTTCTAGTATTGTCTGAGCAATTCCTGTTATTGATAAAACCTGACTGGTCAAAATCTACAAGATCTGGAAGTAAAGGTTTCAAGCGTTGAGACAATATATTCGCGTACAATTATATTGAGTAAGGCAATAGGTCTATAATTTTTAATATCCAATTCCTCCTTACCCTTTTTCGGTATATTAAAATTTTTAGATGTCAACATTTTGGGTGGAGCTACGCCAGAAGTGATCATTTCGTTCAAAGAGTTAGTAAGGTGTTCCACCAAAGAAGGAGAAAAGATTTTATAATAAGCATTTTCAAAACCATCTGGTCCTAGAGATTTATTTGTAGAAAGACCCAAAATAATCTCTCCTTTACAGATATTTCTCTCTCCAATAATCTTAATTGTTCAGCAGAAATTTTAGGGAGCTTGATTTTCTCAAGGAAGTCCTCTGTATTTTTGCTTGTTGACTTTACAAAATATGGTTCTTTCTCAAGATTATACAGCGAGTTGTAATATTGTGCATGTAACGGCGTTGGAACACGAATCCAATATCTCCGCTGATATACGGTAAAATATCCAAGAAGCACTACAGTCTCACCATCCCCAACCTCCCATATTGGACGACACTCAATTGGGAGTCAAATAATACTGTCTTTATTTTGTTGTACAGAACTTTATATACACATCTCTTCCCACAGGCAATACACATCCCCCTTAGTTGGCCACACAATACACATAGAGGGACAATAGGTTTGGTCACACCTCCCTGAGGCTACCTGGCTACTTTGATACAATCAGACATTGATTATACTTCTTTGTTCTTATGTCTGATAATGAAAACACTTTATACAATAGACTTCCTTATCTTATGAGGAGTCTCTGTAATAGGATTATCTATTATGCCAAGGTCTGCAATAGTCTGGGCTAATATTCTGCAGAGCATAAACCAACATGCATACAGTATAACAGTAGGATCATATTTTAACCATAATAATTAAATAACCATAAAACAGGGTAAAACAGTTATAGGTTCCGTTACACACCTCCCCCGTGACCATAAGCCGGCATACACGGTCTGATCCCAACGGATCGGCCTGGGGATGTCCGGACAAAAGTATTTGTTGGTCAATACTCTAGTTTGACAACCCATCAGCAGTACTACAATTCACCTTACTCACATTTCAAGAACAAAACAAACGCACAATTCATACAGCATTCACAGCAATAAACATTTCAAGGAGAGGGAAAATACATTTTACAAACAGGTTTTACAGAGGCCTCTGTACTGGAGACAATGGGGAAAGTAAGCCAATTATCCATGGAAAGAGGCAGACTCCATTGAGCACATGATTGCAAAAAAACATAAACCACTTTAAAATACATAAAGTCACCTTTTACACATAACACACAGACATTTCACACAGATATCTGAGCGCACAAAACTACAGAATAGCGCACAGATCCTATTCACACAGTTCAATTGCCAGGTAGCTAAAGTCTTTCCCATAGTCTTTCATTATATGAATGGGCTCCATGGCATAGCTATCTGGGGTATCACCGCTCCCACAGGGCAAGTACCGAATGAACCCCCTGTATTTAAAGGGCCAGAATGAGGGACATACACTCTGGTATGGCCGAATACTGTTTTTAAAGGCCAATATGTCCCAGGGCCATAGTCGCAGGGCAGGAGGCTGGCAATAAGTCCTCTCCAGGACAAAGTGGCAAAAGGCACTTCGTCACCTATCTCCCCTTTGGGGGGAAGTCTAACCAGGCACCTGGATATTTCGCTGTGGTGATGGGGCAACACGCTGAGGGGACTTGAGGGGCAGAGGCCAGCTCATCCCTTTGACGCCCTACCACTTTAGGTGGGTGGAGGCTCCCACGTTGGCTGCAATGAGCTGCAGGCACGACTTACAACGCAAAATTTACGGACTTAGCATCCACAAATACGCGCAGCAGGATTTAGAAAAAAAAACTTTGCAAGCTCTCAAACATACGACCTTAAGGCCGGAACCGCGCGCACATGAAAACATTAAAAACACAATAAATGCACACAACAAATACACAAAAAGCTTACCCACAGCAAGGGGGGCACCCAGGACCTCTGCAAGGGAAGTTACACATCAATTTAAGCCCAAATGCCAGAGTTAGACACACGAAAATCCCCAAACCGAGAGAAAAAATGGCTGGCGAAAAAAACGAAAACGAGGCTACCGGACCCTAAACACGCAAAACACCACCAAGCACATACAGATTTTCCGAAAAAGCCGTACGAGGTCCAAGATACACTCTTACCAAGCAGGCTAAATCATCCACAGCTGCGTACCACATACACATTAGGCGTCATTTTACAACACTAACTTGCACAATGTGGAAGTACACAGCTACCCTAACAGATTTTCCTCGCGCACGCACACTATTTACACTACACACTTGACACATAGCTGACACTTACACATCAGCTCCACAACAGTGCAAACCGACATTGTAGGCTGCAGGAACATCAAAACAGATTGTCAGCTCTTCAACACAATGCTTCCTGCATATATTACTTCAAAATAGATAAAGTATATTCATTTATTATTTATTAATTATTTCATTAGCATACCAAAAAACATATACTCAAGAAAAAAACTCTCACAATAAAGATAAAAGCCATTCTCTGCGCCACTCACCACGACCGCCAACGCTGCTCATAGCACACAAAGCCTTGCAATAAGAGCACAAAACACATAACCGCCGACCAAACAATAACACCAAAAGCGCCTATCAGAAAAAAAAATACAACAACCAACAGCCTCACAATGAGCGCCAAAGGATCTCGGACCACCAACAAAATTATTGTCTCAACCAAACAGCATTACCATTTTTTGACGGGCAAGTCGCTAGTGTTGTAATAAAGAGGAGTCTTACAATAGATAAAGACAAATTCTCTAGCAGAAGTAATCTTCTTTCATACAGATAGTCAGCAATAGCAGGATGGATTTCAGGCCTGTTCCTGAGAAGGTTACTTTGTCTGACTATTTTAAGTCCCTCTTATGGTAAACTTTAAAACATTTACAGTTTTTAATCATTATTCGTTATGCGGGACACCAAGAGAATATTTTGGGTACTCACGGTAGTCAAAATTCACAATTTCTCATAGCCTAGGTACTGTTACAAATAATACCTTAAAATTCTCAAAAATCGCTGGCCCTAAGATGAGGAAGTGTAATAATCACTGCCTGCAATAATGTTCCAATATTTGTGCTGGCAAGAATGGCAATTATAGCGAGTGCAGATCTAATATGTCAGCGTAATTTCCCGTGGTCCTCTCTCAGCTAGTAAATGGTGTCACCATCTGTATCGCTGGATGTTCGTCCGGTAAATAAAGTCTAGCAACTGTGGCTAGTAAAAGTTTAGTGTATCGGTATAGCTTGTATATCAGGGTGGTTTGGCTTGGTCCTCTCTCACCTAGTCGTTAATGCTTCCGTTATTGGATGGCAGCTGCACCGTCAGTACAACTGACAGAGCCTTCAGCGGGAAGCAGAGATCCTCAGCATAAGCAGAAAGGCCAATTGGTCCGGTAATGGCTCTTATTCCCTGGCAAGGTCCCACCAAGCGATCCCACAGACCGCCGTCCATCAGCCAGAGAGACCGCCAGCCGTTGCAAGCTCCCGACAGGGCTATCCCTCTTTATAAGGGATACACCCGCTCTCAGTATCTGCGTCGCCCTGGAATCTTCACCGTAATATACTGCAGCAAAATGCAGGCCAAGCAGAAAGTATTATGTTTTCAGGCTAGTTCTCCATCCTTCCCTCTCCTTAGTCAGAGCGAGCACTAACGCGCTTGTACCTCCTTTTCCTGGGACGAGCATGTTCGACTCAATACTCCTCATCTTTGAGGATCTCTCACCCATCACACTTCTAGAACAAATAAAAGCAGACTTGCCACAAGGCCTTCATCAGGGGCACTTGTATAAAACTGGCCTAGCTTATAAAAAACAATGTAAAATGAAAGAAACAGAACTTATGTCCAAACTGCAGGGACTAGAACGCCAGAATCAGCTTAACCCTACCCTCCTTGTGCGCCAATTGATTGACAAATGAAGAATTGAATTAGACAACATTTTTTCTAACAAAACTGAAAAAGCCCTTAAACGCACAAACCACCTGTTTGATACAAAGGCTAATAAGCTGGATTCTTCTCTGGCTAAGAGGCTTAATTCTAGAATTTCTCAATCTAGAATCTTAAGAATGAAGATAAAAAAGGGAGTGGCTACAGTGAACCAGAATGAGATCAAACGGACCTTTGCTAACTTTTACCAGATAATACACTCTGCCAAAACCCAACCTAACATAGGGCTTATTCAGTCCTACTTGGATGCTTCCAATCTCTCTAAAGCTACAGACCAACATATGACAATGTTAATTCAAAATGTGACAATTGAGGAGATTCATAAAGCAATTAAGAGCCTAAAGTCTGGTAAGGCCCCAGATCCAGATAGTTTCACCAACTCCTGTTATAAGACTTTTGATAACCTTCTAGCTCCTCACTTATGTAACCTTTTTAATTCCATTCTAAATGGAAATAAAATGCCCCCAGAATTTAATAAGGTTGACTTAGTGTTTTTTCCTAAAGGGAGAGATACCCTAGAGGTCAAAAATTACTGGCCAATCTCCCTTATGAATGGAGATACCAAATTGCCGGCCAAGATCCTGGCGGACAGAATTTCTGTTTTTTTACTGGATCTAATCCACAAAGACCAAACGGGCTTTGTCCTTAAAAGGCAAACAAGGGATAACATTAGAAGGACTTCAAATGTCATTCATTTGGAGCATAGAGGTAACATTCTGCTATGTGTTCTAGCGTTGTATATGGAGAAGTCTATCGACACTCTCGAGTGGCCTTATCTATATGCAACGCTGGATAAATTTGGCTTTGGAGGGCAGTTTATTAATCTAATTAATCCTATTATCACCTTCTGCAGGCCAATCTTAAACTTCCCGGGTCACATGATACCAATATTAATATTATTCCTTAAACTTTGGACCCCATGGCTTACGTCCGCACATAGCATTCCTCTATAACTGTATAACTGCTTAAAAAGGTATTTGGGGCTGTTGATGGTGGGTGGGAAGGTCGGAATGCCACAAATATCTGCAATGCTCGGGACACCTTGAGGGGTAAGTTTGCCAGATGTTTTTTCCCTTCCCCTTTTCCCTTCCCAGTTATTTTTTTTTAAGAGGTTTTATAATTCAAAAGTTAAGATAAATAAAACAGATAGAGCAATAAAAGGAGTAAAAGGAAAAAAAAAAGAAAGAAAAGAAAAAATATATATATGTTTTCCTTTTACTTCATTTGTTGCTCTGTTTTATTTATCTTAAAATTTGAATTATAAGATAGACCACTTTTAAAAAAAGACAAGCTTTTCAGGTTTACATGTCTTTATATGTGTGTTGCTTAACATTATGTTACTGTTTATTAGTATGCTTCAACGACATGCTACCATTTATAAGGGCAGGGGGACACTATTACAAACTGTTTTGTGTATTGGTTGATCTGTTGTCCCTTACTATATTGTTTCAACTTTGTCTTTAATAAAAAGTTTGAATAAAAAAAAACATGGAGGTTAAATTTCAATCACTTACGATTTTGAAGTCTGAGTTGCGATCGGACCTGCATTCCAGAAATAATGCAATATAAAAAAAAATTATATATATTTTTTTCTAGTCAATGCGATTTCTATTATATGTATTAACACATTGATTGCTGGGATGGATATAACATGGAAATGAAACATAAATAAAAATACTTTTTATTGCAGATTTGCGAGCTTGAGAATATTGTGCTATTAATTTTAATACCTTTCAACGCTTGTCCTATCATTTAAAATACAGTGCTACGGACAGGAGTTTAACCCCCTTAGTACCCGTAGGATCTTTGGCTACATTTGCCATTTACAGGTGTGAAAACAGTTGAGGGCTTAAGGACTTGTAGCAATTTAATAGCGATTTACAATTGTAACATTTACGGGATTGAAAGATCAAAGGCTTAGCTGGGTTGGAGTTCAGATTTTGACAGCCCGTAGAGTTTTTCAACCTGTAACCTGCAGATCTTTTGTGGGTAGCTAAAAGAGGCCAGTTTAATAGCCATACCTTTTGCGGGCTCCTTTACGGGCTTTTGGAACTGCAATTTGGCAAATTTAATAGGGGCCTTGTTATGCATAAATAACCGCTAGCCCCAACTATAATAATACGACAGACACCAATATGGGTTTAAAACAGGCCACAGTTTTTATTGAACAAAAAGTGAAACCACAGAAGTGATTGCTCATCCCCACAAACAGAGCCCAACCATTTAGAGGCCTCCGAGAACCACTTGCCCAGGAGACTTCATGACCAACTATGATCTTGGACCATCACCATAAGGGCTACACCCCACAGTAAGCAACCAGCCTCTGCTACCAGCTAACTTAATATGGCTAGCCGAACCAACTATCAAAGCAAGGGCCTTATGAATAAATTCAAACAGAGTAAAATAAAAGTCTAAGGCCTACCTCTTTAGAAGAAACAGCTTCAGGGGTCTTTAAGTCTTTACTGCGAATAACCACTCCCATCTAATCTGACAGGATTGTTAGCCACGGCGAACCTTTGTGCACATCCCACAATACTCTGCAGCAATTGATTCAGCCTCATGTCTTTACATCCACGCCCTAATATCCATAACCAAATTGCAGTGCCCAGAGTTCCGAAAATAAATAATATTATATCAACAAATGAGGATGAACATGAGAATGTATTTTCTATACTGTCATCTAGACCTACCCTTGCTGCCTGTCGCTGTCCCCAATCTAAATTAATGTGTACCAAATTGACATTGGTCTGCAATGCAAGAGTTAAAAACTGCCTGAAACTGATACTTAGGCTTGAGCCATCTCTATGAATCAAGAATGTGACCCCTTCCACTGGTTGAATATTCACATAACTCACAACACAAACATAAAGACAACAAGCACCTGTTCTGGGATATGAAAAAATTAATTGGCCCCTGCCTAACTTTTCTGTCTTAGATCTGTGTAAACAAATATATAACTTCCCCTGAATAGCTACTTTTGTCAGTAGCAAACCACTCATTGATGATTTCTTTGGTGTCACTATTTCATTAAATTCTGAAAGCTCCCAAAACACATGGAAAAAAAGCAGTTTTGAAAAATTTGTTTATTATCTCTCTATGTACCATATGTGTTTTCCTATACAGCCCCTGTCTCTTTTGAGACTTTTTACCAAATATGAAATAACCATTTTACACCATTATAAAAACCTTATTTTTTATTAAATCCAGTTTCTCTTTTTTTTTCTCTAAACCAATAATGAACAATATCTGTATATGAAAAAGAAAACATTTATTGTATGTAATATGTATGAATCTGCTAACAATGTACAACTACTATTTTAACATGAAATGTTCCAAGTGGAATAATTCATAGAACCCCTTTAAAAAATGTTATCAAATCCATTTTTTTATAGTTTATCTTTAAACAAATACTGAACACTATCTTCATATTAAACTGCAACCATTTACTTTTTTACTATACACAAAGGGCCTCATTCAATTGCGATTTGGCCAATTGAATAGGGCTCTAAAAAAAGCACATAGCATATTTTTTTTAAAGAAGTTTTTAGTTAGTAAACATCTATCCAAAAGCAAGGTTTTCACAAACTAAAAACTTATTTTAAAAAATATGCTATGTGCTTTTTTAGAGCCCTATTCAATTGGCCAAATCACAATTGAATGAGGCCCAAAGATAGTAACAATGTACAACCAATATTTTTACATGTCATATTACATTTATTTTTATACAATAATACTAAACATTTTCTATCCTGTAAACCAGTAAATTATAATTTACACGTGAATAAATCTCATTTAATCTCCCCAATACTAATAGCACATGTTCAATATATACATATTTACTATTTCTGTCCATTCCACGTAGGAAAAAATGTTATGGACATGTAAATACTATGGGCCCTATTAAATTTGAGCTGCGTAAATAATAGGTGAAAACACAAGGCCTACGTGGTTGAAAAATGAGACCGTTTACGATGCTATGAAATTGCAAGTGCTGCGAGATACGAGCGATGGATGCGATTTTGTACACATTAGGATTTGCGCATGAGGGACGCTATCTCGGATAACTTTGATTTCAGTGGCCGCGCGTATCAATTAATCAATGAAGGTTTGCGTAGGAAAAGAGCGCGAAATATGTGATACGTAACACTTAACCAGACGGCAGTATGCCTTTAAAAGGGAGCCAAAACAGAAAATAATTGACTGTGCTGGAGCTTTTGCAAGTAGACACACAGGTCTAGGCGTTGGTGGGTTTTTGGTGAGCAAGGAGAGTGAGCGAGAGAGAAGAGAGCATTGCAAGTTTTGATCTTTTGACCTATCAGATAATTTAACCCTTTGTTTACAACACAAATAATTACTGATATCACATAATTCACACACATAGATTAATACGTACACATAGCTACACCTAGTGGTAGGCCACTGCACACCTACACCCCCCCCCCCAAGACCTACACCCCCCCCATACAATTACTGAACTACACATAATACTTGCATCTTTTTTTACCTCCTAAAACTACACACATATTATATTTATTTATCGTTACTTTATTTTCAGAGGAGGGGAGAGGAGGGGAGGCGGTAAGGCAAGAGAGGCGCGGAGGAGAGTGAGGAGAACATCTGAGGAGAGGAGGAGGATGAGGAGGAGAGGAGTAGGAGGAGGGAGAGGAGGAGGAGGAGGGAGAGGAGGAGGAGGAGGAGGGAGAGGAGGAGGAGGAGAGCAAGGAGGAGAGCAGGGGAGGAGGGAAGTGCCCCCAGAGGTAGGAATACCAGTGAAGGGGCAGAGGGTCAGGGGCCTGATCCCTTGGTGGGAGGTAGTGGGGATGAGGGAGCGGCCCCAAGGATAGAAGAGGTAGAGCAGGCACCGTCTGTAAGGCAACGGGTTGTGGCAAGGCCCAGGGCCCCCAATTATAGCCCAGAGGAGATCCAGGTTCTCCTCAGGGAAATCTGTGCCCACCAGGGGATCATATGTGATGGGAGAGACATCAATGCCAGCCAGAGGCAGCAGGCCTGGTCCCAAATTGGCAGAGCTGTGTCGGCAATAGGGGTCACCCATAGGGACCGGAGGTCAGTGCGTCACAAGTTTGATGATCTAAAGATGGCTGTCAAAAGAAAGATGGCCAAGGAGGCAGCAGCAGCACGTAGGACTGGAGGTGGGCCCGCGGTCCCTGTTGTATATAAGCAATGGGAGAGGACCGTGATGAGATTTATCCCTTCTGAATCTGTGGTGGGCATACCAGGCCAGATGGACACAGATCGCCCTAACACCCTGCAACGTGAGTATCATATCACACACATGGTTGTATGAGATTGTGGGGGGATGGGCTGTACAAAAGCAAATTGGCTTGTGTTCTGGCTGTTGTATATAATGAGCTGTATCCTTCTAGAACAGGGGTGGGTAAGGAGGGCCACATACATGCAGGCCTTTCAAGATATCCTTTTTGGGCACAGGTGAGTCAATCAGGATGACTGAAAAGGTGATTGGCTCATCTGTGTGGCCCTCCAGGACCGAACCTGCCCACCCTTGCTCAAGAATTATATGGCCTCCTACACCCCTGCCCACACACAGGAATAATTCACATACAATAGCACTGTAAGCCCTATGGTTGACTAAAGATATATGGGGCGACAATAACCATTTCAGTCCTGGTAGCAAACCTATCATGTTCATAATTTGTATCCCTGATATGTCAATTTCTACTTATATCCAGATTGATTGCAATGGAGCAGGGTGTCCAAAGTCAAACTTGCTGGGCTGCGCACAGGCCTGGATATGTGGATTTCCTTTATGTGCACAGATGAGTCAATTAGACTTAATGACTTGGAGAATGATATTCTCAGCTGGGTGCAGCATGGCTATCCACAAATGCAGGCCTGACTTTGGCCTCCACTGCGATAGAGTAAAAATCTGGCTGTGCGGCATATGTGGATACAGACTCTGTAGCACTGCATGTGTGTCATATATTGTCCTAACCTGGCCCATGTCTCAGCTGCATATTAGCAACCATTGCTGGAAACTTGTCAGATTGGTCAGTCTCACACACTGCACAGCAGATGCAGCAGAGCACGTGTCTGAGGCACATGCAGTACACATTCATATGAGCCATGATCCACAATGCTCATTATGCAGCCGTGGCTCATCTGTGTAACACAAGCACCACAGTCACTCAGAGGTGACCATGATGTCAATGATATGTAAATGCATAGCTGTCAATCGTGTATGGCAACCAACTGAAATATATGTTTATTCCATTGCAGTATCCACAGATTCAGAAGACAAGGAGGCAGGAGTGCCTGAAATGGGCCAGGACATTCAGGAGGGCCCGGGACCATCTACATCACTGGCTCATGAGGAGCGGGAAGTGATGCCCGGGCCCTCATCCTTTGCTGCCCCCTGCCATTCGTCGTGGCCACCTCAGGGCCTGCACCAGCCACACTATGCTGTGCCTCCCTCAGCGGCTCCACCCTCAGCGGCTCCACCCTCAATGGCTCCACCCTCAGCGGCTCCACCCTCAACCTGGGCACCACCTTCATCCTGGGCTCCACCCTCATCCTGGGCACCACCCTCAGCCTGGGCTCCACCCTCATCCTGGGCTCCACCCTCTGCCTGGGCTCCACCCTGGGTGTCGGGAGGAAGTGCTCCAGCTGCGGCGTCACGAGGAAGTGCTCCGGACGCGGATTCGGGAGGAAGTGCTCCGGCCGCTGAGTCTGGAGGAAGTGCTCCAGTCGCGGCGTCGGGAGGAAGTGCTCCGGCCGCGGAGTCGGGAGTAAGTGCTCTGGCCGCGGCGTCGGGAGGAAGTGCTCCGGCTGCGGAGTCGGGAGAAAGTGCTCCGGCCGTGGAGTCGCCGGCCGCGGAGTCGCCGGCCGCAGCTGCTGAGTTGCCATCTGCAAGACAAACACCTCCAGGCCCTCTGCCACCGGTCTATGCCCAATTGTGCAATATAATGGAGCACGTTCGACAAGAGGACCAGGCCCAACATCAGAGAGCAGAGAGAATGCTCGAAATCAGTGAGAGGCAGTTGGCTATAAGCAGTACCATCCTGGCTGGCAACCGGGTAATCCAGGCAACCACCCGAGGTATATATGCTGAGATGAGGAAGCACACCCGAAGGATGGAGAGATATGAGGAACGCGCGAGCTCAGAGAGATGCGCGTTATTGCGTCAACTCAGACGCCAGCCCATACCTCTCCAGCCTTCGGTTGTACAATCGCAACCTGAGATGTCTGCCTCCTCATCTCAGACATCACCCACCAATGAACCCCAGCCACCTGCTGTAGTGGCACCCCCTGCTCCCACACCACGTCGTGGAAGAGGGAGACGGTCCGCGGGCACGGACGGTGGGGGCCCGCTAACTCGGAGTAGGAGGTGTTAGGACCATCCGAGAAGGCCTCCTGACCACTCATCACAGAATACTGATTGTTATAGATGTTGACATACTATTGTCTGGCTACAGAGTGTGTACATGTCTGGTTATGTTTAACATTTCAACAATTGATGTTCAATGTGGATTGACCTTGAGATTAAATGCTGTATTTAATCATAATATTGTTTGATACATTGTTTTTGTCTTTGTAGGTGTTAATAGCCAAATCTCACAACTATGAAGACATTTTCTTCATCTTCGAGCAGTACAATACCATCATGTGAGTAAACACTCAACCCAGTTCCCAACGGGCATACTATCAGGGTTCTTCACCAGTGCAGATGGCTCAGAAATGCAATATATGACTACATATCTTTTCACTAAGGAACATGACTGTGTGATTTTCCATTATAATGATCAGTGTCCCGGCTGTAGAGTTGCACAGTCCCATTACTATCTGCTAATCCAAACCAGCAATTACACATAAGTTTTTGTAGCATTCCATCCTGTTAACATTAGGAAATTAGATTAATTTATTTCATGTCATCCAAACCAAACTGCCAATTTCCTTGGTTTGACATCATGATCAATGTGCATGTGTTTAGGGGTAATGTGAACAGTGTAATCTGTCTGGCCTTGGTACCACCCATTTAGAAGTGAGATGTGATATCAGCATGGCACAACTATTCCATATAGATAGTGATAGTACATTTTGCTGAAGGATTGTGTTCACAGTGAAGCATGCCTTGTCGTATTCCACATCCTAAGCATATTCCTGGAAGGCTGACTGAACAGGATAGAATCAATATGGTTATTACTGCTCGGAGATGATGTTCATGTTAGTTGGTTTATAGTAGTGTCAAGAGCAAAAACAATGTACTCTAATAACACCTTATGATTGTTCTAACACCTCCTATCTCTGTTTTCCAGATTCACATCATCTATTGACCAATCATCAGTAATGTATGCGAACACACTGTGTGTGGAATCGCTTAGTATCACATGATCCATGTTTTATAGTGTCTGTTTATTCTGGCAACCATGTGGTTGTTGTATGCGCATTAATGGTTATGTTGATTAAATGTCGTGTTATATGCTGTTCATTACTGTGGGGTCCTGACCACATGTGACCCTAGTAGATGCTATGCATTACCCTCATGATGTTGTCTCTTTCCTCTTCAGATGTCCTCAGATTTGCCACAGCCCCTTGCCATACTAGGATCTATTCACAACACACACATGATATTAATGCACAGTCTTGTCCATTTCTATTTTTGCTCTGTGTATGAAATAAAGTATGATTATGTTATACGGTTATCACTGTTTCTGTGTGTTTGTACCATATCATGCTTTCTAGTTGAGAGAATACAGATAGAATGAAGTGTAATTGTTCAGTACATATATCTGTGTGTGTTTACAGAGATACATATGCTACATTAATCTGTACCTTGCCAATATAGATGTAGGTGCAAGCCCGAGGGGTGTGAATTCTGAAATCATGTCTATAGACATGCAGGGTTGTATATAATGACTTGAAGGGCTCAACTTGACTGATATGAATCTACATTCATGATTATGTAGTAATGTAAACGCAGATTGAACAGAATAGTTACACCACTAACTGATGGTGATGAGCACATCTGACTTTCAGGGTAATTAACTTGTTACATGGTAAATATCCAGGATTACACAAACATTGAGTGAAAAAAACAGGTTTAATTGTTCACAAAGCCACACAGTGACAAATTACCACAGGCCTGCTCAGCATCATGGTGGAGGTGGGTAGGATACAGAGTTCCAGTAACACACGGAAATAGGGACATGGGGACAGAATGCAGGCAGGGGGGATGACATTGGTATAGATGATCAGTTGAAGGGGGATATACAGTGCATCATCCAACATGAGGCAATATCAGTTATATTATTAAATATATCAGGATAACATTCAATATTCAAACCCAACAATACAGAAGGAGATATGCTCATGGGGAGAAGTCATCTGTAGTCTTGTGTGTGTGCGCAACACACACTCCTAAGTTTGGACACTCAGATGGGAACCTGACCAGGACCATATCAGTGTGTTCCAACTAATTTCATGTGTTAGCAGAACTCACAACAAACTGGCCAGTTTGAGGTGTATTCTGTTCTGTGAATGAGCATCTCTATTATCTGCTGTTGCATATGCATAACTGAAGGTAAACGGAACCTCATTAACAGTTATGTTCCAAGGCTAGAGTTACTCTTCCCCATATGTACAGGGAGGATCACATCAGCACTGAGGAAGAGATCTGGAAGGAAGTATGACACAGGCTTCACAATAGTCCAAGTAGAGGAGAGAATGGCATATCTAAAGCAATAGGTACATATAAATCTATGTAGAGGATGTGATATCACACCCGATGCAACACATGATGACTGACATATGAACATACATGATGCAATGTGACAATAGCATAGTCCTGGAACATGGGAATGCTCATCATTCCTTGTTCTGACCGTGGAAAGGGACTCATCCTTGCTATCTGAAACATACAAGGAACATGTCAATATTTACATTGCACATGCTCCCGGAGCACTTACTTCGTCACATACAGTGGATATAAAAAGTCTACACACCCCTGTTAAAATGTTAGGTTTTTGGGCTGTAAAAAAATGTGCCAAAGAAAAATAATTTCAGAACTTTTTCCACCTTTAATGTGACATATAAACTGTACAACTCAATTGAAAAACAAACTGAAATATTTTAGGTGGAGGGAAGAAAAAAACAAAGAAAACTAATGTGGTTGCATAAGTCTGCACACTCTCTTATAACTGGGGATGTAGCTGTGTTCAGAATTAAGCAATCACATTGCAAATCGTGTTAAATAGGAGTCAGAATACACCTGCCATAATTTAAAGTGCCTCTGATTAACCCCAAATTAAGTTCAGCTGCTCTAGTTGGTCTTTTCTGAAATGTTCTTAGTCGCATCCCACAGCAAAAGCCATGGTCCACAGAGAGCTTCCAAAGCATCAGAGGGATCTCATTTTTAAAAGGTATCAGTCAGGAGAAGGGTACAAAAGAATTTCAAAAGCATTAGATATACCATGGAACACAGTGAAGACAGTCATCATCAAGTGGAGAAAATATGGCACAACAGTGACATTACCGAGAACTGGAGCTCCCTCCAAAATTGATAAAAAGAAGAAAAGAAAACTGGTCTGGGAGGCTACCAAGAGGCCTACAGCAACATTAAAGGAGCTGCAGGAATATCTAGCAAGTACTGGCTGTGTGGTACATGTGACAACAATCTCCCGTATTCTTCATATGTCTGGGCTATGGGGTAGAGTGGCAAGACAAAAGCCTTTTCTTACAAAGAAAAACATCCAAGCCAGGCTGCATTTTGCAAAAACACATCTGAAGTCTCCCAAAAGCATGTGGGAAAAGGTGTTATGGTCTGATGAAACCAAGGTTGAACTTTTTGGCCATAATTCCAAAAGATATGTTTGGCGCAAAAACACTGCACATCACCAAAAGAACACAATACCCACAGTGAAGCATGGTGGTGGCAGCATCATGCTTTGGGGCTATTTTTCTGCAGCTGGAAGTGGGGCCTTCAATTAAATAAGAGAGAGGGAATTATTTTTCAGTTCCAAATACCAGTCAATATTGGCACAAAACCTTCAGGCTTCTGCTAGAAAGCTGAACATGAAGAGGAACGTCATCTTTCAGCATGACAACGACCCAAAGCATACATCCAAATCAACAAAGGAATGGCTTCACCAGAAGAAGATTAAAGTTTTGGAATGGCCCAGCCAGAGCCCAGAACTGAATCAGATTGAAAATCTGTGGGGGTGATCTGAAGAGGGCTGTGCACAGGAGATGCCCTCGCAATCTGACAGATTTGGAGTGTTTTTTCAAATAAGAGTGGGCAAATCTTGCCAAGTCAAAATGTGCCATGCGGATAGACTCATCCCTAAAAAGACTGACTGCTGTAATAAAATCAAAAGGTGCTTCAACAAAGTATTCGTTTAGGGGTGTGCATACTTATGCAACCATGTTATTTTATTTTTTTATTTTTTCTTCGCTCTACCTAAAAGTTTCAGTTTGTTTTTCAATTAAATTGTACAGTTTATAGGTTACATTAAAGGTGGAAAAAGTTCTGAAATGATTTATCTTTGTCTCATTTTTTTACAGCCCAGAAACCTGACATTTTAACAGGGGTGTGTAGACTTTTTCGATCCATTGTACCAATATATGTTGCTTATTTCATACAAACTTCTTCACTGTTCTTTCCCTATATATGAAACGAGCTACTCATCTGGCTAATGATGTAGGAATATCACATAGATTACACATTAATGCATCTTTGGAGAGCCAAATGTGGTGTTTTACCTTGGACGCAGTCCCAAGCTCATCCACAAGGTGATTTTTCCACCAGGACACCTGCTCTGTGGATCATCATTAGTTATCACCGCTTAACTATCTGATGTATTCTGGAAAGAGATAGGCCGATATTAATAAAGTGATTGATGTGTTATTTGTGTCCTACCTTCAGCATACGTGGCCATATTATTACACAAATACTCACTATGTAGTTCACATTGATGTAGTAGTTCTGTTGCTGGTAATGTTTTTCCATGTCTAGGTTGTTGAAAGAAGAGTTGACACACGACAGCAGCTCTGTAAGGTTAATATGATGTGAGGATTACAGTCACAAATTAGACAAAGTATGTGTTCTATTCGTATTGGATATCTCTTATTAATAAGAAGTCATTGCCGGTTAGTGAGTTATGCCATGTTGCTACAGGGTGAAAATATCTGGATTTCGGCATGGTCTCATGTAAACAAGTCTAAAAGGCTGTGTCTGGATATATTTCAGTAGCAGTCACTTCTCCAGCCAGTCAGCAGCAGCCACCATGTTGGGTTTGGCTGGTGATCCATATTTGATCCAACTGAATAAACTCGAATCATGAGGAAATAACCAGAGGACTCTGTTTTGTGTTATCGTGACTGGTTCTTGATCTCCAAAGTATGTGTGTATGGTATTTATCTACGACCTATTGATCCCATTTCATGTGGTTTGGCAGGATCATACAATGTGAACAATACTGGTCCGTTGTGGTTGTAGGTGACTTTAAAAAGGGATTGGGTATATTTTTACATTAAAAAACAAACAGGCATTAGTGGCTATCCTGGATAAATAGAGAGGGAGTATTGATCCAGGGATGAATACGATCACCAGTATCTGGGGTCAGGAAGGAATGTTATATTTTTCTTCCCTGTGTAGACAATTGTCAAAGTTTCACTTTTTGTTTTTCTGTTTGCCTTCCTCTGGATCAATTAACAATAAATCTGCGTATTGCAGATCATAGATCTATAGAGGTTGAACTTGATGGACTAAAGTCTTTTTTCAATCTAAATTACTAGATAACAATGTAACGTGGGGCATATATACATTGACATAGTGGGATATATAATCCACTCAAATTATCTATGCCATTGATGTTTATAACCGTCAGTACTTAAGATGTGTATGGGAATGTGTGCTTACTTACCTGTAACCGATCATGTGGCTTGTTCCAGTGTACAAACATCGACAACGTCAGGGAACTCTCCTCTACTGTGGACTGGTTGGAATTCTGTATGAAAAGGGCGATGGATAAAGGTGGATTTGGGAGTCAGGAATAATCCAGATACATTAGACTGTATTCCATGCATATTGGGTATGTACTTACATGTGAAGTACTCACGAATGAGGCGGGTCCGCTGTTGTGACCCCTGCAGATTATCCACTTCAGGGGGAGGTAAAGGCATTTCCTCCCCATGTAGTGGAGCCGCATCAATGTCCCCCAGACAGTTGGCCTGTACTGCTGTATTGTGCAGACAGCAGCAGGCAACGATGATGCGACAAACTTTCTGGGGCTTGTATTGTAGAGCACCCCCAGTGGAATGTAAACATCTGAAGCGCATCTTTAGTACACCAAAGGTGCGCTCAATTACATTCTGGCAGGTTTTATGCGCAGCATTATACCGCACCTCTGCCCGAGTCTGGGGATTGCTCACAGGGGTCAACAACCACGGCAAACACCCATATCCTGCATTACCTGGTGGAAATAAAATGTGACATGTTGATATGAATAGGATGTTTGACAAAGCATATGCCCAAATATCGTCATCATGACCTATTAACACATCCCTGTGGCTAATACACAGTTAAAGATATATGTAAGGGAGATGGATCATGGATGCATCTGATAGGATAATTAGTAGTGTATTAACACATGTATTATATATGAAGCTTCAGTTCAATTACAATGTGTTTTCCACAAATGTCAAATCCAGATGGTCACACCCGCAGGATGCTTACATGAGACGGAGATACAAGGGAAATACAACAGGGTACATATTGCGACCCTTCTGGTAGAGAGCACAGGAAGTCACTGTTGCAGTTCTTGTACCGAGCACATGCCAGAGGTCTGAGGTGAAGAGTGATCGTGTATTATTGTGAATGTAAATGTGATGCTAATTCAGGTGGAATTTTCCAGGGGCGTACACGATCAAACGCAAATGCCAAAAGACCTTGGAGATTTTGATAACTTCAAGGTAAGCTAATTCATGTTTATTCAGGGATATATTCATGCAAGAAAAAGTTTTCCAAACACTATTAATTCTTCTCTATCAGATGAATTCGGAAGACATCTCACTTACATAGCCCTTACAATAACACACAACACGTTATGTAGACTAGAGATGTCCATGTCACAGAATACAAGGGAATGCATCAGAACATATACCTAATGATTAATCAATTGTGTTTTTTGTCATATGTTGTTGTGAACTGCATACTGTTTGGCCAAGCTAACACAGGGTTATGGCCAGCAATGAGCTATTATGTTCTGGCTTTGGTAGTATTACTCCTTAATGCACATGTGAACATCAGAGCAATAGAGGGAAACATGATGTACCGTATGTGTTATTGTATCCAGTCATAGTAAGATATGGTTGACTGCCATTACTAATGTGTACTCACCCAGTAGCCATCCGGATGGAAATCTGCCGGACTCAAATATGTCACATATGCCGGATGCACGCAGGATATAGGCGTCGTGAGCACTTCATACACACCTTGTATGCGCATGTTCGCATCGCAAACAACCTGTACATTTATTGAATGATAATGCTTACGATTTCTGTACAGCGCTTCTTGCTCTCTAGGAGGTATCAGTGCCACATGTGTACAATCAATAGCACCGAGCACATTGGGGATACCACCTAATTGGAAGAAATTGAACTTCACCTTCGAGATCTCTTCAGCAGTGTTAGGGTAACTGATGTATCTGGCAGCTTTCCGACCAATAGCACGGAGGAATGCACTCAGACAATTGGAGAGGCTTGGCTGAGACATTCCTCCGGCTATGCTCAGGGTGTTCTGAAAGCTACCAGAAGCAAGAAGTTGTATTGCAACTAACATCCGTGTCATTCCTGGGATGGCTCTATTGGCCCATGAGCGAGGCTCAAGGTCCGCTCTCAGAATCTCATAGAGCTCCACAAGACTGGCAGGGGTCAGCCGAAAACGCTCATACACCTCCCCATCAGTTAACCCCTCTAATGTGAGTCTATCCCTGTACACATTGGGTCCCCTTCGCCTCCTCACAAGCTCCTGGACAGGCTCCTGGACAGGCTCCTGGACAGGCTACCCCCCTTCTGCCTGAGCCACTACATCCTGTACTTCTCCCCCAGCAGCTGATCACCGACATCATTGTCAGCCTCCCTGTCTGAAGGTGGCCCTATATCCCTCTGTCCCTGCGCTACTGGAGCTCTCTCTCCTCCCTGATCCACCCCCACGATACTAGGCATGGCCTGTGGTAATTCCCTTGCCTGGCTTGATTCTGCCCTAGCATGGATCACATCACCACTCACACCCTCATTCACTCCCAGACACTCATCTCTGCCACTCCCCATCACCCCCTCAATCACACACCTTGCTTCCGGGTCTACATACTGTGCTATGTGATATGCACAAAAGCATCTCAACCTCATCCGCCCACTCAGACTGTCCAGCATCCCTCTCACATGATCATCCATGCTGTTTCAGACATGCTGATGACTTGTTGGGGATGGGGTTATATAGCTTGTTGATTACATTACCTGGTATTAGGCACGTTAATTTCAGCTTTGCCATTGGTCACCTGTGGATCTTTACGTGGCATTCCAGCTGATGGTTTTACGTCAAGAAGCCTCTCAGCCTATTACATACGCACTTGGTCGCATGTAATTGGCTGTCCCAACACGGGCCGCCAAGTGCGTATGTAATTGGCTGAGAGTCCCAACGCGGGCCGCCCAGTGCGTATGTAATTGGCTGAGAGTCCCAACACGGGCCGCCAAGTGCGTATGTAATTGGCTGAGAGGCTTTTGGCGGGTTTTTGCGCCATCGCCAAAAGCCTCTCAGCCAATTACATACGCACTTGGCGGCCTGACACTATAAGTGCGTATGTAATTGGCTGAGTCTGTTGGCGCGCTCGCAAGCTGATAAGGGGACGTCCTAGCGAGACACGCCTCTCAGCCAATCACGTACGAGCTCAGAATTTGATTGACAGTAGGAGCTTATAAATTTGATTGATACAAACCCATGCGCTGACTGTGTTGTAAGAGCCATTGGAGTTAGCACGCAGTTCCAGGAGCAGGTGGGAGAGAGTCTTTATTGAAAGTAGTATTTTGGAGAGAGGGAGATTAGTTTTTTGTCTTTTTTATTGTTTATTTCATAAGTCCTTACATTTAAGAAATACACATATTTACAGATTTCCCATATTTGCAAGACACATAGCACACACATCTTTTCTTTCCAACAGACATTCCAGTAATACTTTTACTTCTTTATCGTTATATTGATTTGTAGGCGCACTATTTTTGATTGTTTTGTATTTTATTACTAGCATATTTACACGTAAGAGTTACACATATTTACACATTACACATATTTGCCTGACACATAGATTAAAGACACATAGAGACATACATAAGGTTAGGACACACACCACACCCCCCCAACCTTTGCGCCGCATCCCCCAACAGTTATTAAAAACACATAGAACATACACTTTTTTTTTCATCGCCTATATAACAGTTATACTTATTTTGAGTTATCCTTATTTTTTTATAATTTGAGCATGGAGAGAGGAGATAGGTGGAGAGAGGAGGAGAGGAGCGGAGAGTGAGGAGAGTGAGGAGAGTGGAGGGTGGAGGAGCAGTGGAGGAGTTGTCCCCGGGGGAGGAGGAGTGGTCCCCGGAGGGGGGGGAGAGGAGGAGGAGATGGAGGGAGACAGAGGCACTACCAGAGGAGGGACAGAGGGGAAGGGGCCTGATCCCAGGGGGCAGGGTCATTTGGGGAAGGGACAGGCCTCAGGAAAAGTTCAGGGAGGCCAGGGTCCCCGAGCACAGTTGAGAGAGCAAGAGGCTATTGGCAAGGGCAGGCGCAGGGCCCGTAATTATACGCCCCGGGAGAATATGGTCCTCCTGGGTGCGATCCGTGACCGGCCCGTCATGCTTGTTGCAAGGGAAGCGAAGCCTGGGCCTAAGGCTCAGGCTTGGAAGGAGGTAGTGGAATTGATGAAGGAGGTATCCACGGTGCCTAGGGGCTTGAGGTCCTTAAAGCACCGATATGTGGATATCAGGGCCATGGTGAAGAGGAAGATGGCCAGAGAAGCAGAGGGACACAGTGTGACCTATAAGGAGTGGGAGAGGATTGCAAGGGACCTTCTGAGACCATCGCCCGCAGCTGGAGCTTCATCTCCGGTGGCCCAGCAGGACCCAGCCTCCAGTTCAGGTGAATATCACATACACCAACATGCCACCACATGTACATCACACACACTACACATGGTGACCAACAAGGACACTGACATGTCAGCTCCATGGAATTAACAAGGGATAGATGGAAGTGTCATTAAATCCATGAAGCTGAAAAATCACTGTCATTCCTGGCCACCCCAAGAGTAATCAAGCAATAGAGTCCATGTACTGGTGTGCCCAATGCAGCCTATGCATTTACAGACCGCAGAAGAAATACAGACAGCTTTAGGAGCCAGAAGAGGTCAAGACAAGAAACCAAAGAATAGATCAAATCTAGCAAATGACAGCTAATCTGAGTTGCAATTAGGAGAATCATCCATGTTCAGGCCTAGATGTCAGATAGTTAGGAGTGAAACCGCAGAAGAAATACAGACAGCGTTAGGAGCCAGGAGAGGTCAAGACAAGAAACCAAAGAATAGATCAAATCTAGCAAATGACAGCTAATCTGAGTTGCAATTAGGAGAATCATCCATGTTCAGGCCTAGATGTCAGATAGTTAGGAGTGAAAACATATCAATGTATTGATCAGCATACTAATGACATGTACCTCTCTTTTCACTATTTCAGCATCCAGTAGGAGGTCTGGGTCCAGTGATGAGCCAGGAGCGGGGCCGTCAGCCCCCGCCCGGCAGGAGACCGCTCAGGGGGAGGAGGCTAAAGGCTCATCGGAGGGCCCTAGCTCATCGGAGGGTGAGCTTGTGGTAGTTGACAGCCCCCCTGTACAGAGCCCGACTGTCCCCCTCCTCCAAAGACTTGCCATCTCGCTGGGGCCCTCACAAGTGGTGGACTATTCCACAGCTCCTCCTTCCCCACACACTGAGCCACCGGGGACCCCAACATCAGAGCCCCTGTCTCCAGCCGGGTCCCATATCCTCCCCACTCTCTCCCCGCCATCTTCCCACCCGGCCCTACCAGCAGGACCGCAGCCCCCACCACCACCGACCGAGGCTGCGCTGCCGGAGTTGTTGGCCCTCGTGAAGAGAATGGCTGCCGACATCTCTGGCATGAGGCGCAGCCTGGACAGGCGCTTTAGGGAGGAGAGGAGGCATCATCGGATGATGGAGCAGCACATGGTCAGGCTGCTGGGAACTGGGCAGCTCACCAGCCAACAGCAGCCTGGCCCCTCCTCTCCTTCCACCATGCCTCCGCCGCCACCACCACCCGTGGTGCCACTACCTCCTCTCGCTCCCCCACCACCAACGGGCAGACGGCGTCCGGCCGCGGATGATGCAGGTCCTGTGCCCAGGTGGCGGAGGACCTAGGGGCTGTGGACATAATTGTGCCTTGTCAACAGCACTCCTCAGTGACAATCTATTGGTCACAATGCTGACCTAATCTAGCCTGGCTACAGAGACTTGGATCTTTGCCTATGTGATGGTTATATTTTGTATGCAGATGGCTACCTCCCATCACATGGTCCATTAAAATATCTCCAAATAAACAGACTTTAGATAAAATTATCGAGATTAATTCCCAAATTAAAAAGATAGACTTGTGTGGAAATTCCAACAAAATCATTGTGGTATGGGCGGGAAGATGCCAATAAATTAAAAATAGAGAAAACGCAGAACTTTATCCAGGGGCTTAAAGGAGAAGATAATTTATTATATAATCATCCAAAGGAAATTGGCAAAATATTCCTCCAATACTACAGCAAATTATACAATATAGAAGAACAAAAGAATTTCCAAAAACCTTAATTAAGAGATATAGAACACTTTTTAAATTATATAAATTTTCCGAAACTCTAAGAAGTGGAATTATTACAGTTGAATGAACAAATTACAGAAAGAGAAATACATTTAGTTATAAAGGGAAGTAAAAACAATAAAGCCCCAGGGGTAAATGGACTAAACAATTATTCTATCAAACATTTGCAGAACATTTTCTATGCCCGATGTCAAGTATGTTTAATGAGAATAAAAATATATTGCCAGAAATTACTGAAGCAAAAATAATAATTATTTTAAAGGAAGGTAAAAATCCTGGAGATAAAAAAACCTATAGGCCAATCTCCTTAATTAATTATGCCTTAAAAATATACGCAAAAATGCTGACTTATCCCTATTATACCAAAATTGATCCATCCAGAGCAAACTAGTTTTGTTAAAGCTTGCCAGGGTGTGGGTAATGTGAGGAATCTTTTAGATATCTATCTATTGGCACCAAAAACAGAGGTACCAGCATGGCCCTGTTGATAGATGCTGAGAAAGCATTCGACAGGGTCAGCTGGGACTTCCTAAAAATGGTCCTGCAAAAATATGGCCTTGGAGAGCAATAAATGCGCTATACGTTAATTCAAATGCTAAGATATTTGGCCCTAATTTTTAAACCTCCCCCTTCCAATCAGGAATGGGACGAGGCAGGGGTGTCCCCTGTCTCCCCTATTATTTATTCTGTATGTAGAACCACTACCGATAAAAATAAGAGAAACAAGAGAAATTAAAGGTGTAAAGATTGGTTCTAAGGAATATAAGATAGCCATATATGCAGATGATCTGATACTAACCTTGACAAACCCTACTCAATCCTTGAGAGTTTTGGATAAACTTCTTAGAAATTTCGGGAGACTATCTTACTTCAAAATCAGTAGTGATAACTTAGATGTCATTATGAGAGGCCTCTCATTAGATAAAATAGCATACCTAAAATATACCTATAAATTCATATGGAATTCAAGGGGAATAATACACCTGGGTATATCCCTATCACTTAATGTAAAGAATACTCTAAAAGAAAATCTAGAAAATGTTCTTAAAAATATACAAAAAAATATCCTAGACTGGAAAGAAGTAAAGTTATCATGGTCTGCAAGAATTGCGATTACCAGGATGATAATTATCCCAAGGCTATCTTATATATTTAGATGCATTCCTGAGGTTCCGGTGGCTTACTGGTTTAAAAAGTTACAAAACTGTATAGACAAATATATACTGAATGAAAAGCGAGCTAGAATTCCATTAGATATTACTAAAAGAAGATTACTAGCAGGAGGCTTAGCAGCACCCTCCATAAGAGATATATATATATTCCAATTGCTCTCTCCCAAATCATGACTTTGAGCTCTCCACATATTAATCCATTATGGAAGACTTTGGAATATGAATTGCTCAGAATCACATTTATGAACTTACTATTATGACTCCCTAAAACAGATAAAAATAATATAAAACTCCTTTCTAGACGTGTGAGATCATTATTAAAATTTTGGTTAAAATATAGAGGTAAATTAAAATTATTTGAGTGCCCCTCACTAGGTGCCCCGATCAACATGCTTCTAACCTCTCAAAATTCTGAAGAAATACAAATGTGGAAGAGACAGGGAATGAAATTATATAAAGGACTTACCGGTATATTCAGGAGGTATATTACTAAGCTGGGCTAGCTTACAACAGACATTTAAGTTGAGAAAAATCAATGGCTACAATACATTTCAATACAAGCCTCTATAAAACAAAAAGGATATGGTAAAAAAGGGATGACACCAATAACACATTTTGAATTATTGTTGTATAGCGATAACATCAGCCATAGAGTAGCCAAGTTCAAAAAGATATTACTATCAAGCGAAAAAATTGATAAAACTAGGGGGATGATAGTTTGGGAGAAGGAACTGCACATTACATGTAGTTTAGGTTCATGTCTGAGAGCTGTAAAAATAGTTACAATATCTGCATACTAAACCTCCTACTCAGAACTTTACTTTAAGATAATTAATAGATGGCACTGGACACCTGAAGCAATAAATACATTTTCAACAGAGCCGAGTCTGTGCTGGAAGGGATGTGGGTTGAGAGGAGACTTACTGCATGTTTGGTGGAACTGTTCTAAGTTAAAGCATGGAGGAAATGTATATGCTGGATTGAAGAGATAATTGATCTAGAAGTTCTTTACAACCTAGAAATTTTATTATTACATATAAAACTAGATGAACAGTTTCCTAAGTGTTATTTGTTAATCACCCACATCCTTCTGGTTATCAAAACAAAAATTACAAAATACTGGAAATCAGAATTAACTCTTTTGCTCCAAGAAATTTTAAGATGTTTTATTAGAAACGAGATATATCGAATCCCATAATTCAGAGAGTACAATAAAGTAAAAGTAAAACAAAAGGGTGTCTCGCATCTAAATGGGAACTATGGGACAGATATATGGAGAAGAAATCAAAGGTTGATTAATATGTACTATTGTTTATCTGTGTATATGCAAGTATATTTAGTCCCTCTCTTAATATTGGATGGCTTGTCATTTTCTGTAATTTGACAAATTTGCTGAATTTACTAAGGTCTCTGATGCCCAGAGGGAAATGATGAAACAAATGTTGTAATGTAAAACTTTTTTTTATTTGTTTTATTGTTGTGTTTTGTATATTTACAAACTCTAAAAATAAAGTATAATAAAAATATGATTACATTTTTTATTGTGATTAAATGGCTTTTCGTTGAAGGAAGTCTTACCAATCATTGAAAGAAATAGACATTTGGAACAAAATGTACAGATGATAGGCCTTCCAGCTTATAAAGCTAATAAATGGTTAATTTAGGACAAGACCAATATCAAAATAACATGTTCTTTCTAATAGTAATAACAATTGCAATGTTTGTCACTATAAGTGCATAAGGCCAGATAACCAGTGATATAAGTGTAGAATTAATTCTATCTTTGTATGATGTGTAATGTGTATGAATTGTTTTAATTGTTTTAGAATGTATTGATTGTGATGTATGTTTAATTATGTTTGTAAATTCTTGATTCTGTGAAAAAAAATAAAAAGATTTAATACCAAAAAAAACTAAAAACTCCAATTAAACCCCAAATTAGCTTGCAACCTCACTCACAGACTTCCTGCCTCTTCCCCTGTGCTGTATATGAGGATATAAGTAAGTAATTGGCATCTTTTGGTGGTCTTCCGACGCCTTCCGAGTTAAGGGGCTTGAAAAAATTGCGGCCGTTTTTTTTAAGTGTTGTGTGCCTCGTGCTCATCGTGTGCTTGGCAATGAGCGCCTTTAATAATGGGTGAAAATAACAAGCCTGGAACCAATTTAGAAAATGTTTGGGCGATTTTCTATATCTTCACCTACGTTCCTCTTCCTCTTTCCTGGAACCCTCTTTTTATCATCATGTTTAAACTCAATAAAATTATCCAGAGGAAGCAAAGAAAACATTTCTTTCTAAGTGGTGTGCACACCTATAAGAGCGTTCTTTAAAGAGCTGTGTTTGAAATATCACATAACAGGGGAACTAGCTCACAACCCAGGAGAGCCCACCATCATAGCAGCCTCCTGGAACCAAGTGCCCCGGAGAAATGAAAGATAACTCACATCACAAATCGCTATTCAATTGCTCCGATTACCCCTTCTGCCAAGCCCGTAAATGGCAAAAAGCTAACTCCAACTTACTGGTTCCAAGGAGGTGTCGCAAGGGCTTGCAAAGCCCTTATGTATCTTCCCTACTGCTCCCAAATAAAACCCCCATGATGCGGGGGTCCTGATTGAGACCCCTGCAAGGTCGGAACATTAACCCCATGCTGCGGAGTTCCCGATCGGGACTCCCGCAGGGTCCACACATCAACCCCTTGCTGTAGGAGTCCCGATAGGGACCCATGCAGCATTTAAAATTTTGAAATTCCCTGCCACTGGTTCTTAAAGGGCCCACAGCACACTAATGGTTAACCCCATGCCGTGGGGATACAGTAAGTACCCCAGCGGCAATTAGCATTAACCCCCCCATGCTGCGGGGTTCCCATCAGTACCCCCGGATGATCCCTACATTAACTCTTGCAGCAGGGGTCTTGATCAGGACCCCTGCTGCATAAATAAAAAAATGCAAATGTCCTGCCGTGGGTTCTTAAAGGGCCCGCGGCACACCAATGCACAATCCCGGCCGTGGGGGTACTGTAAGTACCCCTGCGGCACCTAAAATACCCCCCCCAATTGGGACACATACAGGGTCCCTACATTGACCCTTGCAGCGGGGGTCCCCCTCGGCACCCCCGCTGCATTTAAAATTACAAAATTCCACCTTAAAGGACCTTAAAGGACCTGCGCTAAATAAAAATGTTTACCTATAAGTAACCCCCATGCCACCTAAAATTAACCCCCATCACTCATGGGGGTCAATATAGATCCTCATGAGACTAAAATTAACCCCCTCAGTCCAATTGGGGTCTATATAGACCCCTATAGGACACTATTAACCCCTACACTACCCATTTAACACCTACCCTAACATATTAACCCCTAGACTACTTACCTAAACCCCTATTAAACCACCTAACACCCCACTAATTGCAAAAACAATAAACACAATACACACAATACATTATAAATAGTAAATTTACCTGTCCCAAATGCCCATCCAGTGATGTTCCTGTCCTCCTTAAAGTATTCGCCAGCAGGGCACCTCCAAATAAAAAAAATCTAACGGAGCTCCTCCCTGGAGGAGCTCAGTGGTGCAAATGAAGGTTCTCGTGCATGCTCCGTTAAAATTTAGAGATGGCGCCATCTGATTCGCTGAAATTGCTGTCAATCATATTTAAGCCAATCAGAAGGCGTGAAGGTGTGAGCCAATCAGAATGGGATACACCCCTATATCCCATTCTAATTGGCTGATGTGCCTGTCAATCATTAGTAAAGCAATAAGAAGGCGCTATTGCCTTCAGCCAAACAGAATGGGATTGGCTGATATAACTGTCAATCAGATTGCAACGAATCAGAAGATATAGATGCTTGGAGCCAATAGTTAAAGAAAATATGTGTATTGCAGTGTATTTACAAGGGTGTATTCAAGTGCTCATACATACGCATAGCACCACCCTTAACCACACCAAATATGCATAAAGAATACATATAAATATAACAACATATACACCCGCTGTAAGTGGAACTGGTGAATATATTCACGCACAAAAAAGCGGTCCATCCTCATGACCCAAATGTGGACAGGCCTGTTACATAAAAGAATATACATTTACGATACATAAAAGGGAACCGCTGTGATAATTTATCACTTATATATCAAGGTTTGCAGTGGTTAAATATTACCCATCCTAATAAATAATGGTCTATATATGATGCCGCTTCTGGCCTCTCTGGCACTGCCGCCTGTGTCGCTCTGCCAGCACCTCCGCTTCCTCCTAGTCTCACATCTCGCAAGATCTCCAGCCACATCTCTGTCTCTCTCCTGCTCTTACGGCAGTCATCACTGCTCTCTTTCCTTGCCTCTCTCACAGCCTTCTGATTTATGTATGTCTTGTACTGCACAATGTTGCATTTAGCAAATCACTACACTATAAGTCCAACTGGGGCTTGGGGGATCAAAGCAGCTACTGGGTATTGCGGTCTCCTATGTATTGCTTGGCTCTTCTGGGTCTTTTCTCTCATACGTTCCCATCGTGGTCTGTCACTTCCCATGCGCCACCTCTCTGACCCTCACTAGCCACTACTGGCCTCCTACTCCTGCTAACATGCCTCACTGGATACCTTTTTCGCCGTTCATAACTTACTTAGTTCAGGTGTGCAGTCCTTTCCATACCCCTCATCACTGCCTCACGTCCTAATTCCTTCTGGCCCTAGCGGTCACCCCACTGTCTTAGCCCACTGTGTTCTCATTTGCAGGTCTTTTCTGCTTGAGTACACTGCTTTGTTTCAGTCACCCTTCTCCTTCTGCCTCGCTCCAGCCGCACCTGCCACCCCACGCTATTGCCCATCACTCGCTTTGGCACCCTCTCTTATCTTTCACTCACTTCTCCATGCCTTCTCAAGCCAACAGCTCCAATTCCATGGTGTTACCACCTTTGTTTGCTGTGCCTCCTAAGGTCACCTCTGATAGGCCTTCTGCCCCCCTTAACCAGAACCATTGTCGCCATGGCACTCACCTTAAGGCTCCCCATTTTTATTTTCTCACTCCTCCGTCCATACCATCTCGCTATCTTACTGACCTTCCTTTCTCGCTTGCTCCTTGCATTCATTTTTGTTCTTTCTGTTACTCTCGTATCCTTGCCTCCCTGAACTTATTCATCCACTATTTTCCCTCCTTTCAGTTTCTTCGTCCAGTTGCTCACTACCAATCCAGCCTCGGTTGCTGCTCAGAGCCTCAGCTCTTCAGTCGCTACAGCCATCAGGCTTCAATTACTACCATATTATTTCCGTTTCTAACATCAGTTCCATTTACAGATTTCTCTAAATCCTTATGGCACACCTAAATCTGTTGTACGCTGAAAGTGTCCCATCACAGACAATGTCAACTCCTGAAAGTGCCGCATTGGGCACAGACAGCCCAACCTCCCTCCACTCCTGGATGATCCCTCAGCTTATCCAGGAGCTCACTAACCACGGAATACCATAACCGGCCTCTGCTAGGAAGTCCGAGCTGTATCGCTTACTTTTCCCAACCAGGCCTGACCCCCCATCACTGCCCCCCCCCATCACTGCCCTGCCTGCCACTGACCTAGTTCTCTCAGCTTTACCGCATGATCACTGATATCGCCACATCCTACAACACTCTACCTACAACAAGATTCCTCGTCCTTCAATCGCGGCTCCTGTCCCGGGCCGTCCACCAGCTCAGGTGAGCCACCTCTCACACCACTAACCATCCTTCTAGCACATTTTGTTCCGGCCTATCTGAGGAGGGATATCTTGGATGGGAAGGATGTAAACCTTGTGGCACTGCTAATTTCATCTAACCACGTGAGCGAGAATAGAACCATCCTCCACTTACCTATCCACGAATCTGTACTCTATTTATCAATGAGGTCTACATTCCTTCAATCGTGGAATGGCTGATCATTTTTCGTATCTAAACTCAACTCTCTTTCCCCTGACCTAGTTATATTCACTTCTGACTAGCACATCAGTGCATATTTCTCAAATCAATCCTTCCTCTCAGCCTGGCCCTACCATCTAGTACCTAAGTCTGCACCAAGACTGTTGTACCCAGTACTCTTAGCCGCTGTCACCAGGGAGTCCGCATGGGAAAACCACCCCATTTGATTCATAACAAATAACGAAGCCACTTTTATACGCTATCTCGATCTAGATCACCAGAACCTATCACCATGTTCCCCCTCAGAAGGTTGGCTCTTCACTCCCTCATGTTCAATTATTGTTTATACCCTTGCCTCCAAAACAACGCTCACTATCCTTCACTGTCTCCCTTCCAGGATCTGCTGAACCAACCACAAGGCCCTAACCATCATATGCCCAACAGACCTGCAAATCAACCTTCCAGTTTAGAGCTTCTCTACCACCAAGCGCATTCCACCCTGACAAATGGTCCCGCCAGCAACATCAAACTGACAAACCTTCGGGCTTGGAAGCTCTTTGATTCCCACCACATCCCTTTTCTCATTACTCATCCCACCTTTATTGCCTTGTGTGCCGGCTGCCACTCCGGCCTTCATCTCTTACCAAGCACCATCAAAACCTCACTGGTGTCCAATTTCACTTTTCTCAGGTCCAATTTCTCCATGAATCTTTCCTTTCCACACCCCCCGCCCCCATCAAACTCTTCCTCAAAGGTCTTTTTCGCTCTACCTCTCCTCCACTTCCCTCATGACTACCCAACACGAGCGAGATATTTCAGCAGATTATTTCACTCCTCTCTCAAGACCCATTCGGACCCATCCATTTCTCTAAAACTCACAGCAGCCTTTGGTCTCCTTCACCAGAGCGAGTTCTTCAACCCAAACTAGATATCTCACCAAGCAAGATATCACCTTAACAGATGATTATTTTTCACTCACTCTGCATTCCACAAAGACCAGCTGTTTTCTGGTCACTATTCCCTTCTTCCTGACCCACAACGTATGGTGCCCGGTGTCAAATATAATTCTCCTTTTTAAAAATCTGCTTTCCAAATCTTCCCAACACCCATTTCCTTACATTTCTAGTCAACCTCTGTCTACCACATCCTTCATCCACTACATCAGACTTATCCTCTAGGTCACAACCCCTTTGTATTTTCTGGGTACTCATTTAGAATTGGAGTGGCATCCGCTGCCCACAAAAACTATAGCCCCATTCACATAACTAAGGCCATGGGTCGTTGGAAGTCCCATTGTTACAGCCGCTACATTCCAGACCCCAAGAATTAAATCAGAAACGCCTTACAAAAACTCAATCAGTAAAATGTTGCCATTTTTTTCGTAAGACCAAGGCCCCATAGTTTTCTGACACACTTCAAAACTACTCAGGGATAGGGGTTCGACTACAAATGGCGAGGTGTGAACCTGGAGTTGTGGGAGGACCCCTCTCCCCCACTCACCTATATAAACACCTCCTACCTGCGCATCTTATTTCTATATCCCTTGGCCTTTTTTTCCGTAAGACCAAGGCCCTGTATTCTGCTACACTTCAAAACTACTCAGGGAGAGGGGTCCGACTACAAATATATATATAGAAATATAGTCCCACTCCCATATTCTATCCTTCTACTTTAGCTTAAATTCCTCACATTGCTCTCACTGTCAACAACACCATCATCACCCCCACCTCCCACCTCCCAAGCCCATTGCTTTTGGGTTCTACTGGACCCTGCCCTCTCTTTCATCCCTCACATATAGTCACTAACAAAATCTTGCCTTCTCCATCTAAAAAACATTTCCAAAATACGCCACTACATTACACAAGACACAACTAAGATTCTATTACACTCTCTCATAATTTCTCGTCTTGACTACTGCAACTCGCTTCTCACTGGCCTGCCCCTCACCCTCCTTTCCCCACTTCAATCCATAATGAATGCCTCAGACTCATCTTCCGTATACAATGTTCAGTGTCAGCAGCACCTATTTGTCAATCACTCCACTGGCTTCCCTTAGCCTCCAGAATAAGATTTAAAATCATGACCCTAACTTACAATGACCAAGGTGGTGGTATGGGTGTTTTTGCTTTCCACTCTTTTACATTTCACCTATTACCCCCTGTCCCATCCCTCCAATTCTCATCCTTTGAAGTTCATACAATTCGCCTCTTCTCATATATCTCTCTACATATAGCTGTGATCTATCGCCCCCCAAGGCACTTTCAATTTCTTGATCACTTTTCTGTCTGGCTCCCTCACTTTCTCTCCTCCAATGTTCCTTCACTGGTACTTGGAGATTTTAACATTGCAGTTGACACTCCCACCTCCCCAGCAGCAGCCAAACTGCTTGCACTCACCTCTTCCCTTGGCCTCTCACAACTAACAGATTCTTCTACTCATCATGATGGATATTCTCTTGACCTTATCTTTACCAATCTCAGCACAACCTCCTACCCAGTCATCCATGCACTCCCCCTGACTATCACTTCCTTACCTTCAACCTCACCACATCTTCCTCTCACCACCCCTCTCCAAGCCCTGCCCCCATCACAAACAGAAACCTGCTAGCACTTGACCCTGCTCAACTCTCCACTATTATCCAACCCCTTCTCAGCCCCATCACCAACCTCAACTGCCTTTACACTGCCACCTCACTCTACAACTCTACTGCCACCTCCTCTCTTCCAGATGCCCTCGCTCTCATCCACAACTATGGCACACTACACAATCACGATACATCCACACTTTGAACTGCTTTGATCCGGCTACTGAGGACAAAGACTCCAAACTCGCCTCACTCCTGTCCTCAGGATCGGATTCCATCTAAGCTCATCTCTAGCTATACTCACCCTCAAAAAACCCTCATCTGACTCTGAAACTGCTGGAGCGGCTTATCTATAACTACCTTACCAGCTTTATTTCCTCTAACTCCCTTCTTGACACCTTCCATTCCAGCTTTCTTCTTCTAGATCTCTCTGCTGCCTTTGACACTGTCGACCATCCACTTATACTCCATATCCTCTTCTCCCTCGGTATTCGAGACACTGTTCTCTTGTGTTTCTCATCATACCTACAAAATCGATCATTCAGTATCTCCTTCTCTGACAACTATTCTTCTCCTCACCCCCTGTCTGTTGGCGTACCCCAATGATTCAATCCATTATGAATGCCTCTGCTAGACTCATCTTCCGTACACAACATTCAGTGTCGGCATCACCTCTCTGTCAAGTACTCCACTGGCTTCCCTTAGCCTCAAGAATAAAATTTAAAATCATGACCCTAACTTGCAAAGCCCTCAACAATAACGCTCCCGCATATATCTCTGCTCTCCTCTCCAAATAGTCCCCCACCTGCCCTCTTTGTTCTGCTAATGACCTTCTTCTTTCTACAACTCTTGTCACCTCCTCTCCCTCCCGCCTTCAGGACTTTTCTCATGCTACGCCTAGTCTCTGGAACTCCATGCCTCGCTCCACCAGATTATCCTCTTGCCTCAAAACATTTAAAACCTCACTTAAAACGCATTAAAGAAGCATATCACCTTCCACCCTAACATGCTTATCACCTCTCTCTCCCTCTTTTACCACTCACTATACCTTAGATTGTAAGTCTGCGAGTTTCTATCCTAAGTACTTTGCGCATGCACCATGGACATTGGATTCCTAGCACAAAGACAGGGCCCTCCTTGCTTTGCTATATGTTAATTTGTATTTATCTTTGTCTGAACTAAACTTATGTACAGCGCTACGGAATAAATGAACTATAATAATAATAATAATAATAATAATAATAATAATAATAATAATATATATACACATATACACATATACACACACACATTTTTATAAACTAATGTTTAATGTATATATAATTTATACTATACACTCTCACTGTATATGTACATATACATATATATATATATATAAACAGGGGAACCCAGCAAACAATGTTATGGGGCGGCTTTGAGTTTTCTGCCCAGGGACTCCAGAAATATTAATCCAGTCCTGGTTATATGCCAAATCTGCGTTTTACTCTGACTGACTGACTCACCAGCTCCAGCGCAGCAATCTCCAACGACGGCCAGATCCACTTCTGTGGATTCCTACACCCAGGCGGAATAAAGACTAATGCAGCCAAGGATCTCCAGATGTATTTTCTTCCACAGGGTGGTCCAGAGAAGCATCCAGATCATGGGCAAAAAATGGGGCAGAAAAATAGTCCCAATCAGCATCCACAGCAGCATGAAGCACAGCATGGTCCTGAACTAGAGGTAATGATCCAACAGGATTAGCAGGTGTAGCATCAAGGAAAGCGCAGTGATAATTGATGTAATGACCTGAAGGTAGGGGCTTTAGAACCCCAGGGCCATGTGCTATAGATTACATGTTAAGTACCAAGAAGGACAGTGATATCTGGCTTCTGTATCGGTCAGGATCCTTGCATCAGAAATCAGCACTTCCAGGCTACCAAGAGACTCCAGATCTGCTTCTTAGGGGGCTTGATAAGACTTGTTACAGTCAAAACTACCCCAGCAGGATCCTACAGAGTCTCTCAGTACTCCCCTGCAGCCATCCAGGAGAACAGGAGCAAAATAAGAGACACACGATTTCTACATGTTTCCAGAAGTGAACGGATTTATTTTTAAAAAGTCAGCAATATTTTTTGTAGTTAGATACAGAGGTGTGTGTGGGGGGGGGGGGGGGGGGTTGTACAATGTAACAAATAGAGGTTGTGGCAGGCAAACTTACAGGAGATGACCCCACGTGGGGTCTAGCAGTAAATTCCTGAGAGCAATTGGCATAACCTCCAATACGCATCCTGACGTCTCCAACACATATTAGATGTGATTAACTTCAAATGGGACAAAAAAAATTACAAATACAATGAAGGTGTTTATGCAGGTAATCCACTGCAGGAGCCAAGCAGTCTGTTCTTTTCTGGTGGCTAAGTCCCAGTGCATGACCTCCTCCTGGAGGGGGTAGTAGGTTGGCCCGGTCTGTGGTTGCTCATTTTTCAGGAAAATGTCCAGTCTCTAACCCCAAATTTCTGTAGGGTATTGGGAACATAATCCAGTTGCAAAGTCCTTCCAGGGGTATCTGGGCTAGTAGCCACATCTCAGCCACCCTCCCCTTTTTTTGCTTTTCTTCACAACATCTGGGATACCAATCCTCCGGGTCCAAGGTAGCAACACAGCCCAACCCCAACTCTTTTTCCTTCAACATTCCACCCCAAATTGCAGGCATCAGTCTTGGGGACACATTCAAGGTCTCAGGAACTAGAATCACATTCAGGGGCATACTGCTAACCCCTTGGCCACAGGCAGGTAGTGGCTCTGGCGTATCCCATCTAGGAAGCAGCTCAAGTGGGGGTAAAAAGCACAATTTCCTCAGGGTCTGTTGTCAAGGCAGGGTTGGGGAAAAACAGAGCAGAACTCTGGATTAGGGTATCTGGATATAGACCCTTCCCTGGCTGAGACTCACCCAGGGTAGCAGACTTCTCTGGGGTAAGTAGCTCCTTAGGGTGAGTATCCTCCAGGGGTGACAAGGATGGCATCACTTCTGTAGCTAGGGTATGATGTGAAAGGTCCTCTGGTACCGTGGGACGCTTGCCCATATCCTTTAACTCTGGGGCTGTCAGGACTTCCTATTCTGGTGAGTTCCCAGCAGTCCCTCTGTTCTGTAGTGGTCAGATCTCCAGGTACCTTCTGGTTTCCTTTCTCCACCTTATATGGGTGTAGCCAGGAGTCCATTTCCTCTTGCAGTGTATCATCTGCTAGCTCAGCTGGGGAAGCATTGGGTAACTCCAAGTACTTAAGCCAGGTCCCACCTGGGCCCATCTCCTCAAGCAGTTTCTCATACTCTTTTTCCAACATCATTTCTTTATGGATCAACAGTTTGACCAACCTTTCTTGGTCTATGCCTTGGTCAATTTCCATGGCCTTTTGGCGTTGTGCCAATAGGATTTCCCAGCGCTCTGAGGTTCCAAGGCCACACTTTGCATCTCCCTGCAGCACATCCGGGTGCCCTTCAACCAGTCCAAGCCTATAGAAGGAGGACCCTTGTGATGCACGAGTTGGAAACATTAGGTCCACATACTCATGTTCCAAGTCGAGTTCCAACCACACCAGGTCCTCAAGCCATTTTGCTAGCTCCCCGCTGGAGCCCAAAGGAATCTATCCTTTGATTTACAATAGCTGTCCATCTATCCTCGTCTGTTGCAAACCGTTGCCTTCACCGCTCCAGCATACTGTTGATCAGACTCCTTTTCTCCCTGATCACCTCTGCTCTGCAGGCCTCCATGTGATCCCTGATACCATCTATCCATTGCTGGCCTCCCTTGGACATGGACCTGGGTTTGAAGGTTTGACAAAATCGCAGAATGGTTTCTGCATCCCCACCAAGAAACCGAAAGTACTGGACTTCAAAACTGCTTAGATCACCATATCCCATCCTTGCTGTCAGTTTTTGCAACGAGATCCCAGCACTGCCGACAAGTTGTGACAATCCGAATTTAGGGGCTATACAACCCCAGGGCCACCTGTTATAGACTACAGGTTAACTACCAAGAAGGACCGTGGGGTTCTTGGAAATCTCGGCACCAGCACCCTGATATCTGGCTTCTGTCACGGTCAGGATCCTTGCATCAGAAATCAGCACTTCCAGGCTACCAAGATCTGCTTCTTCTTAGGGGCTTGATAAAACTTGTTACAGTCAAACCTACCCCAGCAGGATCCTACAGAGTCTCTCTCTATTTATATAGATGTAAAATTGCACATAAACTCAATTTTTTTTCTAAAAGTGGAGTTTATGTACAAAGGATCTAATCTACAAGTAACAAGGCTGTGGCGCTGAAATGGCCATCCAGGAGAACAGGAGCAAAATAAGGGACGCACGATTTCAATATGTCTCCAGAAGTGAACTAATTTTTTTTTTAAAGTCAGCAATATTTATAGTAGTTAGATATGTAACTATGAGGGGCTGCGGCAGACAACTACTGGAGATGTCCCCACATGGGGTCTAGCAGTAGCTTCCTGAGAGCAATAAGCTTAACCTCCAATACACATCCTGCTATCTCCAACACATATTAGAAGTGATTAACTTCCAATGGGACAAAATAGATTACAAATACAATGGAGGTGTTTATGCAGATAATCCACTGCTGGAGCCAAACAGTCTGTGCTTTTATTGTGGCTCAATGGGCCAATACCCAGGCTAAGAAAAAGGGGTCTGTTATAGTTGGCATGGGTGGATGCAGAGATGATCCCATCTTAGGTGGTCCAGTGAATCAGATGAGGCAGCCTCACATCACAAGGGAACATCATAGCTAGAAGGATGATCTATGGCAACAGAGGAAGCAGGCAGATGTACAGGAGAGACATCTGTGTTCCACATGTGCTCCTGCATCTTTGGCACATGTCCTGCATGTTCGGCATGTGTGGGAAGCAGGCAGATGTGCAGGAGACACATCTATGTTCAGCATGTTCTCCTGCATGTTAAAATGTGCTCTGGCTTGGGTAACTGACAAACGTGGGAAACTTTACTTCTATTAACCTGAAACTCCTCTCCCCGAATTTAAGCTATCCAATTACTCTCCTTCACTATATATGTCAAAAGCCCCTTTCCCCATGCTGTCTCCAGGGGCTGCCTTTCAATAGAACAGACTAGATGTCTTATCTGAATCAAGGTTCCTCTCATTACTCCCAGATTTCTAATCACAACAAAAAAGAGAACAATGTCAATAAAGTAAAACTGAATACATTAATTAAACTTTGTAAACATTTTTACATATTATTAAGGTCCTTAAAAGAGACAGTGATGCTTTAATATTAACTTGGAAAAAACACATTTCAATTGTCTTTTCAATGATATAACAAAATAAGATACAGCTTTAAATTCATTTTTCTAGATGCCATATGAAGTTAAACACATGGGCCCCTATTCGATTGCAAGCCCACGGTTTATGTTAAACAGGCCGTAATGTTTAAATCATACTTTTCAAATAAATGAAAAAATGATTTTTTCCATGTCTCTCTAAGGGAATTGTAAAATTATGGTTGTATATCCCTCCCTGCTTTTAAAAAGGGTTTTCTATTAACATCATTGATGTCAATTCATTACATCATATATGGCACTAGTTGAAATCATTCAGGATATATAAATAATTACTTCAGCTATGACGTCATTACATTACATATAATATGAAAAATGACATCATCCATGATATAACATCACCTTAAACCCTTATGGTGTTACTAAAATGTAAAAATCTATTTTTAATTTATCAGTCAGATCATAATGAAAACATTGACATTTGGCACTAAGGACTGTAAAGAAAATTTCAAATTATAGTGTTTTAACTAAGGAAAGTTATGCTATTGTGTTAACCATAGAATTAACCAAATCACGTTGATGGCAATGATATTAATGGCTAACTGTGCCGTCCATTAAGAACGAACTGTGCTAACCATAAAAAGGTATCATCTATGTCATACTTGTTGTCTTTTGACTTACACTTCAATGTAAAACTTTGAATAAAAAAGATATAATGCTCAATTCATAAATTGCCCATTATCAAGCATTTATTTTGGGGTAATACCTGTCTTTTTGATTTCATTAAATGAACTAGTTAGGTCGGCTACAATTTCTTTTTGATATATCTTATAAAAGGAATTAGTATATCCATCATATAATGCTCAATTCATAAATTGCCTATTACCAAGGATAAAAAGTTGAATGGATTTTGAGTTATATCATTTTGTTAACCTTTAAACTGAGCAGTGGCACACAACCCTCTCTCAAGGCCCACCATACAGAACATGATTTAAGATTGACACAATGTAAATACAAATGAGACAAATATAAACTCCACAGCATGTTTAATATTAATTGTTTTTATGATAATACAGTGAAAAACCTAAAACATAGCCTGTCTTGTGAACTTTGAGAAATGGGTTTGGAGCCACCACTATAGAGAATGCACTACATGTACCGTATATGCCACATTAAACAATTTTATATCTCTATGTATAGATGTAAAATTGCACATAAACTCCACTTTTTATAGAGTTTATGTGCAAAGTATCTAACCTACAAACAGCAAAGCTGAGGAGCTAAAATGGCAGAGTGAGAACCAGAAAATGACAGAAGTGTTGGAAGTAAAATGTACCTGAAAGCGGGAATCTGTATAACCAATAAAAATAGAACTCTAGGGAAAAGTCTGTGTGTTTTGCATTTGCAGTGCAGTGAACGAAAACTACATATCTAAGGTTGCCATGGTTGGAGCATTTGGAGTGAAGGATGGATCAGTGATCAACAAGCTGCTAGTGCTGCATCCGGTACAAAGTGTGTAACCCTAAGGTAGGAACAGGACTGTATTTGTGAAGGCTGTGTTTACCCCATAGCAAACAAGCTGTACAGGTACACAAAGGGTGTTTCAGAAGTCACGCAGCCAGTTCATGTAGAGCTTTATTTTTATTATTACATTTAATATTTTCATATTTTCTTAATTAGAAGCGCCTGAGCTTTTGGATTGCATCTCTGAGAGTGAGCGAAGAAGAGGACTCTGAGCCACCTTGTCTCTAATTTATATATATATATATATATATATATATATATATATATATACACACACACACATACTATATACATATTGTGACAAGGATGGCGGTACATTTAGTTCTCTATTTGGAGCCAGTCCCTGGATTCCTTTTGGTCACGCCATCTAATTATGTGAGCTAAAGATATTGCGTCTTGAAAATTCTGAATAGAGGGGTAAGCCATATCCCCTTTTTGAAATTTATTAATTAAATTTATTGATTTAATTCTCATTTTTTTACCTTTGTGAATAAACTTATCCAGAGTCTTTTGAAAAAAAATGTATGTAACCTATTGAAAAGTGGTAGGGTATACTTCTCATTAAATATGTTATTTTGGGGAGTAAGAACATTTTTGCTGCTATGATTCTTCCTGACCAGCTTAAAATTTTGATCTATCATTTGTTTGAACTCTGAGCATATTTCTATGCCCATATGTTTTATATTTTTTTGCCATGTGTATGAAAAGTGGGTCTTTAAGTATCTACCTTCTTTTGGTTTTTGATTTATCATGAATGCTTCGGATTTAATTATATTTAGTTTATAATATGAGATCGTGCTAAATTCTCTTATAATTTGTTGGAGACTTTCAATAGATCTAACCGAATCTTCAAGAGAGAGGACGACATCATCTGCAAACATTGTTATTTAATGTTCAGTGTCACCCACTCTTATACCCTGGATGCCTTTATTTTCTCTAATGGAAGTTGCCAATGGTTCCATTATGAGAGCAAAGATAAAGGGAGACAGGGGACATCCCTGTCTAGTCCTATTAGAGATGTTAAATGCCTTCGACTTATACCCAAGGCCCACAAAAGAGGCGATCGGGACCCCATAGAGAGCCTTAATAGCCTTAGAACCAAAATCGCCTAGGGTAACCTTGGCTAGGACAAGGTCCATATAGTCCCATCCTACTCTGTCAAAGGCCTTTTCTGCATCCAGGAATAGAAAAACTGTTGATATCTTATTTATTTTTGCATAAGAAACAAGATTAACTATTCTTCTAACATTGTCCGTCCCTTGTCTATTTACTATAAAGCCATTTTGATCTTTATCTACCAAAGTCTGTTTTACCATATTCAATTTGTTTGCAAGAATTTTGGCATATATTTTGATATCATTATTAATAAGAGAAATTGGGCGAAAGTCCTTACACTCTAAACATTCTTTCTCTTTTTTAGGGATAGTTATTATATATGTCTCAAGCATTTCCTTTGGGGTAATACCTGTCTTTTTGATTTCATTAAATGAACTAGTTAGGTCGGCTACAATTTCTTTTTGATATATTTTAGAATAGGAATTAGTATATCCATCTGGGCCTGGTGCGGAAGCGATCTTTAATTTAGAAATTACCTCTAGAATTTCTTTTTCAGATATAGGTTCATTCAAAGCTTCCAGTTTTTCCGGATAAATTTTTGGCAAGTGTATTTTTTCTAAAAAATTGTGATATTCAATTTCTTTTGGTTTATTATCTTCTCTCTCAGCCATACTGGCGCAAATACTTCTGCTATTTTATTTGGATTAGAAGTCATTTCTCCTTTGCATCGGATTTGATAAATTCTTTTGTGGGTGGTATTAATTCTATATTTACTTGCTCCTCAGTAGTATTTCTAATCCTGGCAGGCCTTTGGCTACTGATTTCCCCTTTGATCCACATAAGCCACAGAGTACCAATATGTTTTTTTATCTTTTCTTTTAATAAAACGTTTCCAAAACGAAATAGCTCAATGTCAGCATGAAATAAACATCTGCATATACAGGCTTACTATTTTTCAGGAACCCCCTGACTAGCCCTGAAATCCGCTTCTTGGCCTTCCGGTAAAACAATTGTCTTTTAATACAGAGGGGTGGGGTTCTGTCCTGACCTCTTTCCAGATACCCCAACCTCCATGGACCCTTTTATACTTCAGCCACTTGGTACCTTTATATCCTGTGTCTGTTGCTTTAAGCCGCTTACCTTTGTCCCAGCCTGGGTGTCTACCTCTCTGGGATCTCTCTCCTGCTTGCTCTATCCGAGCTTGGATGTCCAGCTCTCTAGGTCTCTCTCTCCTGCTTTCTCTCTCAGCTTAGGGAGACTGCATCAGTCCAAATAGCCTTCACTCACCGGCACTTGTGACAAGCAGCTTTTACAAGTCTCTCTCTGTCTTTGCAGCTCTTGCAAAATCTTTTTCTCACATTGACTCAAAGTTCCACACCAGAAAATTGTCTGTCTGTCTCTCTCAGTCCCACAGACTCTGATTAAACTGTCAGTCTCCATTACTGCCTCAGCACTTACTGTCTCAGGCCTCATCTCTCCTTTCTAGACCTTTAAATGCTGTTTCCACCTGTGCCAATTAAGACTATGCAGGAGTTTAACTCTGTCAAGTGCTGTATCTTACACCATCCTCTGTGGCATCGTCTCACAATATATATATATATATATATATATATATATATATATATATATATACAGAGAGAGAGAGAGAGAGAGAGAGAGATTTATTAGTAATAGATATAATTATATGGTTGACAGACTGATATTATAAATAAAAATTATTACTATGTGATACTTATTATTTTGCCATGTTATTCATTATTATATATTAATAATGATGTAAAGACAACTGCGCCCGACTGATCCTTAAAACATGCATGCACTACCGTATATACTCAAGTATAAGCCGAGTTTTTCAGACCTTTTTTAAGGCTGAAAAGGGCCTCCTTGGCTTATACTCGAGTCACTCCCCCCCCCGTGTCTCTCTAACTCCCCCGTGTCTCTCTAACCCCCCCGTGTCACTCTAACCCCACGTGTCTCTCTAACCCTTCCCTCGTGTCTCTCTAACCCTCCCCCGTGTCTCTCTAACCCTCCTTCTGTGTCTCTCTAAACCTCCCCCGTGTCTATTTCCCTCCCCCCTCCTCATTCTAAACCCCCTTCCTCATTCTCTCACCCTTTCCCCTCACTTACCTCTATCTGCAGCTGCTCCTCCGCTCTCCAAACTCCTTCCTGTGTCGGGACCCAGCATATGCTAATGACGTGACGTCACATGCGCGCCACGTCATTAGCATAGGCCGGGTCAAGACGCAGGAAGGAGCGCGGAGAAGCGAAGGAGCAGCTGCAGATTGAGGTAAGTGAGGGCAAAGGGAGAGAGGGAGGTATTTGGAGGGGTAAAGTGAGGACCGGGTTTTAGGATGAGGATGAGGGGGTTTAGGATGAGGATGGGGAGGGTTTAGGATGAGGATGGGGAGGGTTAAGGATGAGGATGGGGGGGGTTAGGATGAGGATGGGGGGTTTAGGATGAGGATGGGGGTTTAGGATGAGGATGGGGTTGAGGTTGAGAATGGGGCGGTTAAGAATGGGGGGGATGAGGATGAGGATGGGGGATTGAGGTTGAGGAGGGGGGTTGAGGAAGGGGGTTGAGGTTGAGGAGGGGGGCTGAGGAGAGAGGTTTTGGAGGGGGCTGAGGAGAGAGGTTGAGGAGGGAGGTTGGAGAGGGGGGTTTAGGATGGGGGGTTGAGGAGGGGGGATTGAGGATGGTGGGGTTGAGGTTGAGGAGGGGGGTTGAGGTTGAGGAAGGAGGTTAAGGAGGGAGGTTGAGGAGGGAGGTTGAGGAGGGGGTTTAGAATGAGGAGGGGGTTGAGGATGAGGGTTGAGGATGAGGATGGGGGCTGAGGTTGAGGAGGGGGGTTGAGGTTGAGGAGTGGGGTTGAGGAGGGAGGTTGAGTAGGGGGGTTGAGGATGAGGAGGGAGGTTGAGGATGAGGAGGGAGGTTGTGGAGGGAGGTTTAGCATGAGGAGGGAGGATGAGGAGGGAGGTTGAGGATGAGGAGGGGGGTTGAGTAGGGGGGCTGAGGAGGGTGGTTTAGGATGAGGATGGGGGGTTGAAGATGAGGAGGGAGGTTGAGGAGGGGGTTGAGGATGAGGAGGGGGGTTGAGAATGAGGAGGGAAGATGAGGAGGGGGGTTGAAGAGGGTGATAAGGGAGGAGGGGAAGAGGCACAGGGAAGAGAGAGGGGGGAAGAGACACAGGGAAGGGAGAGGGGGTAAGAGACACATGGGAGGGTGAGGGGAGAAGAGACACAGGCGAGAGAGAGGGGGGACACAAGAAAAGGGCACACAAGAGGGGGGCAAAAGAGGGACACAGGGGGCAGCACATTTCCCACCCTCGGCTTATACTCGAGTCACTCATTTTTCCCAGTATTTTGTGGTAAAATAGGTGCCTCAGCTTATACTCGGGTTGGCTTATACTCTAGTATATATGGTACTTTGTTTGTGATGTATAAAGGGGTGGATATTTGGGTGAATGGATAATAATGGTATATCTTGCATTACTGTGCCTAATCATTTTTGTAAATCTCATGGAGGCCTGAGTAGTGCTAATACACAATGTGCAGCGGTAGATCGTGGCTTAAAGTTCATCCTCTTAGTAAATTCCCCCATGATTTTAGTGCATACCACATTATTTAATACAGGCAACTTATGATTATTTGACAAAATTATTTTACATTAAATTTTAGCAACTGTATTTAGCTATCACAAGTCCAAAATGTAAACAAAACTGTTAACCTAAGAAGCGTGACACAATAAAAATGGTTTTAATTGATGGGATTTAGACAAGAAGATATATTATTATTATTATTATTATTAACTTTTATTTGTATCGCGCCAGAACAGGAAAAATACAATATTAAACCTGTTTTGAGCTTAGAATCTTTAGAATCTTTCCAAAGCACCCTATAAGATTGCAAGCTCGCTACTTACAATCTAAAGGGTATGTAAGTAAGTGTGTGAAATATAGAAAGGTGAGAGGTTCTATTGTGTAATTTTGAGTGACCCCTAGTGGTGTGATAGTAGTCAGAAAATTGGAGGTCAGGTGACTTTCATGCCTCTATAAATTAAATCTAAATTGGGATGGGTGGGTGGCAGGAGAGGGAGGGGAGTGCTTACAGGATTTCACCAGAGTAGGAGTGAGGTTGGTGCAGATCAAGGTGAGTCTGAAAGGAAAGCAATATGGGAACATATATAAACATGCAATGTTATCAAATAATTATCATGTATTTAAAAAATATATTTTAGCCACATATTTTTATAAACAGGTGTATTTGAAAATGTTTAGACCTTTAAAGTTAACAATTTAGGTAAATACACAGTTATAAATGCATTAGTGAAATATTATGGGTATCTTTTGTGATCATCAGTAATATCATGGATGTTGTTATTTTTCATATTATGACCAAAACAAAAAAAAAAAATGTATTGGGCAGTAAGTCAGAAAAACTAGGAAAAAATATAGAAACATTAAGTGCAAAGCACAGTAATAAAACATGGCTCTCAATATCTTTATAATAGTCCTCATATGTCTAAATGAGAAATCATAGGACTAAAAAGAATGAGTACCATTAAAAGAATATATATATAGAACACGCTATGTACATAAAAAATATAATATACAAGCAGAGAAGGGATCACTAGAGATACCGTGGACAGGAGGCCCCATATATATAGAGCTATAGAATCGGCGTATCAGCTCCTATATAGAATCACTGGGGAAGAAAAATCCCCTACTCCAGAGGCAAAACAGACCCTTACCTTAATGAAGGTCAAAGTAATCCATATACTCACGGTAGTCTGTGCCCATAAATCTGCAGAAAATAGAGATGTCTGAAAGCCAACCAGTTTCAATAGCTTCCTGCTATCTTCCGCCCACAGGACACTTTATTGTTTCTAACTAATAGAAGGCTTTGATTCCAACATTGAGGCGTGATGACGCCATATCTATGTGCTCTAATACACCAATACTTTTGTAGTCACCATATACTTCCTTGTATAGCGCTGTGACATCATCTAGTAATACGCTAAGGTGTTGTTACTTTTCGGAATCTTGACAAATAAGAGGCTTCGATTCTAACGTTGAAGCGCGATGACATTGTATCTATACGCTCTAATGTGCCAACACTTTTGAAGTGACCATATACTTCCCTATTCAGCACGGTGACGTCATCTCATAATACGCTAGCGTGTTACTTTGCGGAATTTTATCCAATTAGTCCATGAAATACGAAGTACTACTTATTTACTGCCCATACCACTTTATAATTCTACTATAAACACCCTATTACTTATTAAAACACTTCCATATAAATATAACACAGAATATTTTAGATAAAGGGGAGAAAGTAAAGCCTTCATTGAGGCCCCAATTACTTTGTGCACCTATTAAATAGATCCATTTGCATTCCTCTCGCATTAACTTCTGATCCATATCACCCCCTCTTATACCTGTTTTTAATCCTTTTATAACATGGAACTCGAGGAATTTTATATCCCCTTGATGGTAAAGTCTCACATGTCTGGAGACTGGAGTATCCAGGTCATTAACAACAGATGATACATGTTCCAGTATACAGCGTCTTAACTGCCTTATAGTTTTCCCTACATATAGCTTGTTACAGCTGCATACTATGATGTAAACCATATTAGTGGACAGGCAGTTAAAGAATGACCCCAAAGGAAACTCTTTATTGGTATGAGGGTGTCGAAAGGAATTTTCCGGCTTGATGTATTGACAGGCCCGGCAATTGCAGCATTTAAAAAAAACCTTTGTTCTTGTTAGCCATTTATTTTTTTCTTTGCCGTCATTAAAAAGACTTCTTACCATCTTAACCCCAAATTTGTTCCTCTACGGTATGTAATTTGAGGACAAGGGCTTAATACAGTTTTAAGAGCTACATCATTGTAGAGAAGATGCCAATGTCTCATCAATATGTTCTTAATGTGTTCATTATCTGTCCCATAAAACAGTATACATCTAATGTTGTTCTCTTTTTCTTTTGTTTGTACTTTAAACAGTAAGTCCTTCCTCTCCATAACAATCGCTTTTTTATAAGCACATTTAAGTATTCGATTTCGGATACCCTTTTCTCTTTAGCCTAACTCTTAATACATCTGCTTTTGCTTTGAAGTCTTCCATAGTGTTACAGTTGGGGTGTAATCTGATATATTGGCCTATAGGTATTCCAGCCTTTAAAGATCTGGGATGTTGACACCCCCATGCCCGAATGTTATTTATGGCTGTTTTTTTCTGTACAGGATTGTATGTAATTTCCCTTCTGATGTTTTCATGACCTTTAAATCCAGGAAATTAATTTCTTTTTCATTTATTTCAGATGTTAGTCTGATATTCATACCATTATTATTGAGTTATAAACGTCGCAAACTCAGCTCTCTCACCCTGCCAGCAGATTAGGACATCATCGATGTACCTTTTCCATACCAAAACTTTTTCTGTATTTATCTGGTTTCTAAACACATTTGTGCTTTCCCACATTCCCAGAAAAAGGTTGGAATAGCTAGGGGCACAGCATGTTCCCATTGCTGTGCCCCTACTCTGACAGTACCATTTACCGGTACCTTGAAAGACAAAATAATTCCTTGTTAGAACAAATTTTAAACAGTCGAGGATAAATTTGTTTCTCACCTGATTTTTTGTACTCCTCATATCCAGATAATATTTCACAGCTTCTATCCCTTCATCATTTAGGATACTGCTGTATAGCTGTATCCCAAAAGATGAGGTAGCTCTAAAACCTCAATATCCTCAAAAGTATCAGTTGTATCTTGAAAAAAAGATGGGAGGCTCGATACAATATCTTTCAACTCATCTATATATTGGCTAATGCGTTCCATCAGGCAGTTAGTACTTGCCACAATGGGTCTCCCTGGAACGGGTACCCATTGTTTATGGATCTTAGGTAAGGCGTAGAATGTCGTCACTGTAGGGTCTTTTGGTAACAAGTAATCATTAATATCCTTCACATTCTCAAACAAATTTCTATAGTTAGATGGTATAAATGAGACACCATGACTTAATACTTTTAGTTGGGCTTCTGTCAATATAATTTCTGTAAGATTTACTATACAGCTTTCCTCTCTTATGGATATCTGCTTTTTTGGTTCTTCAATTGCGTCTAGGCCTATTTTAATATTATTGCATTTTCCATCGTGGAGGGCTATCATTTCTGAGAGTTATTCTTTAGTGTCTGTACTTTTTTAATTGTTGTTGGAGTTTTGTTTTCTCTCTCCCTCTCCTGCGTATTTGTTTTAGGCCTAGCCCCTTCCCTAAAAAAGTATCCATAGAGGCTTGGTTAAGGCGTGCTCGAGTGCTTGGAGCTGCCATCTGTGAACCCTGAGTGTCTCTGTTAATGGGACCTGATTCCATTTCTCCATCTGTTTCTGAATATTTAGAGGAGGTTATGTTCCTTATTCCTGCAGTTTTTTCAGTATTACTGATTTTATATATTGTTCCTCGTTGAAAATCACTCTTATCCCTATTAAACTTCATCTGTTTACGTCTAATTAATTCTCTTTTATATTTCTCCAAATTTTCATTCATTTTGGGTAGCCATCTCTTATATTCGTCACTATTCTTATTTACCTCTAAATTACATTCATCCACTTTTTTAGTCCATACTTCCAGATTTTTCTGTTCTTGTTTCGTTATTATTATCATAAGATCAGTAGAACATTTAGTAACAAAGTCTATCCATTTCTTTACAAAATCATCTTCAAATAAGTGCTGTGGAGGCACTATTTGTATTCACAGTCCCCTCGGTATTAATACATTTTTTACATAGTTCTTGAGACTACTAATCTCCCAAATAGATTTAATCTGCTTTTGCAATGATTTTTGTAATATTCTAATGGTTGTTGAAATATCCTGCTTGTTCTCAATTGTTATATTCTCATTTTCCCAGACAAGAGTGGATTGAGCTTCATTTAGGAGTGTATTATAGTCCCATTTATTAAGTTCTGCCGTGTTTAGAAGATTGGAAGTGAATTAATCAAGAAAACTTTGATTAAGCCAAAGATACAGAAATATCATATAACAAAACAAAAAAAGATTCTTGGTGCTTAACACCTGTTAAAATCGTGACCAATACGAAGTACTACTTATTTATTGCCCATACTACTGTATTTCTTGGATTAATTGGACAAAATTCCAGAAAGTAACAAGCTAGTGTATTATGAGATGACATCACAGCGCTAAATAAGGAAGTATATGGTGAATTTCGAAAGTGTTGGCTCGTTAGAGCGCATAGATATAGCGCCATCACGCCTCTATGTTGGAATCAAAGCCTTCTATTGGTTAAAAACAATAAAGTATCCTGTGGACGGAAGTAAAGGGCTTAAAAAGCCTGCAAACTACCAAACTCTCTATGGACATTAAATTGCCTTGATAAAGATAGCAGGAAGCTATTGAAACCGATTGGCTTTTATACCTCTCTATTTTTGGCAGATTTATGGACAGAGACTACCATGAGTATATGAATTACTTTGACCTTCATTAAGGTAAGGGTCTGTTTTGCCTCTGGAGTAGGGGATTTTTCTTCCCCAGGGATTCTATATAGGAGCTGATATGCCGATTTTATATATCTTTATATATGGGGCCGCCTGTCCACGGTATGTCTAGTGTTCCCTTCTCTGCTTCTATATTATATTTTTTATGTACATAGAGTGTTCTATATAAATTCTTTTAATGGTACTCATTCTTTTTAGTCCTATGATTTCTCATTTAGACATATGAGGACTATTATATAGATATTGAGAGCCAGTTTTTATTACTGTGTTTTGCACTTAATATTTCTATATTTTTTCTTAGTTTTTCCTTCTTACTGCCCAATAAATTAATTTTTCGTTTTGGTCATGATTTTAACAGGTGTAAAGCACCAAGTACCTTTTTTTTGTTTTGTTATATGATATTTTTCATACTATATTTAATGTCATGAGTGATATCATAACTGTTGTAATTATTTATTTAATATTTGTTGTCATGAATGATGTAATGTCATAGATGATCTCATGAATAATATCATTAGAAAAAACCTTCTGCCTTTCTCCAATATTATTTTGCTTTATCCTATTCTGTAACTTTAACCACAGATTAACTCTTTTTATAAATGTACTATTATATTATTTGAAATAGAAAGAAAAGATAAAACAACTTTTACATTTCATAAATTGAAATATCAACATAAATACTTTAAGGACATTAAAGCAACAGAGACAGCTCTATGCTCTTTTTAACAAAAACCAAAAGTTATTTCGCACAAGAAACAAGAAAATGTAGTATAGCCGAGCTGCAAACCTAGTAACAGTATAATGACCTTCAAATCACCACACATTGTTTCCAAAAAGAATTTCATATTTTAGAAGAAGTATTTCATATTAATAGCATAAGCTAACAGCAGAGAAGGAAATGTATTTCCATTGTGCAAAAATACACATTTTCAAACTAGTTTTAGAGGAGTTAATAAAGAATCGCCATTCTATTTTATGTTCACGACCAAGAGCATCCATTACAGAGCAAATATTGTTACAGTAAACTAATTTGTTTTCTTGAGCATCAAAGGTTTTAAACTCCTCTTGGCAGCTTCGTAAAAAACATACTTAGTGTCTAGCTGAAATAGATTCCAGCTCTGAAGTCTAGAATCCATAAGTTCAGCCTGTTTTTTGGATAAATCCAAATCCTGAACAAGGGTGTTTAAATCACCTTGAGTTAATAGTTCAGAAGAAGATATACTTGCTTCATATGTAGGGTCATGTTACTCCTCATGTTGAACTGAACTAGTGTCATAATTTTCCGAGTCTTCAACAGCTTTTTTGGAGACTGTTGTACACTGGGAGGAACTGGCCTCATAGATGGCAAATGTGGGTATTTCACTGTGTGTTTGGATTTAGATGTCATTCCTTTGATATTTGTAAGGCAAAAAAACAACCTGATGAATGATCTTTGGGATCCCTCCGAACCATGGGAACTGCAAAGAGCAAATGAGGGTACCTCCGTTTATCTATCCGGTCAGAAGCGTGACACAGGTAACACAGCAAATATGGGGTCCCAGTTCTTATCTTGTTAGCTGCTTATGAAATTAAAACTCCTAACAGTCGAGCACAATTTCTTCATTGATCTAAAACTGCATACACATACAGCATAGAGGTAATACATTTAAATGTTTTTTTTTCCACCTTAATAAAAAGCTTTTGCCCATTGTTCTACTTCTATTTTGAGGAGTGACGAAAATTATAATACCTGCTCTATCTAACTTGACAAATAAGAGTGAGCCACGAAAACCAGAAAGCTGGGTTGTAAGACTGCACATCCTTATAACACAGCTAACCTATTTAGACACAATCACATTCTAGTCATATGTCTCAGTATAAAAAAAAAAAATAGCTAAATGGCTATTTTTCACATTGTAAAATCACAAGGTGCATCGCCACTTAGTGAATTAAAAAAACTGCTTGTAAGTAATCATATTACACATGAGATAAACTATCACCTGCATTTACCTCCAAAGTTACAGTATATCACATCCAAGCTGATGTTAGGCAAACATGCTAATTATGAACATTCATTATGTGCCAGTGTCTCAAAGGTTCACTCTGATATATACAAAATAAACAAGCAGCCATACCTGCAAATATCTTAATGACACACACAAAACTACATATAAATAAACCTAATCTTCCTGCAGACACCAGTACCCACATATATCTTAAAGCAAATGGTTTATATGAAAATATTATTACAAATTGTGCTCATAGCTTGCAAAAACTAAAGCCTTGTATACCTAATTCCTAACAATGCTGATAGCCATCAATGAAGTCACCTGTGTATTGTTTGGCTTGGCTCCGCAAACAAAGATTTAAAAGGGATGTTTTCTACTCCTGCCTGTTCTAGGACTTCAGCGTTTGTTACATGGTCATTTCAGTGGATGCTGAGGATGGTGCGAAGGCAGCGTTGATGAAAGTGCTCAAGAAGTCGTAGGTGATATAGGTACGTAACCCACAAAGTCGCCTAGGATGATTGTGACAATTGTTGTGGAGAAAAACAAATATCAATACATTATTTAGTATATATATATAGCATTCATCACTTTTGTAGTAACCTTAGTATTTGGCTAAATGTAAGCTCTGAAACAGTTAATTATGCCTTTCTATAAATCAGTGATTTTAACTAGGAGACAATAACACCTCTAAAACACACAACAATAGTCAAGAGAAGGCTAAAACTCAACGCTAGAACAAATTGTTTACTGCGCATGAACTATAATAATAAGGTGATCTGCGCAATGAGTACATGCTTTTGAATGTTCGGTACATGTCATATTATTATTATTGGCTTATTTATCTAAATAATTGTGTATTGGCTTAGAAATGGATGTTGGTGGAATGTACCATTTTCTAGACGGTAATAATGGAATATACCATTTTCTGTATGTGGAACTTCTATAAAAGGTTATAATTTGTATATATTTGGTGTCAGCAACAGCCATTGTGAATGTTATTCTGTTGCTGATACACACATGTACAAATAAAGTGAAGAAAATCAGAGGCCTCTGTGTTTTGGTATCATGACTGGGTTTTGGAGTAGAATGTCAGTTTGTGGATATGCTTTTTCTTCAACACGATCCAGGGGTAGGGGCTATTACTGCCCAGGGCCACCTGGTATAGACTACAGGTTAACTACCCACAAGGACCATTGGGATCTTGGAAATCTCTGCACCAGCACCCTGATATCAGGCTTCGGTATCAATCAGGGTCTCTCCATCAGGAATTAGCACTTCCAGGTCTAAGTAACCTTCCTGTGATAGTGACCAGGACAAGTTACTTGCAGGGTGGAGATACGATCAGTATCGCAGTCACCATGATCCAATAAGAGAGCATACAATTGCTATATGTCTCAACAGTCAACTGTTTTATTTTTTAAAAGTCAGCAATATTTATAGCAGTTAGATACAGGGGGGGTGTATACAATACAACAATAACAGGGAGTGGCAGACAAAGACAGGAGATAGACTCCACATGGGGTTCAATATTAGCTTTCTGTCTAGAAACCTGTGAACAATAGGCCAACCTCCAATACACACATGTCGTCTATAGCTGTCTAGCACATCTGAGATGTAATTAGCTGATCTGGCAACCAATGGGACAAATCAGATTACAGTACAATCACTGGTTCCTTTATGTCTACATTGCAGACCTCATTTCTTTCATGGCCATTTAATTAAAGTTTAAACATAACACAGGAATTTTACATGGGAAATTACATATAGTATACAGGATAAGGAAAACACATATGTAATAAGACCATATAAAGCATGGTGGTACACTATGGCCCTATGTTTTGGGGCTATTTACCCCTCTACCCACCTGCCCACATTTCCAATGTGGCAATATAATTCCCCTACCCATTTTCCAATGGGGCGGAATGTCCTCTATGGTGGCTCAATGCACCATGATCTAGGCCCTGGAATGGGGTCTGTGACAATGATGACCTTGTCATCTGCAGGGACCTTCTGTACGAGATTGCACAGGTCAGTGTAAAATGTTTTCTTTTCCACAGGATCTGCTTAAAGAGATGGGGCATAGATGCTAAAAATGATAGAATGCTGCTTGTTTTGAAGTGGGTGATGCATGAAAATGATGCGGTCAGAGTGACCCTTTGGCAAGTTATCAAGTTTGGAGGCAATTTAGTTCCTGACCATAAACCCGACACAGAGAGGCATTTATTGTTTCTGGTTTGCCTGAGCAGTAGAGGGTATAGTCTGCTCTGTGTTTCTGAAGGCTTCATTCCTCTGGGAGGCGGAATTCACTGAGGGCAGCAATGACAATCGCCAGCACTGATTCACTGGCAACTAGAGCAGAGCGTTATTCTGGGTGACCCCTATCTGCTGTGTCAAGCATAGTTCTGATGTTCCAACATGTGAGTTTCAGTCAACATTGTGAGGCAGGAGTGAGCCTTTTCTTCTTTGCTGAGTTTCAAACATATTTGAAGATGCCCATTGACCGGGGCTAGCCAACTGGGTGAAGTGGAGATGAGCTTTCTTTAGGCCACCTTTTCTAGGCTCCTCTCTCTTTGGAGCAAGCAGTGCTGTCCCTAGAGATGTCTGCTTGGTCATTCAGGATACTGCAGAATGATGCCGTTGTCTCCTGGGTCAGCATCAGGCGACCCATACACCTGAACAGGATTGAGACTGCAGATTCCAGTAATATCTTCCACCTGTCGTTTTGCCCCTTTCCCATGGCTGAAGGGCTTGAAAATGTTGTTCGTCTAGATGTAGACCTATCCCTTGGGCCTGCGCAATGGAGTTTTTAGGTGAGATGCAGTGTGTGCAGTACTGGTCCCCACCCTTTACACTCAGGGTTCATCTGTCATGGCCTAGTAAACTGCAACGGTGACAGTGAGGTCCTCGAGTCGTATGTGTTATATTGGAGAGTCCTTCTCCTATATGGATTGCTTGACAAAGCTAACGAGCTGCATTGGCCCAGGTTTGAAATCAGAGTTTTCCTTATGTTAGGCTGGCTGCCAACCAAGGCTAACAAGCCCAGCCTACCCATCTGATTATACTGCAGGACATTCTCTTTATAATGTAGCAAGCTCTGTGAAAACAGGAGAAGATGTTCCTACAGATGCAGTAATGTAGCGAGCCAGCCAGTGGGCACTCGGCAATCACTACACCAAAAAAGGAGAGGCAATATTTTGAGCATACACTTTTCCCAGCAAGTGGGCTGCTCCAGCTCCTTCAAGTTGGATGGTTTGTGCTTGTGAACAGCAATCTTTAAGTCTGACCACAGATTTTCTATTGGTTGAGGTCTGGGCTTTGACTAGGCCATTCCACCACATTTACATGTTTCCCCTTGAACCACTCAAGTGTTGCTTTAACAGTATGTTTGGGGTCATTGTCCTGCTGGAAGGTGAACCTCCGTCCTAGCCTCAAATCACGCACAGAATTGTACAGGTTTTGCTCAAGAATATCCCTGTATTTAGCACTATCCATATTTCCCTCAACTCTGACCAGATTCCCAGTCCCGGCTGCTGAAAAATATCCCACAGCATTAGGCTGCGACCACCATGTTTCACTGTGGGGATGGTGTTCTTTGGGTGATGTGATGTGTTGGGTTTGCGCCAGACATAGCGTTTTCTTTGATGGCCAAAAAGTAAAATTTTAGTCTAATCAGACCAGAGCACCTTCCTACATACATTTTGGGAGTCTCCCACACGCCTTTTCGCAAACTCAAAACTTGCCAGTTTGTTTTTTGCTGAATGTAATGGCTTTCTTCTGGCCACTCTGCCATAAAGCCCAACTCTATGGAATGTACGGCTTATTGTCATCCTATGTACAGATACTCCAGTCTCTGTTGTGGAACTCTGAAGCTCCCCCAGTGTAACCCTAGGTGTCTGTGCTGCCTCTCCGATTAATGTCCTACTTGCTCGGTCTGTGAGGTTTGGGGGGCGGCCTTCTCTTGGCAGGTTTGCTGTTGTGCCATGTTCTTTCCATTTGGTTATGATAGATTTCATGGTGCTCCTGGGGATCATCAAATATTTGGATATTTTTTTATAATTTAACCCTGACTTGTACTTCTCAACAACATTGTCCCTTACTTGTTTGGAGAGTTCCTTGGTCTTCATAGCAGTGTTTGGTTAGTGGTGCCTCTTGCTTAGGTGTTGCAGCCTCTGGGGCCTTTCCAAAAAGGTGTATATATGTAATGACAGTTAATGTGATACTTAGATTGCACACAGGTGGACATCATTGCACTCATTATGTGACTTCTGAAGCTAATTGGTTGCCTCAGAGCTTTTTATGGGCTTCATAACAAAGGGGGTGAATACATACGCACATGCCAATTTTATGTTTTCTGTTTCTAAAAATAGGTTTATGTATATATTTTTCTAATTTCACTTCACCAACTTAGACTATTGTGTTCTGATCTATCACATATAATTCAGATTAACAAAACATTGAATTTAAGGCTGTAATGTAATAAAATAGGTAAAACGTCGAGGGGTGTGAATACTTTTGCAAGGCACTGTATATCTCTGTCTGTTACACATAACCAACATGTGTGATCCTTCTTGAGGAATGGTTTATCCTAAAAACAAGGAGATAGGGGAAATGGTATTTTATTTTTAATAAGCTAGTAACCCTAGATTGATCCTGCATCCCTTGGTATCCCGATTTCCATGACTGGTGGTCCTGTTCTGCATGCTTGGAACTGGGAAACTCAAATCTTTACGATACAGAGGTGTGTTCTTGTAGCTGAAGGCAGGAGGCTATGGGGGGAAGAGGACCCCTCACCCTCTGGGTCATGACAATGTCCATCACTGTATGCTAATGTATCAGTCATATGTAGTGTATGCTGCAGAGTTCATCATGACTGGATGTTGCAATGTTACATGCGCCATTTTTCCAGTAAAACAGAGAAAAGTTCCTAATAATACCTGATGCAGAGACTGCAGATAGCGAATATCATGTGACTGGTTAAAATATAAACAAAGGGTAAGATTCACCAAACACTACAGAAGGTAAAATGTATTTACATGTGCTTGATGTGCTCTATTTACTGTGGGAAACATTGTCATTGTAACCCTTCACAATACTTTGCAGCCCTGTGACAGCTTGGGGAATCTGCCCCATATACTGTATATATAGATTAATCTATAGATTATAATGCTGCTTTGCACCCAGGGACTTTTCTCATGTATATCATACCCAGAACCTCAAAATCAAAATATTTACAGCAAACCTCAGAAGCATACAAGAGATGAATATATCTGATATGTTGATGATTACCGTATTGGTCTGAATATAAGCCGCACCCGCATATAAGCCACACCCGTAAAGTTCAAGAGGAAAAAATAGAAAAAAGATAGTACTCAAATATAAGCTGCACTCGTAAAATTGGAGAGAAAATGACTCTCAAAGTGATCAGCCATTGCAAGAAACAGGCTTTCTAATTAGCACTAAAGCTTTTTTTGCAGGTTACAGGCTTTACAGGATGTTAGAATCACTAAAACTGTAAATTGCTATTCGATACCGCAGACTCAAGCACGAAAATCGGCACCCTTAACTCGCAAACGCGCAAATCGGCAGTAACTTTGCATTCGCGAATAGAAGCCGCATGCGTAACAAGCAAAGTTCACAAATCGGCAATGATTTTTTTTACGGTCGCGAATATAAGCCGCACCCGTAACTCGCAAGCTCAAAAATTCGGACCAATACCGTACCTCTTTTAACAGCAAAGACACAGGATATGAAGCTCATTATAAAAACTGGATATTAGGTCATGTTTTCCTATTCTTCCATTTTTAATAACATATTGTGTTTATTTCTCCTGTGCAGTGTCTAGACTTTTTTTTCGTGATACATGGTAAGTGCCTGTAAGCATCAATAAAAAAGCCAAGAATACATGATCGTCTTTCTATAAAATAATTATCTTCCCCACTCCACTACAATAAGTGCCCCCCTACTCTGTTGTAGACCACTTGTTTCATACCTCCTGCGCCAGCAGTAGATCCACCACTGCTCCTCACTTTGCGTTAATGTTTTTTATATAAAAGTGAGGATATCTTGTTCAGCTATCAATATTGCTGAAAGGCAGATACACCTCTCAGAAGCTTGTCTATTAAAAAGCAATTATATATATATATATATATATATATATATATATATATATATATATAAATATATATATATATATTGTAATAAAGTGCAGCAGGAATCCCTGATAACCTGCAACACAGGACATCAGGGAAGATATATAAGCTGCAGATGGAGCAAAACCATATACGCTGGAGTGACATAGAAAAGGTTAATCCAAAATCTTCAGCCTAATTAAGCCAACACCTAACCCTGCTCAGGAGCAGTTAAAAAGGCTGCTCAGTGAAGTTTGCAGTCTCTGCCTAGCAGTCTGAGGAGGAGGGTGTCACTGAGAAACTTTCCTAAAGGAGAGAGCGGCCCGCTTCCTTTCAGGAGAAATCAAGCTGAGTAAGGAGGCATCCAAAAGCCCACCATTCCTGATAAACCGGATAGCATAAGGGAGAGAAGGGTGGGCCCTATGCTTCACCCGCTATTGACAGAGAGAGAAGAGGAAAAAGAGATCCAAGAAAGAAGCAGAGAGCTTACACTGTGGACTGTATAATTTTACCTGCAGGCCGAGAAGCGGTCTCAGGGCGAGTCAGGGTGTTCCAGGTTATAGTAAGCCCGTTTATGTAGAATTTTATTTTGTTGCTGAGGATAAGCACTATTTTTCTTTCTGTTTGTACGGACAATATAAAACAGCAGTAAAACAAAGCTTCTGACAAACCTGCTGTGTTTTCCTCCATAAATAAGTTACAGAGCAAGGAGAACCGGACGCAACCCCCCCCCCCCCCTTCCCGTCAGAAGGGCAGAAGGGGGTGCTCTGTTACAATATATATATATATATACTGTGCCTTGCAAAAGTATTCACTCCCTGGGCATTTTTCATGTTTTGTTGCCTTACAAACTGGAATTAACATGGATTGTTTGAAGATTTGCACAATTTATTTACAGAACATGCCCACAACTTTGAAGCTGTTTTTTTTTTATTATTGTGAAGCAAACAACATAGGACAAAATTACAGAAAAAGTCAATGTGCATTACTATTCAGCCCCCTAAAGTCAATACATTGTAGAGCCACCTTTTGCGCCAATCACAGCTCCAAGTTGCTTTGGATAAGTCTCTATGAGCTTGCCACATCTTACCACTGGGATTTTTGGCCATTCCTCCTTGCAAAACTGCTCCAGCTCCTTCAAGTTGCATGGTTTGCGCTTGTGAACAGCAATCTTTAAGTCTGAACACAGATTTTCTATTGGATTGAGGTCTGGGCTTTGACTAGGCCAATCCAACACATTTACATGTTTCCCCTTAAACCACTCAACTGTTGCTTTAGCAGTGTGTTTGGGGTCATTGTTCTGCTGGAAGGTGAACTCTGACCAGATTCCCAGTCCCGGCTGCTGAAAAATATCCCACAGCATGAGGCTGCGACCACCATGTTTCACTGTGGGGATGGTGTTCTTTGGGTGATGTGATGTGTTGGGTTTGCACCAGACATAGCGTTTTCTTTGATGGCCGAAAAGTTACATTTTAGTCTGATCAGACCAGAGCACCTTCCTCCATACATTTTGGGAGTCTTCGCAAACTCAAAACATGCCATTTTGTTTTTTGATAGTAATGGCTTTCTTCTGGCCACTCTGCCATAAAGCCAACTCTATGGAGTATAGGGCTTATTATCGTCCTATGTACAGATACTCCAGTCTCTGCTGGGGAACTCTGCAGCTCCTCCAGGGTTACCTTAGAGCCTCTGTGCTGCTGGTCTGATTAATGCCCTCCTTGCCTGTTCTGTGAGCTTTGGTGGGCAGCCGTCTCTTGGCACGTCTGCTGTTGTGCCATGTTCTTTTCATTTTGTTATGATAGATTTGCTGGTGCTCCTGGGGCTCATCAAAGATTTGAATATTTTTTTATAACCTAACCCTGACTTGTACTTCTCAACAACATTGTCCCTTACTTGTTTGGAGAGTTCCTTGGTCTTCATGGCAGTGTTTGGTTAGTGGTGCTTCTTGCTTAGGTGTTGCAGCCTCTGCGGCCTTTCAAAAAAGGTGTGTATATGTAATGACAGATCATGTGACACTTATATTGCACACAGGTGGACATCATTTCACGAAGGAAATTGGTTGCACCAGAGCTTTTTATGTGCTTCATAACAAAGGGGGTGAATACATACGCACGTGCCAATTTTATGTTTTCTATTTCTAAAAAATAGTTTTATGTATATATTTTTCTCATTTCACTTCACCAACTTAGACTATTGTGTTCTGATCCATCACATAAAATTCAGATTAACAAAACATTGAACTTAAGGCTGTAATGTAACACAATAGGTAAAGAGTCAAGGGGGGTGAATACTTTTGCAAGGCACTGTATAGATATATATATATATATATACACAATATAAAAATAGTCTGGTGCAAGAGAAACTTCAATTTCACAGTGATTAAGTGGACAATGATGACCAAAGAAGCATCCATTTAAGATGTCACTTGTCTTCTACAGTGCAGAATAATTGTGAAGCCCTTCAAAGGAATAATCACCACTTTCCTGCAATGCAACTGTTTTGAACTCTACTTAAAAAGGAATATATAAATGGATTTCTATTAATGTTCCAAATACATTAGATGTCAAAGAACAACAAGTTCTTGTCATACAACCAAATTCATGTCAATGTTACCACTAACATAAATTGACACAAGGTAGATCTTCTGAGTGAGAATTGCTTTCAATATATCAAAGTTTGTCTGTTTATCGAATCGATTGTAATCGTTAAAGATTGAGCAATGTTTATATTCTGTCACAGGTCATTTTTAAATATATTTTTATATAATTTAAAATGTGATATATTATTATATGATATATGATTATAAAGTTATGTAAAGGCATTAAAAACGAGCTTTATTGTACTAGCCATTTATTTCTAAATATATTTGTTTATCAGGTAATCAGCATTGTTTCTACCATTTTTTACTAATTACCGCTGCCACCATGAGCCAGGGGATCCCCGGGATTCCCCTTTCATCCGTGCTATTTCTAATGGAGGTGGAGGTTCATTTCAAGGTGGTGAGGATAAGGACCAAGAACTTCGATGAAGAAAGAAGAGGACAGGATTCTTTAATCAGCATGGATGTTCTGCTTATCCTGTGCAGAGGACAAGGGCATTGTTGGTTGTCACTGGAGTGCATCATAGGATAGGTAATGTATTATTTTGCCCCCTTACAAGTAAAGTTAATTTTGTAAATGTATTTTGTGTAACCTATTTTTTATTTTCTGTAATTTTGGGGTATAAATTTTAGTAATAGGGACTAGGGGGGGTTTAGGTTACACAGTGGTTGAATTTGGCACAGGTTTAATGTTAGGTGCCATGGGGGTCCATGAAGACCACCATGGTTATAATTTTTATATGTCAGTTGAGGAGACCCCTATGGTACAGGGGCAAATTTTTGTTTGAATGGGGGTACATAGGAGTCATTTACATATGTAATTCCCAGGATCATAGGGCTGAAGAGTGGGAAGGGGGAATACCAGGGGATCACTGGGTGCCTAGTGTGTGTGTGTGTGTGGGGGGGAATCCGGGCTTTCCCTGGTTTATAGGGGGTAGTGGGTCATAGGAAGAGGGATCATAATCCCTCTGTATTTTTGTTTTGTTATTTAACTCCTTGCCAGCCATGGGAAGAGGTTTAAAAAGATAGATTAGGATAAGCGATTATGTTAAGGCTACTATAGTGTGTTAACAGCAGCATTGCTATGGATACTACTGAGCTTCTGACTCATGTTAGGGCTAGAGAGCAATGAGAAATAGTAATTGGTGTGATGCAGTTTTTGTTTCTACTGGAACAGGGAAATGGCTCTATAACTAACGTAAATTAAGTCCGCACAGTCATGAGGGAGGCTTTTATTTTAAGTTACTTCAATCATGGAAGGAACCCATAGTCTGCTTGTCTGTCTCTGTGGTGGCAAAACAATGACCTCCTAAGGTTGTAATTCCTTAGATACCCTCCCACATCCTTATCAAGAAGTCTGAGCTGCAAACTTGAATATGGCACTGCACAATATCGTAAAGAAGTTGTATTTGCAATGCTAAATATCTCAGGGATAATATACTGTAGAGGAAAAAAGCTAGTAAAATGTATAGACAGATTTCAATTATCTGACCTTTTATTATAATTGTAGTCTAATAATTTTTCTAATCCAAAGGTCTAAATTATTCAAACTTTAATTTAAAAAAATGTGGATGCCTGAATAATTTGAGACATTTTTTTTAAATAAAGATTTTAGTTCTCTTTACAATGGAATAAACAGAGAAAAATACAACTTTATTGCTATAGGGCCTAATTCAAATGTGATTTGGCCAATTGAATAAGCACATAGCATATTTTTTACAGAAGTTTTTAGTTAGTAAACATCGATCCAAAAGCTAGGTCTTCACTAACTAAAAACTTCTGTAAAATATATATGCTTTGTGCTTATATAGAGCCCTATTTAATTGGCCAAATCAATATTTGAATAAGGCCCATAGTTTACAACTTAAGTCATGTCTTTTTTTAATTATATGATATGAATTGATTTTTTTTCTGGCTATAATGATGCAATGTAGACTTCATTTATTTGTACACATTTACTTTAGAACTACAGTTGTATTTATTACAGAAATGGTAGCCAACAGAGAGAGAGAAGCCAGAAGTCAAAAAGAGAGTTTGGAAGGGTGTTGAAAATATTGAACCCTTTTTCTGTGGATTCTTAAATTTCTGCTGGTTTGGCCAATATTTTTTTTTTTTGGGGGGCGGGTCAATTCCAGAGGACATTTGCATAAAAATCTGCATAAAAATCTCAAAACTATATTGTAAGATAAATAAGATATGTAAGATTTGTATTTTGTGAAGATCTGTATTTTATAAATCTCCTGCATTTGAGCAATTATGATTGAGCAATTATGATTTCTTAGATAAGTGAGCGGGTTCCCTGGTGGCACATAAAATACTTCAATAAAGTCACATACAAAACTCCCCAAAACTGAATTCCAAAAAGAATAATAAAGAAGATGGTGAAAAATTTATAAAACAGAAAAACAAAAACAACGTATAAAAAAACACAATGGTAACATGAAATCATTGTTAACCTAGCAAAAATATATACAAAATTATATTTCCACAAACAAACTGGAAATAGTATATATAGTGATACATACATTCCAGAGTAGCACGGCTTTAGTGCACCTGACACATGTGCGCCGACAAATGAGCACCGACGCATGCGCACAGACACAAAAGGGCGCCCGCCAATAGCATCTCTCCCACTCTATACAGCAGGTCTTGGGAACCTTTTATCTCTCCTCATCCCAATCCCACTCCATCTTCACTGTCTCCTCTGTGCATCTTCTTTACCCACCTCAGCAGGTCTTGGGAAGCGTCTACACCTGCAGTCTCTAACTTGGTCCATCCTTCCTCTTTCCCTCTCTTCACTATCACTCTCCCTATTCCTTGGTTTCTAAGTCTCAATTCCCCTTCTACCGATCTTGTTTCCCTTTCTTAAATCCTTCCTGTCTGCTTATCCTGCCCTCCCCATTACACTCACACCCACTTCTCCTTCCTTCATCCTCCTCTTCACTTTGTGTTGCTTCATCCCCAACCATCATTTTTCCATCTCTATTCCTCTCCATCACGCTTCCTGATTACACTTTTTCCTTCCCATATTTCATCCCCTTCCTTAAATCATCACCTCATGATCCCTTCCCCCTGGTTCTCCTTCCCTCCTTCCTACTCTCTTTCTATTCATCCCTCTCACTCTCTCCCTTCTTTCCTCTCGTTCCCTTTTTCTCGCATATTCTATCCTTATATCTCTCCCGTAATTTTTGTCTATATCTCCTACATAATCCCCTCTCCCATACACCTGCTCTCTTTCCTTCTTATTCTCTCTTTCTTTTCCACCACATGCACCATAATTGAATCACTCTTCCCATTTGCTATATTCATCTTGCTTCTTTACCTATATTGTCCATTCCTTTACCTTATCATTCCCTTCCTTATCGCTTATTTCCCTTATTTTGCATCTAAGTCCTTTCTCTTACTCTTCCTCATACTCAGTCTCTCATTTACCTCCATCTTCCTGCAATCTCTCCCATGCTCCTGTTCTATCACCAGCCCACTTTCAGATAGGACATACAGTGATATACACACAAGGACAATAAATGGTACAATTTCGTACAAGCGTTTTGGGCGTGCGCACTTTTAGGCCAGTGCGCATTTGTCCGGTGGGCATTTGTCGGCGCACTTTTGCCGGTGCACATTTACCGCGCACGCTATAGACGGGGTACCACATTCCAGTATTATATATTTTTTAACTATACACCCTTAATCTAGTCTACCCTTCTAATACTATTTTGCAGATTTTTTAGTTATATCAAGATATTTTGGTCTAGAAACAGTTCCAATTTTTTGTTATAGTTCTAATTGTTTGATTATGTGATTGTGTTTCTATGTTTTCATCTGTGTTATTAAATTGTTTAAGAGTTACTTTAGTTAGTTTTCTTTTACTGCACATCTTTTGTTTTTAAAATAAGTATATATTTAATCTGTAATAAAGTCTCAGAATTATTATTTTTAGAAATGTGATTTTATGCATTAACTAACTCACCAAAAGTGGTTCAGAGAGGATCAGAGGAAATAGAGAGGGAAATCGGGTGAGAGAGTCATGAGGCGAAAGAAGGGTGAGTCAAGAAGTGGGAAAGAAAAATCAATGAGAAAAGTGTGTGTAACAGTGGATAAGATGAGATGGGAAAATATGGGTAGATCAGGAAGAGTAGTAGGGTGAGATCAAGTGTTAAAAGAGAAAAGAAGTGAGAAAGGACATATGAGAAAATGTATAGGTAAATAAGATAGGAGTCAGGCGGAATGACGGAGGGGAGTGATGCTTGAAAGGGAAAGCAGACCACAAGAGTCCTCTCTACCTCACTCTATAATACAGAGATGAGAGAGACAGAGGAACAAAGGGAGAGACCTAAAGGATTTAAAATGTAGTGGCCAGCTAATGTGAAGATGGGTCAGACATTTGGAGTTGGAAGAGTGCAGGGACCATCAGCATGTGGAGATGAGAGTGTTTGTAAGAATTGATTTATTTAAATAGAAATAGAGACATGATAAATGAGGGTGAATGATGATGTATGATGAGGTGGTGAGTGGTTGGAGTCAGAAGCATCAGGGAGGGGACAAGGAAAAAAAAGCCATACTGGGAAAAGTAGAGAGAAATGAGGAGTAGAGAGATGAGGAATATTTAACGAGATGAGTCATAATGAATCGAAAGACAAGAAGGACTGGAAAAATTGGAAGAGCAGAGAAGCATAAAAAATTAAGAGATGGGAGAAACACAAGAATAATTGAAGAGATAAAGTAATATCCACAATTATATGGTGCTAGCTGACCCCAAAATCTGCAAGAGACAAGAGCTGCTCTCTTATAAGTGGAGTCAATATGCACTGAAGCCAGAATTTGAAACCAATAATACCATCTCCAGAAAGTAATATAAGTATTTAGTTTTGGTAGTATTTTTTGCATATCTTTTGAATAAATTAATATCTAAATGTAATAATAAATGTGAAACTTACAGTGACAAAATTATACATTTGCACTGGTATGATTTTTAGAGCACCTGAAATTTGTGAGGGATTCCTTGGGTTCCATAATCACTGTTACAAATCACAATCTAGTCAGGGTTTTTAATTCTAACATTCGGTTTTATGAGCTTTAGCAAATTGTAACCATCTACTATTGTACAGCACAGTTACCCCTATCATCCTGATATTTACTTGAGTCTTGAGGATGGTAGATGATCTTCTGCTTAATCACTGAGTAGGACTAGTCTTCATATACAAACCTACCGAGATGGAATGTATTTGCCTTCGTTATGTCATATTTAATTTATGTAGAAAATAATTTAATTAATTATGTTTTATTTTATTGATGGTAGAATAACTTGGCTGGGTAGATGGGGTGGGGGGGCGGCTTGACAAGATTTGCAGGGAGACTAACTAAAAATGTTTTTTTCAAAGCCTCTATTTGGTAAATGGTTATAACCACTATATGAAAAACAGATGCCTTTAAGTAGATTGGCCATTTACATAAAATAAAATTAACTGGATGGAACAGCTACTCCTTCAATAAGGATGCATGTAATTACCCATAATCCCCTCCTGCAGTGCAAGTATCACAGGCTATTAGATTATGCCAGATGCCAGTTGTTTATTTGCCTGAATCACATAAAATTAATTCTGAACTTTTTTCTTTATCATTACTATAAATTTTTTCTTTAAATAAAATATTTGCTTGAGCTGTCATGATGATGACAGAGCTTAAATTTGTCAATAATTGGTTTTAGAAAGTGGACGTCCATCAGGCAAAGTTTCCTTAATGGCAGCTTAAATGCTTGTGCATGAATAACACATAGAAGTACAATAAAAGCCAATGGCATAAGTCATCTTTGTTAAATAACTATTACAGTGCATTATAAGGCCTAACTATTTAAAACACACTATTGTCTCCAAGCTGTGCCAAGAAAATAACCTTTTCAAAAACGTCTTGGCTGAAAGCTGCATTCATAATGGGTGATTCTGTCTTTTTCCACCCTGTGTTATTTTGCTTTGATGCCGCTTCGGCATTTTGTTATACATCTAGGAGTGTAGGCAGCAAATATAAAATTACACATACCCACGCTAAAAGGAACTTCGCAATTACCAGTCTTGAGAAATCCCATTGTGAGCTCTCATTGTTTGTAGCTTGGCTGAACAAATAACAGATAGCATCTAGCATTTAAAAAGACAAGCTTGATATTCAACTTCATCCCATATTTTACATCCATTTTTATGTTCATATCCCTGAAATCATTCATGAAGAATGAATATTGACATTTAAAGGCTAGTAAACTATTATCTAACCTTTGCACCAAGTAGCTTGACATGCAATAAAGCATGTTGGTCTTCTAAGTTGAAGGACTAATAAGGTATAATTGTTTTCAATTACCCCACTTTAAAGCCAGATAGCCCACTGTGTCTTGCAGACATTAAGTTAGAGTTAAATCTAACTAATAAGATTTTCCTTATAAAAAGCAGACCATAACTATGACAATCAGTAGCACAAAAATAGCTTTTTATGAACATATATAACTTACAATATAGTGTTGATAGCAATACAAAGTGGATAATAGTATTCTTGGTTTAAACATTAAATGAAAATTACATTGAAACCAAAAAATATTGGGTACAATAGTATTTTCAGACGTTAAGATACATGCCTTAACTCATAAAAAAACAAGAATGGAAACATTACTCTGAGCACATAAGCACTAGTAAATATATGAACCATATTGTCTGCTGATTAATTAGTTAATTAATGGAAATTTTCATTAGCTTTTCAAATTGACATGGCTAGGTTTAAATAGTTAAAATTAGGTCTTGATTTTTTGCCAAGTTTTAAACAGCTTTAAGACTTACTTTTGTTTAAGTCCAGCCAGGTAATAATGATATGCCTGGTATTGTGTGCACCTCAGGCATTAAAATTATTACTTCTAGATATTATTGTTTGAGTTCTGGTGTTTAATTAATGATCCTTTTTATGATAAACATCTCTTTCAGTTATTAATTATTATTTTTCCTCCATCCCGCTCTCCTCTTTTCATATACCCTTTTCCATGCTCCCAATCTGGTTTCTTTTAGCTTCAGCTCCTATACTGTCTTGTTTCCTGATTAAGACTTTTTTTTGTTTATCCATTCCATCTAATCATCCTTTCACCTATCTCCATCATACCATTTTCATGATCTCCGTCTCACTAATAACACTTTTCCAAAGAAGAGTCTTCACTGGACAAGAGAAATCAGGTGTGAAAGTGAAATACCGGTAAAGTGTTAAAAACATCACCAAGATTATCTCCTACTCATCTATCTTTCTTTGGTAATGTGTCTTCTTACTCCTTAATGTTATATATCCAACAATTACTCCCTATGTTGTATATCTGATCTGATCTAGGTAAAGAAGTACAATGGAGGAGATTACTGCAGTATGGATTGGCCCACTGAGCGCACAAGCATGAGGTTTTCTAGGTGCACAATGCACAAGGCTGACATGTAAAGTCAAGCATGGTCAGTATATCTGGCATGTGATGAACAATGATAAAAAGTGGAAATCTACTAATAGATTCTGGGTCCTAATGCTCATTGTGCAATTTACTAAAGCCTTTTCTCCCAAGTTATACCTAGCTCATAACTGATAGTAAGTTGTAGTGAATGGGGTATGTTATGGACATTTTATGTAACCTGTTACGGAAATCCAAGTTCTCCATATTTACTGAACTCTCAACCAGCTTTTTAGTACCTGTGATGTTAATATTCATCATTGTGTATTTCCACCCATATTTAGCAGTATATTTTATATTTAAATAAAATAATATACCTAATATTCACCCATTAATATACAACATACACTGCTAAATTATATATATATATATATATATATATATATATATATATATATATATAATGTATGATCAGGTGATTATTAGTTTTATTATGTTATTCAAATATAGAATATACTGCTCTAAAGGGGTTGAAATGTGTGATGCTTAGAATCTCTTCTATGATTGGCTATTTCAAAAGCCAATTAAATAAGGTAAACATAAAATCAATCAGAATGGTGGAAATTAGAGCCCTCTAACTGGTTAAAAAGGCTAACCAGTTGAGAATGCACAGATTAAATCCATGCACTGAGATTGGTTATACTTTTAGCCAACCAGAAATGTCTTATTAATTCCTTATGACATCCACCTCAAATTGTTGACTTCCCTCCATACAGAAAACATTGGCTATGTTAAAGCCTTACCTCACTAAATGCTTATGTATTATATTTGCGATGTTTGATATCTTTTAGGCTCCATGTTATCAACATTTTATAAACACAGATTTCCCATAGCTGCCCACAAAAATCTTAATTGAGAAGCACCCAGTAGACAGCGTACAATACAGTGTTATGTTCTTTATTCGATTGGAGTCTGATTAGCAGAAAAGAGAAGACATTATTCTTTCTTAAAAGGGAGCATGGACCTTTGCCCCACACAGTGATCTCTATAAGCTACTGACATGGAGATGGATAATAAAGAAAGCAAGAAAAAAGCTGTTCATGGGGTCACGGAGGGTTGGACATGACTAAATGTCTAGATAATAACACAAACGTTATCTATTTTATCTATTAGGATTGGCTTAAAAATACAAAGCCATGGTACAAATGAAATATTTTGCTTATAAATAATCTAAGTTTGTGTAACATAATTATTATTATTATAGAGAAATTCTGGGGTCATTCATTAACACTCACAGTGGGGAGTAATTAGCAGAAAGAGCATGTCAAATGGAGTGAGATAATTCACAGAACCTTTACCAATCATAAACCTAAATTCAATAACTGTGCATGCTCTTACGGATAATCTTACCCTCCTCTAATTTAATAACCCAAGATAATAGACAACCAATATGGGAATATCTTGCAATGACATTTTGCTTGAAAAAGCAGCAATCAAGGATACTTACGTAATTATTTAATCACAAACATGTGCAAATATTCCTATTAATATCAGTTATTGTTGTTATTTTTATCTTTGTTGTGCCCCTTTAATTATTCTTCAGAATGGGCTTATGCTTATACAGAGCATGCTTACATTCTTTTACTATTCTTGCCCACTTTCTCTGGAAGGTAGTACCACCTATCTACAACCCTTTCAGTAAAGTAGTACTTTAGCATGATACAGCTTAATTATCGTGATTGCCAAAAATAGGCAGATTAAAGGGACATTGTCACCCCAACAGGAAGCTGGCGTCATCATAAAGATCATAGATAACTGGTTATATATTGTACTCAGCATTTTCTCTACAGCAAATCATTACTGAGTTATTCAGAATTATTTTTGCAGCTCCTGTATGCTAATGTGTAGCTCAATGTGCTAATTTACTTCTCAGAGTGCTTGATAAGGATGAGGGAAGGGGATCAAACTCCATGATAATATTGGGGCCACTATTTTGGCCACCAAAGAACAGACAAGCAGTGTGTGATACTAATTAGCACATAAAAGTAATTAATTAGTATTCTCAAGCTGCTCATTTGTATATTTAAACAGCTCAAACAATCCTAAATAATTAATGAATGGCTAATTTAGAAGAAATGGATAATACAAGGTGAGTTTTTAAAGTTATTTAATAAAAACTTTAAAAAAAACAACTTGATTTTTGGGTGACAGAGTCCCTTTTAGCAAAGTAATAATATTTGATACTATTTATGGTTAAATTGTATGTGTAATTTGTAAACAGTATATGATGTATGTGTCACACCCAGATTTGGGGATCATTACACCCCTAATTCTCCTACTGTAACTTATAGGAGCAATCTGCAGGTTGTGACTTTTATAGTCTTCTCGGCACTTAGAATTTCAGATCAAAACATCAGTCATGGAGAAACAGGACAAATCCGACCAGCAACACTTTTAGTTTAGTGAAGAGCCACTGAGCATCTATTTTGGCAACAATGCAAAAGATTTAAATCATACAATAACCAATCACACAAGATTAATTAATGTTCCCATATATTCAAATTACCTTGAGGTCAGGGTTATAAGCTGCCTACCCCTGCCCCCCCCCCCCAATCCACTGAGCTTAGGAGCCTGAATGTCTAAAGTTACATCATGTTCTCTCTTTCCTGCGTCCTATACTCTCCAGGGGTAAATCTCTCCCTGTTTAGGACCTTAATTCTTCTGATCTATACATTCAGGGACTGATCAATGATAGTAGTTAACAAATGGCTTGTGACACCACACCATAGCCGGAGTTAAAAAGATGGACGGGGACATGGTGGAAAGGTGAGTTCAATACTGTATTTGTAATGTTTATTTTTTTATATGTATAGATAGGGGAAATGTATTGTAGTAGTTAGGGGTATAATTATAATGCATTTATTACTGTAATGTTATGTATATTTGTGAATGCCTTTTCTTTGCAGAGCCCCATGAGACTATAGGGCGCTATTAACCCCTAGGTTAACCCTACAAGTGCCATGAGGGTCCTCCAGGATCCAATGACAAAGTCTAAGGGCTACACTACACTATTAACCCTAACTATACCCCATTCACCCATTCTAAACCCTATCTGGACCTAATAACCCTCACTGGGCTATCTAACCCTTACTGGTCCAATCTAATCCTAACTGGGCCTATTTAACCCCTTCTAGCCTTATTTAACAGACCCCCATAAGCCTCCATCTAACCCCATCACTTATGGGGGTCTATACAGACCCCCATAAGCCTCTATTAACCCAATCAGTCCCAAAAGGGCCGATGAAGACACTCATAGGACAATGAGAACCCTATTATTAACCCCATAAGTACCATGAGGTTCCTCCGGGACCCTCATGACACTAAGTACAAACACTACACTATTCTCCCCCCAATAAACCACTAAATCTAAACTAACCCCCCTCTACCCTAACCTATTAACCCCTCCCTACCTAACACTACCTAGCTAACCCCCTATTAAATCCCCACCCCACTAATTACACAAAATAAAAACAGCTAAGGTACAAAAAATAAATAAACTATGTTACTAAAAATAAGAAACCTATGTTACAAAAAATAATAACACCTATGTTACCAAAAATAAAAAAACTTAAGGTACGAAAAATAAAAAAAGGACATTACAAACACCCCTCACTACAAAAATAAAAAGGAACATCACAACCCTCCCACAATACATTTACCCCTATCTATACATTACCCCCTATCTAGACATTACCCCCTATCTATACATTATCCCCTAAATCTAAGCTAAAATAGAATAAATAAAACCACTTTCCTTTGCAGACGTCCCTTCAGATCGCACCCCCTAGGAAAAAAAGAAACATCAAATTAGTACATAATTGAACAGTACATATAAAAAATAAACATTACAAATTCAGTATTAAACTCATCTTTCCACCATGTCCCCATCCATTTTCTTCTGTTCTCTGGCTCGGTCCCTGGGAAAAAGAAGCATCATATTAGTATAACACATACACAAATACACACAACATAAATAAAAAATAAACATTATAAATGTAAAACTTACCTGTCCACGATGTCCCCGGCCTTTTCTGCCCCAGTTGGGCCATTAAAGAATCTGCGCTCAAACCCCCCCAAAAAACGAAGGGAGTTCCGCACTTGCGGAGCTCCCCGACGCTAATGAGGCCTCCAGAGCCTCTTCCGGCGGTAGAAAATTGGCAATGGCGCCTTCTGATTGGCTGAAAAGGCTGTCAATCAAATTTCAGCCAATCAGAAGGCATAAAGGTGTGAGCCAATCTGAATGGGATACACCCCTATATCCCATTCTGTTTGGCTGATGTACCTGTCAATCTTTTTTAAACCAATCAGAAGGCACTATTGCCTTCAGACAATCACAATGGGATACACCACCACGGGGTGATTGGCTAAAGGCATCTGTGCCTTCTGATTGGCTGTTGTCACTGCCATGACAAAGGAAAGCTTTTGACCCCCCCCCCTTTTTTTTTTTTAACAACCCTGTGAGGTTGCAATGAGCAGCCAGAACTCAGAAGGCAACCTGGCCAGAAGCAGCAGAAACAGTATTTGCACAAAGGTACACACACCATTGTAATTGCATACTGCTACTATTCTTTTTTAGGTATGTAATATTGCATTTATTTTTATTCCTGCAATATATTCCGTTGTATCTTTCCACCTCACTTCTAATCTTTGCTCTTTATTCTGTTTTTTCCAGTCTTCAATTTCCCCCTTCTCACTTTCTACCTCCCCTGTCAGCATTCTGCTTCCTGTACTTCGCTAAATCATCTTCCTTTCCACTTCTCCTTCAGAGAGTGGGGAGGCAGAGAGAGGGAATGAGAAAAAGAAAGTGAGGGTGAGAGAGGGGTGGAGAGAGGGAAGGGGGGGAAGAGAGAAGGAGGGGGAGGGAGAGAGAGATAGACAGAGAACAAACTGTGCAGAGAGAGGAGACAGAGAGAGAAAGAGAGAGGGTACAAAGAGAGAGACAGAGGTTACATAAAGAGACAGAGGGCACAGAGAGAGAGAGAGACTGAGCACAGAATGAGAGAGCCAGCGCAGAGAGAGAAAGAGACAATGCAGAGAGAGACAGAGGCGGCACAGAGAGAGACATAGTGGGCACAGAGAGAGGGAGGGCGCACAGAGATTGAGCACAGAGAGAGTGAGAGGCTGCACAGAGACAGACAGAGGGCACACAAAGAGAGACAGCACAGAGAGAGACGGACAATTGAACAAAACATGATACAGTAATTTATGATGGGTAAGTTACTAGTATGTATATGCTAACAAGAGTAACATTGGAAAGTCTAGCAGCATAAACCCCTATGTATGTATTTCTTGCCCCATCTCTCCCACTTATCCCATCTGTCTCCCTTAAGCCTCTCCCCTCCTCTATCTCTCTCTTTTCCCGCTCTCTAGAACTTTCTCCCTCCCTTTTTACTTCCTGTACCCTTTTCTCTCATGCCCTTCATCCTTGTCCCTTTTCCTTCATCTCTCCCCTCTGTTCTCTGCCTCTACCTCTCCCCCTAACGTCTCCTTATCCTTTCTTTTTTATTTTCTCTTACTCCTTCACATTTTTTTGGTTTCCATATTCTCCCTAATTTCTATCCCCTTCAATACTACCCTAACCCTTTCTCTCTCTTTTGCTTATTTCTTTCTGTTTCTTCCATTGCCTTTCATTCTCTCCCTCTCCTCTCTATTAAATTCAAAATTCTGAATTGTTAAGCCCCGAGTTGGGGCTAATGGTTATGCCAGGCATGTTTCACTATCTTAACTGTGTGTCACTTTATTACTTCCACTGGAAGTGTATTCCAGTTATCTATTACTCTCTCTGTAAAGTACTACTTTCTTTTCCTCTCTCCATTTATAGATTTCTCTCTCTACTCTCCATTTCTCTCTCTTTCTTATGGTATCTGCTCTCTGCAGTTTCTCAAGACATTATCTTTGCCTTTCTGTTTTACTATTTTATAAAAAATAGATTTTGAAACAAAGAGCAAAAAAGGTGAAAACAACAAAAATGTATGGTGACATAATTATGGGTTATTTTAATACTCTCAAGAAAGAACGTACTTGTAAAACATAAAGGGCCTCATTCAATTGCAATTTGGCCAATTGAATAGGGCTCTAAATAAGCACATAGCATATATTTTTAAATAAGTTTTTAGTTAGTAAACATCTATCCAAAAGCAACATTTTAACTAAATAAAAACTTCTTTAAAAAAATATGCTATGTGCTTATTTAGAGCCCTATTCAATTGGCCAAATCGCAATTAAATGAGGGCCAAAGTCTGCAGAAACATGTCCGCAATGCCTGACAGTACACACAAGTCTTGTTAAGATAAACAGACCATATGAGATTAATCAAAGGTTATTTACTTAGTAGTAAAAAAGTCAATTATCTAACTTATATAGAACCTCTTTTTTAAACTTAAATCTAACAAATGTGTAAATTATCTGCCATAATACATACATTAAAAAAGAGGTTCTACATATGTTTTATGCCAAATAATTGTTTTTTTTTAGTGTTAAGTAAATAACCAGTATTGTAAGTACAATTTTTATGCATGGATAGCAGTTCATCATTCATCTGAGCTTGGACTGATACCATTTAGATTTAAGGGAGAATCTGTAGTACTTCAAATCACTGCTTCCATTGGTAGTGGATAAGTACAATTCCTTTGATATTCTGACATATTGGCCCTCATTCAATTGCGATTTGGCCAATTGAATAGTGCTCTAAATAAGCACATAACATATTTTTTTCAAATACATTTTTAGTTAGTGAAAACCTTGCTTTTGGATAGATGTTTACTAACTAAAAACTTATTTCAAAAAATATGTTATGTGCTTATTTAGATCCCTATTCAATTGGCCAAATCGCAATTGAATGAGGGCCATTGTGTTTATATTGTGTAGTGCGCCACTATTGTAGGTTTTCTTTATACTAGTTGGTCTGCCCTCTAATCCCATGGATGCTGCCTTTCCTGTGAGTAGAGTTGAATTGCACCACTCTGGGCCACATTGTTGTTGTCTCTTTAAACTTTATCTCCCCGAGATTTTTGAGCTCCAACGCTCATGATGAAGACACTAACTTCTACAAAATAATTTATTCAAATATATTAATTTCTGATAGGATCATGTTTATTTTGTTATCCACATGTGTTGAGAGGGTTAACTATCTTAAATCTTACTTTGACTGTGTCAAGAAAATTCACTTTAAATGATGTACCTTGTTCATGCTTCAATCATAAATTGACTTATGGGGATTGTTATGAACAGAAGAGCTCAGTGGACAGTTTGGGGTTAATTGGTTATTGTTATATTATATGTGTTATATGTGTTATTAGAATGTGCTAGCGACTTGCTTAACAGTTATATCCTGGGTGTAATGCATACATGTAGTTATTTCATGGATGTAATAAGTGCATATAGAACTGACATTGATTAAAACAATGTATCTGTGTTAGAAGTAGTCCATAGAAATGCTTAGATAATAGTTAATGCAGTCATATCTGGGATATACAAACAGTTTAAGATTCTAAAGAATTTATATGGCTTTGAGAGTCAGCCAGGCATAGATCCCTGTATTGAGTCTGGAAAGGGAGGAAGGGATGTAGGTGGCTGTGTATAAGATGACATCTAGCAGGTATAACTGGGGGGAATTTAGTATATAAGCCTGTAGGTTGAGATCTAGCAACTAAGACATGGGGGTTTGGCTACAGACCTGGGGGGAAGGTGTTTTGTGTTATCTGAAAAGGTAACTTGAAAAATGAATAAGTGCCAGTCTGATTTTGGACACACTAAATAAAGGTGGTGTCGGAGTCTGCTTGAACTAATCAAGGGTACAGGGTGTGTGATTCTTGGGTCCTAAGAAAAGGGGTCTGATGGTGCCTGCCTCTTCAGAAATGATGCTGTCATCTGAACTGCCTGCTGGATGATGAGATTTGAACAAAAAGTTGTGACCCGTAGAGAGAGTAAATTGGAGTGAGCGTAGTACCCGAAATCAGGCAGGCGTGACAGGGATCAGTATGGTATGGCTAAACTCAGCCAGCCAGTGGTAGAGATGTAGATAATAGATTATATTCAATGTGCTCTGGAGCTTTAGGAACATGCGGCCATCTTGTACTGTTTATCTTAAATGCCTTGTATACTACAGCGTTGTTCTATTAGTACATACCTCAAAAATCACATGGGAATCCCTTTAAATTTTATTATTTAATTATTTCTATTATTACAATAAAACATGCATGAAACCATGGCAAGAGATGATAACAATAAACATTGAAAATATATCAAATAATAAACAAAAGAAGTGCATTTTCCTAAAACTTAAGAATAAAGCATATTTCCCAATTCTTTACTTTGAGAAACTCTTTAGAAAATAAATAATGAAAACAGAACTATATAAAGCTTATTGTATAAAATAATCTGTGTTAAATTTACAAAGGTAATCGAAAACAGACTAAAGTCTCAAGAATTTCAAAGAATAATGAATAATGTATAATGGTTTTATGCTGTATTAACTCACAAGTGTTCTATTAATATCTAAAAAAAAAATGAATATAAATAAAATAAACAAGAGGGAGATTTTTTTAAACAGATTATAACCAATGAATAAGCTTGTCATGTCTGAGAAGTTTGGTGATTATTGACAATTTTCTTAGAAGTTTCTTTTTGAATATAAATGCAAATGTCAACTCAGATTTTCCGTGACTTCTCTGATCTGAAGTTTAGAAATTTTGGTTGAAGTGCTCTCGTAGACCAACAGAATCTTATAAAAAAGCACATTGTAACATTAAAAGGATATTTTCTGGTCTCCAATCCCCAAATGTCTTTGAATGTTCAGCATTCTCTGCAAAACTAAATATTCATATTAATATTTCCTGTGGGATAAATAATGCTTTGTAATTGCTTCAGCATTTTGTTCATACCTCTGAGCTCGCCTGTGACAAATATTGTTTATATAATATAGCTCTTTTTTTTGTAACCTTCAAAATTAATAACAGATCCATCTCTCTCGCTCTCTTTTCTCTCTCTCTCTCTCTCTCTCTCTCTCTCTCTCTCTCTCTCTCTCTCTCTGAATTTGGAAGTAGAAGAGATGGCAAGGGGAGTGGGGAGAGAGGAAATGGTGGGAGAGGAAAATTGGGAGATGAGGAGGAAGAGGAGAAAATGGGGGAGAGGGAGAGACAAAAAGGAGGAACAAGGTAGATGTGTATATGTATGCTTTGTGATCACTATCAATTATTCATGGCATTAATGAAAGGCAACATTGCTTCTCTCATGAGTAATTTTATTTAGAGAGTACAATGGTTAGTAAAACAAGCAACTTGGTGGCACAGTAGACTCTCAGTTATCCGTCACCCACAAGGATTGCTAGATGCAGGATAAATGTCGTTCCTGGTTGCTTGAGAGTCACTATTAAAAGAGTCCTAAAATAGTCGCAAAGGATACTCTGCTAAGTATATTTGTCAGTGAGGGCTGTTCTTGCAGCAGCAGCTTTCACTCCTCACTTACACACAGGTACGTTCGGCTGGAGGGTGTTGTGCTTAAACCGGAGAATGTAACGCCAACACTACGCTGGCTCAGTCACTCACGCCTGTCTGCTTCTACGTAAAAGTGAATTGCAGAGACTACAGTGGATGAAATCTAGGTGCCTGTAAGCATATCGTGGCATGACAACCTGGCTCCTAGCATTTGTTGAGCCCTGTAAAATTATATTTTTATTTGAAGTACAGTATTCCATTTTTTTTATGGTTGCTTGAGAATTCTGGTTGCTTGAGTTCTGGTTAACTGAGAGTCAACTGTATTAGCTCCAGGCAGTAAACTTCAAAAGTAGTGTACCACGAAGCTTTAGCTTTATACCTACTCAATTCTTAAAATTTTACATGAAAAACAAACAGCTGGAGACGAAAAAGCACCCCCCCCCCCCCTTTATATGTAAAGAAGTCAGTGTTGGATTGTTTAGCTTGATTATGAAGGAGTTTATAAGGTTTAAACATTTTGCTAAAGTAGAAATACTGAAGTTTGAGAGATGTCTCTTTTTGATGGTGCCGAGAAACTTTGTTGTTTTTCAATGTTGTGGTTAAAGGTTTTGTAATTTCAACTTTAAAAGGCTCTTGTTGTTATTATTATTATTATTGTTTATTTGTAACGCGCCAACATATTCCGTAGCGCTATAGATAAGTTAAGTTACAGACAATGACAAGTTAAAGATTCACACATTTCAAAGAGTGGATGGCCCTGTCTTTGAGCTTGGAATCCGGTGTCCATAGCGCTTTCCCTAAAGCACCTTACAGGATTGAAACTCGAAGACTTACAATCTTGTAATCTAGAATGACAAAATCTGTTACATTGTGCTTCAGCGGACATTTTGAAAATGTTAAAATGGCTCTGTTTTAATGCTCTATTGTGTTTTTTTAAATACTAAGAACATAATATAAGCAAATATTATGCTTATGTTATGGATACATTTACAAACTGAATAATATCAGCATTATACAATTATCTGACATTATCCATAACACATACATCATAAATTCAATAACTGTTATGAAACTATTTAGAGTAGATTGAGATTTAAAGAGAACTTTTGAATCTGAATCTATTACTATCCATTTAAAGGACTTGTGCTAAAAAAATCACAATGTTTTTAATGATAAATGAGTGTCATTAAGTCTAGGAAATATCATTTTGTCTGTAAGTAAAAGCAGCTTTTAAAATTTTAAAAATATTATATATGTTTATATAATATTGCGCTCCTTCAATAGAAACATATTGCCTTCTACACTTGAAACAGCGTTCAATAGGGGTAAAAATGGCACTCATATGAATCCACTGTTAGTGTTCAAATGTGCAGTATTACAATCAATATTTTGATCGCATTAGGGGATCTTTTTCTTTCTCAGTGGTATGCTTTCAGTTACCTTTTATCACTTTAACCATGCTATATATATATATATATAAATATATATATATATATATTTATATATATATATATATATATATATATATATATATATATATACATAGTAAATAAATAGTACATCTGTGTTCACATTTAAATGTCTAAAACAAGTTAAAAAACCTGCTTCCAGCTCGGAATTCCGAGGAAAACAGTTATTACACTGCATTCTGGGAATCTGAGCAGGCACATGCAAATGTGCCCACAAATGCCTTGCTCTTCAATCCATAGCCATTATCAAACATGGCTTCCTTTAAGCTTATGCCTGCTGTATTACACAGCCTTAATGCAAAGCCAAGGTTGGAATAAACACAGGATGAGTATCCTATCCATGTACAGCTGTTTCAAGCTTACTGCCTATCATCAGCATGGAGCGGGATCTCAGCCTGTGTTGTGAATCTTATGAGTAGGTAGTTCACCACAACAATCATTTATAATATGGTGGGCAAAAGAGCGATAGAAGCCCTCCACCGTACAGTTATTACAGTAAATATATAGTACATCTGTGTTCACATTTGAATGTCTAAAACAAGCTGAAAAACCTGCTTCCAGCTCAGAATTGTGAGAAAAACAGTTATTACAATGCATTCTGGGAAACTGTGCTGGGACATGTATATATACAAATCTACAGCAAATGTGCATTCAGTCCATATACATATTTAGTAACACTCTGGAGAAAAACATGTCAATCAATGGTTAATAGAACAACAAGTAAATTACAATACTATAACAGAGAAATCCTATCCCAAGGAGCTTACAATTTAGTGTAATGAATTCCAGTCCTAAAGCACTGAAAGGGTAAAACAATCTGGAATTAAGTTTCTTGGATTCCTCTGAAACCACATTATTTGTCGACTGAAGTCTATTCAAGATGAGCAGTATAAACACAAGAGTATGTTTTTGTGGGTGAGGAAGAAGTAAAACAATGAATAAATCAAGTCTAATTAAAACCACTTTAAAATCTCTTAAAAAACAATAGTAACAAAAGATAAAAGCATAGTTGTTTGTTTTAATAGTTATATAACCAACCAATTCCATACCCCAACAGCAACTGTATAAACACATAGCCCTTCAGCAACTGCTTTGTACAGCCACCTGCACTCTGATCTAAACTAAACCTATACAAATGTTCCCATGAGAAGCTTTCTCTTTTCTTAGAATAGATTAGCACATATTACCAGTCAGATTGTATCAACACATACTGCACAGCATTCTTTTAGCAAGAGATTTGTTACTTATCTTCGGGCAACTGTTCTTACTATGAAGTCGAAGTGCCATAGCTTTTAATATTACACAGCAGAATAAACTCAAGTAGAGTTGAAAAAAAAAAATAATGTCTTGTCATCCTAACCAAGTATCATAGGACTATTTTGATAATTCATAAACACAAGAAGTCTATTTTATTGCTATAAGGTTTCCAGCTCTTTGGTTTATTTTCTGAAACGAAATGAAATGTGGAAATCTTCTGAGGTTCACAAGAAGTCATTGAAGAACATCCAACTCATATTAGCCTCTTGAGAGTTTTCCAACAGTACTGATGCAGGTGTATTCGGTTTTCATTGCATACACTGGATGGGGAAAGTTCATGAAAATTCCTATCCATTTTGTGCTCCAGCAGACAATATCATCTCATACTGACTTGGCATCTTTCCCATTGAAATTTATTTGTAAAACTTTTTTCTTCCAACAAAGATTGTTCAATTACTTTATCCAGGTGTTGAATACATTTTTAGAGTTTGTTTGTTAAGGTTTAAGAGATCTTCTCATCTACATAAACATATCCTAAAGAATATAAACACTTACATCTTTAGATTTTGTAAGATATTTTTTAATCTATTTAATATGTTGGAGAGAAAGAGAAATTTGGGTTTAATGTTTTTCAACTCTTTGCTATAATGTGATATTGCAATTCAAGTTAAACAATTACACAGCTCCAAAAAAATAAATATTCTCACATTAACTTAAGGAAACTATACAAGGTTTTACATATATATTCCTAAACCTTGCATGGCATCTAATGTGCCACTTTTTAAAAGCCAAAACAGCAAAATAAGTATCGCAGTGTATATTGATAACTTTTGTATTGAACTAGCATTGGGGTGAACTTAATAAACATCTCATGCAGTTGAATGTGCATCCCTGTATTTATTATGCACTGTTCCCATTGCAGAAATATTGAGATCGCAGCTCATTCCAGCTACTTTGAGATGCAGGGGTGTAGGAGCCAGAATAATTCTGGGGGGATACAGCTCATTGTATACACATGCCGCAAAATAGCTTGCATATATATATATATATATATATATATATATATATATATATATATATATATATACAGTACACTCCCCGTTATCCGGCACCTACAGGGACTCCCTATTGCCGGAGAGTGTATTTTCCGGTTAATCGAGAGTCCCCAAATTTAAGGGTGTAAATGACCCTTAAACACCCCAAAATCCCTCAAAATGCCTTTAGAAAGGCATTAGCACCTAAACGGGGCCATTAAGGCCCAGAAAAAATAATTAGAAAAAAGTTAGCATATGTTGTTTTGCAGTCTCGAACTCCGGATAGTGCCGGATAGTGCCGGTTATGCTGGTTTAGCCGGAGTAAATTTAAAATGGGGAATTGATGCCGGTGCCAGTTGCTTGAGAGTCCCGGTTGGTTAGGTGCCGGATAACCAGGAGTTTACTGTATATATATATATATATATATATATATATATACATACAAACATATAAAAATCTGGGCTTTGTCCCCCCCCCCCCCCAGTTCCTACACCCATGTTGAGATGCTCTGGTATATATATATATATATATATATATATATATATATATAAATCAATGGACACAGCCACCAATAAAATAAATAGATATTTTCTGTTAATGACATTGATGGATATATTCTAAGAATAATTTGTTGGGACATATTGAAAGACAGTTTTTATATCTCTCTATATATACTGTGATACTAAGCTAAACATTAATAACCGACCAGTGACTAAAGTCAATACATTATGAATCACTGTTAAGGTTAAGTAAAATCAACAAAATATGAACACAATTATATTTTTTTAATATTATTATTCTTTATCTGTAACCCATCAACATATTCTGTAGTGCTGTATAAGGGTTAAGTACAAGGCAAAAAGAATATTAACTCTTTGCAAACAATGGAGGGCCCTGTCCTTCAGCTTAAAATCAGACGTACATAGTGTTTGTTTCCGAAGCGCCTTACAAGATTGAAACTGGCAAACTTAACTCATGGTTATCACACCAGATCCTGGAAGGACCAGTGGTAATGACATGTTTACAACTTTTTGTATTTCTTAGGTTTGATTTCAATCTATTTGCATTTTTAAAGAGTTCCGCTGTCTATGATTGAGTAGTTACATCATAAACCTATAGCCTCCAATGGAGAGTGGTACAAGGTACATTACCCACATGTTTTACCCATGATTTTAGTGAGGTACCTGCCTACTAATGAACCCCACAGTCTGGTTCCAAATTAATCGGCTTTCACAAGTGTGTCATTGTGAAAGTTGTGAGGGATTAAAACACACACCTGCTGCTATAAGATTGTCCTCTGGGTGGCAGGTTCACCACATGGCAAGGGAGGGCACACAGAAGAGGGTCTCTAACAGCCAGTTTAATACGCCTCCTGTTTAACATTATCTCTTAAGGGTGCAGTGAAATTAACAGCACCAAATCTGTTGTTGAGTCACAGGAGTCATTCCTTCTGGCATAAAATACATGCTGCTCTACCTCACAGCTGGATTGTTCTGTGGGAGCCATGTTTACTTGCTTTCTCGGGCACCAGAGTAGACACATGCTGGTATGTTCTTTATCTTGGAGCAGACAATGTACAACATCGTAGTCTCAGGGTGAACCATACTGCAGACTGTCTGGTGTGTGTTCTATTTGTTAAAAGTTGATTTCTCGCTTGTTATTGCAGCAGTCTCTGACTTTGAATATTTTCGCTTTACTTGTGGAACATTGTCATTCATGTGATTATGTGATGAAGACATGTCAAAAAAGGCCTTTGAAGTCTTAGCAAAATGCATTTTTTCTGTTGATAAAATAGTATCATAAGCTAATAAAACCAACACTGAAATTACTCCCGTAGCCTTAAGTCCTAGAATGCACCTGTCAGTTATCCAAAATTGTTCCTTTAATGTGCCACAAAATACAGACTTCAAATGAACTGGTTGGCACATGGGGTGACCACCTGTTTCCAAATTACTTGGGACACACTCAGTCACTCCTATTTTGTAGCTCTCATTACCTACAGAGGTAATTGCAATTTCTATCAGTGAATGTCATGTCAGCTAGAGATAAAGAAAAATGGAAAGATTTCAATACTGTAAGGTGAAAAAAATAGCTCTTTGTTACTGAGCATTGAATCATAGTTATAACATCGCAGTCCTGTTTGTCCTAGAAAAAAATGGTTGTTAAGTGTAAGGCTTAATTTAACAATTGTCAATGTTTTTTATTGTAAGCAAAATGTTCTTTTATCTGTTCCTGTTCATTTTTTATATTATTATTATTATTATTATATATTTTATGTGTTTTATTGTTAAAATGGCAAAGGACATGAAGCTTTTAATTTTCCTAAAATGGATTAGAAGAGCAGGTTTTAAATAATACATACATTTTCTCATATAGCATATAAACACTTTTAAATGCAGCTTTGCAACAATGTCAGGAGCTCTTAATGACAAATTCTGATTTATCAGTGGGGAGTGCAGCTATTCAGCCTAACGGCTATAAATGCTTTCTGCATCTTTTTCAGGAGAATATCCTCATATCATACATAGAAACACAGATTTGACAGCAGATAAGAAACTGTATGCCCATTTACCCTTTCCATTCCATTTACTGTATTTTTGGCCATTTAATCCTCAGAACAGCCTTATTATCTCCTCTTTGTTTATCGAGAGGTGCCTCGGGAGTCTACTGGGTTCTCCCCTTTCAATGGACACCAGGTGTGGGTCCTTTAGTTATCATCCAAGAGGCATTGGTAGAGGTATACAAGCAAATGGCAGTTGTCAAATATATCCTAGACTTTCAGGATAGGTTAGAAGCAGAGACGGAGCTACTGCCGGTGCAGATGGTGCAAGGCACCAAGGCCCCTGACCTCTGTTGGGCCCCCATGGACCTTCTGTGGCCCCTGAGGACCTCCCGTGGGTCCCTATTGACCCTGCAGCCCTCCAGTGGGCCCCCTGTGGCCCGTGCAGTCCTTCTGTGGCCCCCTCAGTGCTGCTATGGCCCCTGCGGCCCTCCTGTGGCATCCACAGGTCCTTGATGGCCGCCATTGGTCTATTGTGGCCTCTGCGAATCATCTGTGGCCACCGTGGATCCTCCCTTGTGGGTCCCTGTGGCCCCTTGGGGACCCCTGTGGCCTTCTCGGACCTACCATGGGGCCCTGTAGCCCCCACAGCCCCTGTGGACCTTCCATGAGTCCCCTGCTGCCCCTTATGACTCACTGTGGCCCCCCTTGTGGTGCAACAAAACCAGGCATTTATAAACAGGCTTAATGTTACCCCAACAAGGACCTCTGTGCTGTTTGTGTTCTCCTCTAAAGTGTGTATTATTTTTTTCTGCCATTGACCTTGTCTTGAGACCCTTGACGGCCCCTGGAGCTGTTTTGACCCACTATGGCCTCCTGCAAGCCCTATGGCCCCAACGGCTCCGTGGGACACCTGCAGCCCCTTATGGCCCACTGTAGACCCCCACAGGCCCAAGTAGCCCCCTGCGTGCCCTGCAGGCCCTGTGGCCCCATAGATCTCTTGTGGCCACACCTCTGCAGCCTCCCTCAGTCCCCTGTGGCCCTTCACAGACCTTTGTGGCCTCCCTCAGACACCTGTGGCCTCCACAGTCCCTTGTGGGCCCGTAGACCTCCCAGGGGACCCCTGCATTCCCTGTAGCCCCCACAGACCTCTTGTAGCCCCTCACGGACCTCTGCAGCCTCCCTCAGCCCCCTGTGGCCATTCACGGACATCTGTGGCCTCCCTCAGCCCCTTGTGTTCCCATCGGTCCTTGCTGGCCCCTGTGGTCCCTGCGCGTACCTCTACGGCTCCCTTGGATCTCTGTGGCCCCATCACCCCTCAGGCCTGCCGTGTCCCCTTCTCACCCCAGGAAATGGAGAGCAGCACCGGGCAAGTAAGAAATTACTTATATAGGTGTGTATATATATATATTATAATATGTAGGTGTATATATGTGTATAATAAAAATGTAATAACTGTTTTTCTCTGAATTTTTTAACTTGTTTTAGACATTCAAATCTGAACACATATGTACTATTTATTTACTATGTATCTCACGTTTTTGTAAATATTTTATTATATCTTTTCATGTGACAACACTGAATAAATGACACTTTGCTACAATGTAAAGTAGTAAGTGTACAGCCTGTATACACTATAAGTGTAAATTTGCTGTCCCCTCAAAATAACTCAACACACAGCCATTAATGTCTAAACCGCTGGCAACAAAAGTGAGTACACCATTAAGGGGAAATGTCTAAATTGGGTCCAAAGTGTCAATATATTGTGTGGCCACCATTATTTTCCAGCACTGCCTTAATCCTCATGGGCATGGAGTTCACCAGAGCTTCACAGGTTACCACAGGAGTCCTCTTCCACTCCTCTATGATGAAATCACTGAGCTGGTGAATGTTAGAGACCTTGCACTCCCCCACCTTCCATTTGAGGATGCCCCACAGATGCTCAATAGGATTTAGATCTGGTGACATCCTTAGCCAGTCCATCACCTTTACCTTCAGCTTCTTTAGCAAGGCAGTGCTCGTCTTGGAGGTGTGTTTAAGGTGGTTATCATGTTGTAATACTGCCCTGCGGCCAAGTCTCCGAAGGGAGGAGGTCATGCTCTGCTTCAGTATATCACAGTACATGTTGGCATTCATGGTTCCCTCAATGAACTGCAGCTCCCCAGTGCCGGCAGCACTGTGTGGATTATCGTAAGCTGAACGACAAAAATAAAACTGATGTTTATCCTATCCCACACATGGACGAGTTTCTTGATTGCCTCGGCACTGCAACCTACCTGACGTTCCTGGAACACTCTAAGGGTAATTGGCAAATTCCCCTTGCAGAATTTCCTAAGGAGAAATCCATCTTCATTACCTTCTTGGCCATTTTTATGGTAATTCCTTTTGGGATGAAGAATGTGCCCTCCACCTTCCTGAAACTGGTGGATCAGACATTGCAGGGACATCATGAGTATGCTCATGCCTTTTTAGATGACGTGGCTATCTATGGTCAATCTGGGAGGAACATTTAACCCATATAGCTCAGATCTACGTGACTTAGTACAAAATTTGCCCTCTTACGTACAAGACACTAATGATATACTTAAGCAGCTTGAACATCTAACGGTGCCAAAAGACACATGGTTAGCAACTATAGATGTTGAAGCACTCTATAGTAGCATACCTCATAACCTTGGCATTGAAGCAGTAGGACAATTCCTGAGTACGAAAAGTACTAACCTTGGAAAATTTAATAACTTTATTATCCAACTTCTAGAGTATGTCCTGAAATATAACTTTTTTCTATTTATTGACAAATGGTTCCATCAGATAAAGGGGACTGCAATGGGTACCCCATGTGCCCCTAGCTATGCAAACCTATTTTTAGGCTGCTGGGAGAAGAAAATCTTCTCAGAACCAGAGATTGAGCATCTTACTATACATGCAATGATATGGCGGCGCTATATAGACGATATCTTTGTGATTTGGGATGGAACTAAACCAGAATTTGAAACCCTAATGGACTCATTGAACAAAAATAAGATGGGCCTGAAATTCACACATGAAATCCAGAGAAAAGAAATATCGTTTTTAGATTTACTCATCCAAAAAGATGATGAAGGAACCATATCAACTACTACATTTAGAAAGGAGACAGCAGCAAATACGTTACTCTTATGGGACAGCCAACATTTTGCACCCCTGAAAAAAGGTATCCCTAAGGGGCAATACTTAAGAATCAGGAGGAATTGCAGTTCAGATATCACATTCAAAATTGAGGCTGATAAATTAAAACAAAGATTCCTAGAAAGAGGATACTCAAAAAAATGCTTAAAGAAAGCCTTCCAACATGCATTGAGCTGCAACAGAACCGAACTATTGAATAAATCACACAGGACAAATACTCAAACATCAGATAATACATATCCAAGATGTATTTTGACTTATGGCTATGAATCTGCTTCAATAAAGGATATTATATCTAAACACTGGCATCTATTGAAAAGTGATGAGGACTTGGCAGATGTACTTCCACAAAAAATACCAATTGTTTATCGGAAAGGTAAAAATTTGAAAGACACTCTAGTGCATAGTTTCTTTAAAGAGAATAAAGATAACAAGACATGGCTCAATCCCCCATTGGGATGTTTCAAATGTGGGAACTGCAAATTTTGTAGATACATCAAACCCACAAAAATTTACGAACATCCGTCTAATGGGGCAAGATATGTTTTAAAGGATTTTTCAAACTGCTGCACCACAAGTGTAGTTTATGTGGCTACATGTTTATTTTCTAAAATTTACGTAGGTAAAACACGACGTCAACTACGTAGACGTATTGGTGAATACATCTATTCAATAAGAAAAGACCTAGATACCCCTCTAGCACGCCATGTTAAGATCTTTCATGGTGGCAAAAGTGAAGTTCTTACTTTTACAGCCCTTGAGAAGGTCCATCAGGGCCCTAGACAGGGAGACTTAGATAAAAAACTTCTTCAACATGAAGCAAAATGGATTTACAAATTACAAGCTCTATCTCCAATAGGTTTAAATGAAGGCTTCACATTTTTACCCTTCATTTGAATATACTGGCATGTTTATGGGATTGTTTTCAAGTAGTCATTGTTTGTCCCTATAGCTCTCGTATTAGTTCATTTATCAAGATTTTTTGCCACTTATTACTTTATTTTTAGCATTTAATATGCCATACAATATCACATTGTACCACTTATATTGATGGCTCATTTTTTATTTGCCATCAACTTATTATGGCTGTTACACAGTCATCATATTTCTTGTTCTTTCCTACACCACCCTTACACTGACACTATATTGGGGTGTTCCCCTACCACATCTATAGAGATGCTTTACATGTTCCATCTCTCATATTATTAGTTGTTGTGCACCTTTTACCCTATTTTCATATTTACATTTTAATAGCATCCATTCCATTTAGATACTTTTCCCCTTTTATTTTTATTCTCCCTTTCATATTTACTCTTCACTTAAGTTCCCCCACCTCTTGTGGTTTTGGTTTCCACTATTCCATTGTTACTACTGTTGTTTACAATTGGGCTGGTCATTTGCCATTTCGCCCCTTCATGTTACTTCCCTCCTTAGACCCCTTCTTATATAAGGCTGGTTTTCATGTGCATTGCACTGTATCTCAGCGCAACAGACGCTTCCTGCTTCCATTGCGCAGGCTCACTGAGTGTCAATTGGTTGCCGTAGTTACGGCAGCGTTTAAAAAGAGGGCCAGACGGCTTCACAGACCTTACCTTGACAAAGACGTCTAATGACGTCGAAACGCGTCGGCCTTTGATGACGTGGCATGCCTCACAGCTAAGGGCACGCCGGCATCTTCATTACTAACAGTACTGTATTAGCCATTAATATTTTTAGAGGTTGTATGCTTACCCTACCTGTCCGTTTCCAAATGAGTGAATGTTGTGGTCTGGATATGAATTAGATTAAGCACTTCAATAACGATGCTTTAAATAATAATTAGCCTGCTGGCTTTTCTGTACTGCTCATCCATTGGCCTAATCCCTATTATGCTATACTTTAGGATGCAATATGGGCAAGATAGAAGTCCTATTCTTATATGAGAAGTAGCCTTGGGTAGGCACTAATTGCATATAATAGTCCTAGAACTTTATTGCCCTGCTGAAAACACTTTTACCCTCACTCATAAGCAAGCAATTATGGTATAATCATACCTTGGTATACCGTTAAGAATATATATTTATATACAAAGGTCAGATTATTCCCAGTAATTTATTTTGGGACTTTTTATAGGATGAGCTATTGCTATCCAGAACCTTTACATCTGTATATATATGTATTATCCTAAGATTTATCACAAAGACAGGACTACTCCAATTGGATTAGCAATCACTTTTCTCCTCTACAGTACTGTTAGGTGTGGACTTAATAACCCCTCTATTAAGAGTACATTCAACATTTAGTGGTTTCTGTCCACACATCCATTAGCCTATTTTTATTTTTTTGTTTCAATCCTGGGATTTTTTACCCATTGTTTTTAAAGTAATCGCCGTTGTTACCCCCTATTAATAAAGACTTCAATTACATTTTTCCCACTTTTTGTATATATATTATTGATCAAGAACTAGTCCAAGAAGAGATGCCTCTGGCTGGTCCGAAGGATGACAGGGAGGAAATTATGAATTCCCAAAGTTACGCAATGGCATTGTTTCATGTTAATTTTTAACCATTATTGTATATTTTTGTGTATAAAGAGGGCATATGAAAAATTATGTTTAAGCTGCCTTTGAACACACAACCATGGTGTGTTTATTGAGTAAACGTGTTTGATTACTCGTTTCCTGTGTCCAGCCATTCTTGTGAGGGGACATTTAACCTCAGAAGAAGACATAGGGGTAAGACTGGATGCTAAATTAGTACAAGCCTCATCAGAACACTAGGCTGTGACATACAGTAAAACAAAATACAAAGACATACAATTAAATAAACAATGTGCAACACAGTTGAGATCCCTACTCCAAAGAGTAGAGATCCACTCATCATTAGAAATTGAGGTGGCAACATTCAGACTGATTTAAAAAAATGTAAAAGTGTCACATATTTAGGAAGACCCCTGAAAATATTTTGCTGTGTGTCCCTAACATATTTGCAGTTGAGCTCATTCTGTGTTAGGTCATTACTCTCTATCTAAATGCATTCTGGGGAATATACAGTACATGGCAATTTTAGTTGCTCTTCAATATATTAATAAATCTCACAGCTGTAGATTAAAGGGTCTGTATTTTGAATTTTATATTTCTTTTGTGACTCTTGACTCTGATAAATGAAGCATTCAAAGCCAAAATGGTGTTCCTAACTGAGTGGAGAAGATTAAAAATAAAAAGTGTTTGAGACTCCAAGGACATATATTGCCAAGCAAGGCTTGTAAATCTCCCTTCCCAGTTTAATAGCTTGGACAGGAAGAACTTGTTATGGCAATTTGAAAGGGTAATCCTGTGGCAATTCTTCACTCTTAAGTCAGAAATATGAAAGCTTCCTTTGGACTTAATGAACACATTTACTGAAAAGCTACATCATTTCTATGTACATTAAGAACAGAAATATTATACCATTCCACATTTGGAAATTTGAAAAAGACCAAAAACAAACTTATTTGCTTCCTGCTGTTCTTATATGCAAATCTTTGTATATTACTCTATGTATATAGTCACACTTCACAGCTGCCTAAATGCTTTGCAGTTTACAAGATATGTGGTTTAAATATGATGGATAATTATTGCCTGCTATATTCTTGATATAGCTTGACAAATTGTATAGGTGTGAGATCGTGCAGAATTCCTAAGGTATACAACTTGGCATTTACAGTTACAAAATACTACAAATTCTGATATTATATTCTGCTCATAGAGCTGGTAAAAATCCCTTCCAGGTTTGTGGAGTTTTGCATTTCAATCAGATGCCGGCTTGTACAAAAATACTGTTATCTGAGGGCAAGCAAATAGCTGTAAGCTACACACATAGAGAGTCACAAGGGTGAGTAGCTATAATTATATTGGAGGGCATCCAAGAAATCTCAAATTCTGTTTATACTTCATGCCTCTTTGAATTTATGTACAATTCAAGCAAACAAATTGATTTTAATGCTAAGACTGTTGACCTTACAAGTGCAGTTTATTGAACAGACTACATATTTTAAGTATCTCATTTAAAAAGAGAGGAAAAAGCTAAATCACATTTTATATCTAAATCGAAGATAAGCTTATACAAACTAACATTACACACTATGATCTATTCCAGAGAAGATAATTACTTGCTAATAGCTAATTTCTTAAGAATGATTTGCTTATCATAGTAACAGAAGATAAATTATGAAAGATTGTCACTGTTTTACATGACATGAATAATCACAGTTCAAACCCAATATATAAATGCACATTGCAGAAAATTGCAATTAGCAACACCTGACACAGTTTGCAGTCTGCATATAGTGAAATACTGAGAGACAAGTAGATAACTTTTTACTCATACAAATGGTTTTCAAGAACGCAAAATAATGTTGTTTTTTTTTACGGGCACCACATGAATAGTTTGGAAGCTGCCATAGAGTAGAATAGAGGCTTCCATGTGCCCGATCCAGGTCTGATTAACTTGAACAGGACCGGTCTGATCCAAAGCAGCAGATATCAAGGTTGGGGTCAATGACAAAAGGTTGAGGCAGGTGGTAGACTGATGAGACAGATGAAGGTCAATGGGATAGTGGGGTCTCAAGATAAGGTCAATGGCAGAAACAAATAATACACACTTTAGAGGAGAATTAGAGAGAACACAAACAGCACAGAGGTCCTTGTTGGGGTAACATTAAGCCTGTTTATAGATGCCTGGTTTTGTTGCACCACAATTGATGCCTATTGCATATGTTTGGGTACCCACTCTTTCACTGCCTGTAGACTTAAGACACAATGTTCTGCATTTGGATGATGAATACTACATATGGAAAGACAAGATGTGATACAACTCATGAGGGGGAGAATGGGAGAATGAAGGGAGGTGCAGGTGTCCTTATAATGAAAAACTGAACATGAGCAAATAGTTTGGGGTTGTCAGAGGAATATATCAGTTTTGGATGTATTACTGAAATAGTGAAAGACAGAGAGAGATTGAGAGATCGGACGAGAATAGGATAGAAACAGCAATAAATGTGCTGAAAGATAAGTTGTAAATCCTGGAATGCACTAGGGGTTGAGTGAGACGAGCAAGAGAAGCAGCACTGCAGTTGGCCGGTAGATGTGAATCTACTGTACTGGTAAGCCATGGTAAGGAGATCCTTCAGGGATGTACAACATAGTAACAAGAAATGATCTGATGCAGACATGGCCAGATTACCCATTAAGCCAACTAGGCAGACGCCCAGGGGCGCTTACCTGGCAGGGGCACCACTTCTTAAAAAAATAAATGGTTCCTGGCTTAAAAAAAATTAAATGTTGCAGTTCATAGACTGGCTACTAGGCGGTAACCACCTAGAACAGTTACAACAGGAAAAGGAACTTACAGATACAGAAAAGGCAAACATGGGTTCATGCATACCTTGTGTACTCACTCACAGGGGCTCCTCTACTTCACTGCCTAGGGGCTCCAAAAAGATAGATACGGCACTCGACGCAGATTGAAGCCATGTACTGACCCAGTGCTGCCTGCTAGCATCATATCGTGTGTTGCTTTCATGCCATCTTCAATTCTCAGTCTGGCTGATGAGTGTAACAAACTGGTAAAGACTCCTAGAACATCCAGGATTCAGTTAGCATGGTTTAAATCAAACACTTTACAAGTAAGGATGAGGCAGGGGAGGGTCATTCATGGAACTGAAGTGACCTAGTGGCAACTGGCAAGTGGCAGACATCAGACACACTAAGTCAAATAATGATGTTGGTGATAGGTTATCTCAAGATGAGTTATAACTCCTGATATATTTAAGAATGCTTATACTGGAATTCGATGCAAGCTTTAAGATAGCTGATTTTTTTTTGCTGCACCCTTTGAATACAGTGACAGGTCGCAATGCATGATCTCTATAAATCATAGCCCAACATTATGTATCTCAGTCTCTGTTATGCTTCAAAGACTCTCACTCAGTGTCCTGTCGCCATGCCACAGGTTGCTATACTTTGTATTGCTATATGCCAACAACCGAACAACACATAAAGTTATCAAAGATAAAATATACTAATAAATGGAAAATAAAATGATATAGCTTCTAATATGTTGCCTTTTGTATGCAGTTATGATGCTGTTGTTTCTAATATTTTGATTTCCTCTCATTAACACCCTGAAGTGAGAGAAGACTTTTATTGCATCTACAACTGCAAGTGCTTTTAATCAGAATAACGGAAATTATTTGCTATAAATGAAACAAAAGGCTGTGTTTTTTTTACTTTCTAAATATGTTTTGACCATTATTAGTAACTTATTCAAAAGACCATATAGAAGACATTGACCACAGCAGTTATGCTACTGTTTCCTATAACTTTGTAATATCTTTAAACAAAAACCTATTGAAAGAAAATAATTGAAAGACCAAGTTTAAAATGTAAGCATGCACAAAAATTCAATAAACTCAATGCAGTTCTAAAGGAGTTTAAAGCAAGTGATGTCAGACAGGGAAGAGTTAATTGGTAAAGCTTAGATCCAAGCCTGGTGCCTGATCAACTGCCTTCAAAAGTTCACCTGCCCAAAGCTGAGAAGCTTTGTGTTGGTGGAGCTGTGAGGCCTCTTGCCAGTGTGAGCACTGATATTGGCTGTGGTCTTGGCCTTGGGCATCTTACTTCACACAGACTCAGATACCTGAATGAAATGCAGACCTAGCAACTTTTTTTAAAGTCTAGAAAACTAAACAAAAATTCCTGACCAAGATATACTTCAATCTGCTGTAACCGACTGAATACTGAATGCAGTATATATATATACATATATAGGAACTTGCCCGTCAAAAATGATGGGATTAAAATTCTAAGGCTGTCAATGCTGTTCGCCACACAATGTGAGGCTTTTGGTCCTCTGAACACCTTTGGCGCTCATTGCAAACCCCGCGATGAGCGCCGTCGTGTACCCCCTGTGTACTTCAAGTTTCCTGCTGTGCACTGATCACCTTCGGCGCTTATCACCAGCCCCACACTGAGCACCATCGGCGCTCATTGCGGGGCTAGCAATGAACGCCTTCGGCCAATCCTCTCGCCTACTGAACGGGCCCCTCATTGCAGAGTTAGTTAACCTGCAAGCTTAGTGCTTGGGAATGCCATGTGTCTCTTTGCAGCAACCCCCCCCACCTTCCCTGTGTCTTTCTCCTCTGTGTGTGTGCTGAATGTTTGCGTGGCGCGTGGTGCCTGCCGTTGGTTTTATTATTAAAGTCCTGTGTGCCTGGCGTTATTGGTGTAAGTGCTAGAGTGTTCAGTGTGATGTATTTTCTAAGCCTTGCAATCCTGCGTTGTTCGTGTAAGTGTTAGTCTTAAGCGTTGTGTATTTTGTAAGTTTTGCCCCCCTGGCGTTACTGAGCATTATTTTCATGAGGTTTCTGAAAATTGGCGTTTTTCGGACGCCATTTTTTTCCTTGCTTAGGCAATTTTAGTGTGACGAAAAATGCCAAATATGGGTGTAATTCGCTTGCAACCTCACTCTCAGGCTTTGCGAGGCAACCATGTGTGACGGAGCCGCTGGCTCACCTCGCTTCATGAGGCTCACAGTTGCGACCTCGCTTTGCAAGGTCGAAACTGCATGACCAACATCGCAAACGTTATGAACAGCATTCTTGGTCCACAACTATATTTGTGATATACCGTATATACTGTATATTAGCCAGAGTAAGAGCATAATTAGGCAGGCAAAATCTGTAGCCTTTAATTAGAAAAATATATGCTCTGATGAACTGCATGATACTTTGGTAAAGGTGTCATGTATGAGGGGGCATTTACATTTCTGCAAGAGCAAGGCTTGTAATTATAATTAATGCTTATATATATATATTATTTCATACCCAGAAGATTATATCTTCCCCATCCTAATACCCCCTACCAGCCTCTGTGAAGCTCTGAACAGTCCTTCATGCAAATTGCGCATGAACAATCAAGTGTACAATTCAGGCCAAACCATTGTGTGTGTGTGTGGGGGGGGGGGGGGCAGCTGAGGGGGACCAATGGGGCCAGTTTTAGTCCAGGGTTGTCTGATTGAGAGGGCTAGGGTATGGGTGGCCCAGTATAGTGCAGCAAACAAATTAAATGGAAACAAGTGTATATCAATTTAGACTGCACTGTGCCCTCCCTCCCCATTGCACCGCCTGCACCGGCAGTAGTTCCACCACTGAGTCCAATGAATTTACATATCCCCCAACCATTTATTCTTCCACCCACACCCTCTCCTACATAAGTCAAATAAACACCCCCCCATGTTTTAGTCAGACAAAGTGAAAACTAAACAGGGTCTTCACAAATTAAAATTTTCTCAAAACCTGGTCTTATGGCTTAACCCTCCTGGCGGTCTGGCCGTGTCAGTACCCCAAGTCTTAAAGCGGTACACTCAGTGATACTGAAATGGCCAGTCTGCCTTGTTCCTCTCCCTTCCCACTCCTTCCTCCCCTTCCTCCACCTTACCCCGGGTTCCTCCCTCTTCCTCCCTCATCCCCCTCATTCCAATTCCCCCCTTTCCTCTCATTCCTTCTACTCCCCCCTTCCCCCTACTTACTCCCCCATCCTCCTCTGTTACTCTCTCCTCCTTCCACTGAAGCATGTCTTCTGGCTGTGTCCTGAAGCTATTGACATGACTTGCGTGTTATGTCCCTCTGGACTCCGGGACACAGCCAGAAGACGTGCTGCAGGGGAAGGAGGAGAGAGTAACACAGGTTGGAGAAGGGAGGTGGGGAAGGAGCAAGTTTGTAACCCCGAGCGTGGCTCAGGATTACCGATTTAGGTTTGAAAATGAACCCTGAGGCATGCTCGAGATTACCTCTAAATGGTTAAATGACTGTTAATATTGCTAGTTGTTACATATTTCATAGACGAGAGATTTTTCCGAAAATGTAATGAATCTTTAACAGACAAAGATTGTAAATGGGCATCCCACTCCAGTTTAAAAAAATAACAAAAATATCCAGCATGCTTCCTAATTACAGTGTATATTTTCCAATTGCAAGAAAAAAAGTATTGTATAAATACAGCTGTCATTCCTAAGAAACTTGCATACACACTGCTACAAAGCAAACATATATCTAAAAAACTAATTGCAAAATAAATAAAAGATTAATTCTCAATGGATTTTCCTTCTAAAAGAAATTCAAATGTTTGATTTAAGCTATAAGAATAGGTTTGTCAGTACTATAAAGAAAGTCCCCAGAACATGCATGCAATCCTAGACTAAGGCCATTGGGGATTTTGTATGATGAGATGTTAACCATAGTATAAGGTAATTGTAAATTGAAGATAATCGCAAAATAAAGCAGAATTGAAAATGCTGTATTGATTGGACCTTATGAGTTGTACATAATCCAACATCTTTAAGCCTCTTGAATGCTCCCTTTGTCATCATAAAAGTCAAAGCAGAAAAAGACCAAAAGAGTGTGGTCATTTTAAAAAGTTTTCATGATCGGAATCACATGGCAAGATTATACAAGGAAGAAGCATTATACTAAAACATAGAATAAAAAGAAAGGAAATTAGATCCTTTGCTTGGCACCTGATGATTCGAACTGACAATCACATATATAGTTGTGAGCAAGCGGGTTGTTGCTAACGCTGCAGGCTCGCGTAACGAGGGCCACAGTCGGTGGCATGGAGCGCCAAAAGCACTCCTTGCCAGCAACTGCGGACTTCGCAAAATTTACGGACTTACGAGAAACAATTATGAGACACGGAACGTAGAAAAAAAAACATTACGACGTTGCAAAAATATGACCTTACCGCCCGAAACCCCCATACATGAAAACATTAAAAACACAATAAATACACACAACAAATACATAAAAAGCTTACCTACAGCAAGGGGGGGGGGGCACCCAGGACCTCGAAAACTGAAGTTACACCTCAATTTCCCACTTGAAAATCCTCTAAGCGAGAGAAAAATGGCAGCCGAAAAATAGCTCGCAAGGAGCGCTGAAGCATCTTGGAACATCAACAAAATTTACCGCCTTTACAATCTTATTGCCGTCATTTTTTGATGGGCAAGTCGCTAGTACATTATAGTGGCTATATATGGGTGTTTCATTCTAAAAAAATGCTGCTTTCATTATTCATGAAAGTCTGTAGTCATAGGCAGGGAAATGTCTTCACATTGATGATAGTGTTGCCTGGCATGAGGAACTGCATGGGATGACACAGATTGTAGGAGTGCCACCCAGATGTATGAGAGCTTCACGGATTTTGGGGGTTCAAGCATGGATCCTTAAACTACCCAACCCATCCAGGAGTAGTCATTCATTGCAATGAGGCACTAGTGGATATACTATGAAATCCAAACTTGGTGTATCAATGGAAAGGTTCTAAGACTGATTAGAAACTTCCATTTTCCAAGTTGGATGAACCTACAAATGATGAAGAAGAAGAGTTACAGTCTCACACTTGGGTCATAAGCCAAGGATTTACATAATAATGATCTGGAACTAGAGACGGTTTAGCAAGATTGTGTGCTAATGATTGGATAGGAGAGAAAGATTCTGGTTTACTCTAATTCTGACATCACTTGAGCCATCCAGTGGCGCCTGTGTTGGTAGACTTGGGATGATGAACTCCTGGTTTGAGGTGCTGGATGTCACTCTGGAATGACACCGTTCTCAGAGGTGATATGAGCAGGTGAGGATGCACCAGGCATTGTACAAAAATGGTGCAAGTGGGAGCACAAAGCTGTCCAATTTAGCATATATGTTATTAGCTTATATATTTTAGTATGCTATTATCTTGTAAGATTGCTACTATTTGTACATGTATGGTTATGAGGTATATGATGATAAAAGCCAACACGCTTTAACTAATTTATATTGCTTGCACATCTATCTATTTATCACCACCATACAATACCTGTATTACACTCCTGGTGTTTTTTCGTGGGTTACATATTATAGAAATGCGCAGATTATTTTCTGGGTGATTTGAGCTGCTGCTTAGAAACTGTTGGCTTCAAGTTAATTGGTTGATTTTGGTCATGCAAAGTAATTAGTTGTGCAAAAGATCTTTGGCAACAGCTCAGTTGTCTTAAAATCCTAATTGCACATCTACAAAATGCTTACAGATAAAGAAATTCCAGGTCTTGTATCAGTACATTATTTTTACCACTACATTTATAATAAAATTAAAATATATTATATTTATACAAATGTGTAAGGAATTAAGATAAGCTGCAAATTAAATAGCATTACATTACTCTTATATGGTATCCGTCTGCTCCAGTTGCACTTTACTTCTATTTGACTAATTTGCGTGCAACTGATATTCTTTCCTATGTGCAGGGAATAATCAGTGTTGTTGGCGCTTAAATTACCCCAACAAAACAGGGCAAGTTGGGCTATAGTGACCTGGTCAAAATTTCACATGTGTAGTTTACAAATCATAGCTCTCTATAATAATGTATACTTGCTTTGTGATGAACTCAATTAAGAATAAATTTGTCCATTTTTGCCAAATAAATTAGATCTAACATATTAACTTGAGAAGACATCAAAGTGAATTTACTGGGTTCATTAACTTAGCAAATTAAGTTAAAGAAAATTGTGCTTCTCTGTAATAGATTAAGGCAGTATTCCATCGGGTCTTCAACACACACATATTTCTTTTCACATAAGTAGATAATAGATGCTGTAAAATGTGTTTCCTTACAATATCAAGTTAAAATAATATACCTGATTTCAGAGACACATATGTCATGCAGGAAATGATGCTGTTTGTCATTTTTAAGCTTGCTAAGTATAATTTGAACAAAAAAAATATATATACAAATCTGTTCTAGCTTTTAGTAGTCTGATTAAAATGCTAAGAATTATTGATGGCACTGAAATCCTATATTACTAATTCAAATGTATGAATCCAACTTATGTATGTATTAAAAAGAAGAGTTACCTTTTGAATATGTATGTATTTGTCCAATACTTGTACTGTTAAAAAATTTACTCGAACATGTGTACGAAAACTCTAAAGACTTTCTCTTAAATTGTCTGGGTTTCAGAGTGTAATGTACTCTGGTTATAGAATGATTTTAATGTTTTGTAAATTTTTAACATTGCCCTTTATAAATGTTTCAGGGGCTATTTAAATGAGCAGTTTAATGTGCCCCAGTTTAGCCATTTGTAATGGGGTTTTAACTGCTTTGTTTGTGTGCTTCAGCCAGGAAAACAGATTACCATCATCAAGTGGTAATGCTCCAGAGTAGATCTCAACTTTGTTCAGCTAAGAGACAGCCCTGGGTTGTGCACTTAATGGTCTTCCGGTGGTTAGAGACAGAGGCAATGGTATTATTATTATTATCCTCCATGACCTTAGTGGAAGATTTAATACCGTTTAATAGAGTAAAGTTAAAGTGATTAATAGGGTTTTAAACAAAGGTTTGAAGGATTACCGTTGCCAGCTTTGCACAGTCCAGAGTTGGTCCATATATTCACATCTTTTACAGGTTACCTAAATCTTAATCTTCATCTTACATCCAGTACCACATTATACCACATTCTCTATTACTGCATCACTGCAAAAAGCTGTTATTTTGATCTTAGTGCTCTAATTTATATTTCTCTGCTTAACACACCCTGTTAATACTGTATATATTTACTGATTATGAAAAACTGTGCCATTTCTAATGCCAAAGAAGTTAAACTAGAAATATAATAGTAGTTTTTTAGAGGATTACAAACTCTCCAGTTTAACTTTGTATATGTTATACTGTCTTGAGCATACAAATTAATATTTTGTAACTATCAGGCTTTAATACCATATTGTTAAAGAAGTTTTGTGTACATTGGAAATAATATGGTATTTAGTTTTAAGTTGAACCATTCAGTAGGTTATTTGTATGATCATTCTCTATGTGAAGTGTTTTTTTACGAAGCTTCTTTAAAGAGCAGGTTCCAAATATGGTATAATTTCAATTTAGAAATGCATTTTTTTTTTAAGTAAACTAGCATTGATGTTTACAATTGTTTGTTGTTAGTCTATCTCTCTGATCCACCCACAAAAACAGAATCATATTGTCATGACCCAGGGGTGATGGGACCACATACAACCCAAAACCCTTCTGCTTAAGCTTACAGGAACAACTCCTGGATTGTGAGGTTTTTTGATATCTCAGCACCCAGCTCTGGAACAGCAGTCATTAGGATACAGGAACACAGCAGCAGGTGATGGTCCATATAAAATAGTACCCAGAAGGGAGTTCAAGATACCAGCAAGTGAGTAGATCAATAAAATAACATAATCCTTCTTCTAGAATGACACACACACCATGATGTCAAACAGAGTACAACTTTAATGGTCAGTTTACCTCTTTTTTATATAATTTCCAAATGCAAAACATCAAAGATCAATTGCTTTAACCAATGAGAGTATACCACATAGCATAATGATCACCATACTGGACAAGATTAGCTCCAGGGATTTGGAGACTTCCTGTCTCCCCTACTCCCTAGGTACCAGATAATGATTTAGATACTGGCTTATCAGTCTCTTCTGAACCGTATTATGGACACCACAAGAATTGTCCTTCATATCCTATTTCCTCTGGTGGGGTCTGGGCACGGCAGGGTTGATACGATAATGTGAACAATAGCTCTGTCTGGGTGGGAGTCTTATGGGGTAAGACTGCCATGGAAAGTAACAAATGGAAAACCTGCAACATGCCATACTAAATACAAACATGACAGAAACATGGAAGTGCAGCTCTTTTTTCCTCTACAGGCTCTTGTTAGCTACTAGCTTACCCATAATATAGGTATAACAGGATTAGGGCCTGTAAGCCACAGTCCATTGAATAAACAGTACAACCCACAAAGTCCCAATGTCCATATGGTTGTGGAGGTTTGGGTATGGCTCAAAGGGATTCCACCCTAATCCCGAAATTGGGTCATGACACATATCTCTCATTAAAGGGACATGGAAGGTTTCTAGATTTCATTATGAATATAATATACTTATGTGTCTCTATGTTTGTGTGCTTTAAGAAGTGTTTAGAAGCTCTGTTTTGCTGCCACAATATTACAAATAGTTTCTGTTCTTAACTGTGTATTCATAAGCTGTGTGAGTTACAGAGGGCACACCCAAACAGGTACAAATTGTATTATTTTAGGCAGAAAGAAGAGCTTATATTATAAATTTCTACTAAAATCCAAAGACCTTCCATGTCCCTTTAATTAATGCTCATTACCAGTAATTATTGATTAGCCCCTAGGGTTTTAGGTCCATCGTGTTCAGTGTAAGACAGCAGCAGAACAAATAACTGAGCATGCTCATAACAGGGGCCATACCCAGCCTTTTTTTTCTGCTGCTTATTTTGCACTGAAAACAATGGACCCAAGCCATCAAGAGCTAATCTGGATTACTGGTAATCTGTAATTAACAAGAGACATGAATCTCTTTTTGTAGGTGGGTCAGAAAGACAGACTGACAGCAAAAAATTGCAAAAGTCAATAATAGGTTACTAAAGAAAATAACATTCAGTTAATAATGTACTTGATACATATCTGGAACTTATGCAGGGTCACTTTAACTCAATATTTTACTCTATATAATCTATGAACCTTAATTGCACTTTATTCTAAGTTGAGTTTGGGAACTTAATTATAATAATTTCAAATCAATATCAATATCATATATCAATCAATGTTAAATTTAAAATGATGCAATTCCCATTTCCCAATGTTATAACAATGCTCTCATCTAAACTAGTTTAGTTAGACTAGAACAACAAGATGTATACTTCCAGACAGTGGCAGGACTAGTGTACTGGGCCCCCACTGCAGGGCACTCCCCTCCCCTGGGTACCCCACACTGGCCCCTCATGATTCCTCCACCCCTCCTGGCCCACAGTCTGGCATCTCCTGATCCTCCCCCACCCCCTGGGACCCGTCAACCTCACCGGCCCATGCTATGCTGCCTTTGCTGCTAGGGTGTCTTCTCTTGGGGCAGGGAATCCTGAATGACTTCATGTGTGTGACCTCATTCAGGAATTCCTGCCGCAGCCATAACACTCCGGCAAAAGGAAGTTGCAGTGCAGGAGTTGGTGAGGCTGAGGGGGCTTTGGGGGGGAACACCAGGAGGAGCCGGGCTGGGGGGGCCAGGAAGGGCTGGGGGATCAGAAGGGGCCGGGCTGAGTGTGCCAGGATGGCCTGGGATTTGTGGCTCCAGTGGCAAATTAGATATTTATATATATATATATATATATAAGTTGACATGCCCCCCTCAGGGAAGGGTCTCGGTGAATTGCACCAAGTGCACCAATGGTAATTCCTTCCCAGCTTCTAGATTAGTTTTAACCATTTTTCCAAGAATTCCAAGTGATTGTTTTCCATCCTAATGTCTATTTTTTACTTTACTTATCTATTTAAATGTGCAGTAATTGGAATTTTGTTATAAAGCAATAATTAGATTAAATTGTTCATCAAATACCTGTAAATAGCAGCTATTTCCATAGTACTAACATCTCCATAGTGGATATCATGTACAAATGCTTTGCTGAAGCATATGACCTCACAAATGACTACTGTAACATAAGAACATTGCTATGCTTGGAGACCAGTTAAATAGTTAATGGGCCCTGTAAGCGACTTTCACATCTTTTTGGTTCACCATTAATTAGATTAAAACATAATTTACTATTAGCAGCAAATCAAATCTTTAGCCAGAAAACACAAGTTTACCTCATAAATGAATGTTGTTGTACCCTTCTCCATCTGTCTCTTTGTCTTCAATGCTACCGAAAGGAAGTGGACAATTTCAGCTGAGATATCATTAATCAAGCCTTACAAAGACAGTTGAAATCTTACTGCAGTTTAAATCTACTTTCAGGAGTGCGTAGGGCAGTGAGAGAGGTGGGATTCAATGATAGATGCAATCAAACCATCTAGGGTCATTAGCATATATAGGCAATCTTCACCCTAAAATTGAGATCACAGGTAAAAATTTTAATTTTCAATGTACACTTGCTGTAATATGTTTAATAACAGTTGAAAAAACATTTGTTGCCTGTGGATTTAAATTATACCATATTTGGTATATTCCATCTTTGTAAAGAGATTATCAGAAATATTACAAGATTTATATACTCTCCTGTAACACATTATTTGGCAAATTGAATGTAAAGTGTGCCATGAAATAGTTCATTGTTCTTAGAATAAAAAGATTAACAGCCTTATTAAATTGCAATGCGGCCAATTGAAAAGTGCTTTATATAAGCACAGACCATTTTTTTACAGAAGTGTTTAGTTAGTGAAGACCTTGCTTTTGGATAGAAGTTCACTAACTAAACACTTCTGTAAAAAAAATATGCTCTGTGCTTATATAGAGCCCTATTCAATTGGCCGAATCGCAATTTAATAAGGCTGTAAATGTATTTTAATTCTCATACTCCTGTTTCCTGAAATCTCTTTTAATATTAGTATTGCTGCGTATGATTGTCCTGCTTGCGAAAAATACTGACCAACATTTGATATGGTGGACCTGTGGGCGTTCAGATCTTGTCAAAAAGACTCTTCCAGCTTAATTTAATTAAAATTATGTTGAAAAGTAACAATTCTCCTTGATATTATAATGTAATAAATCTACCATAACATTTGGTCTATATGGAGTGAGCCTTGTATAAACTCTTCATCCCTACCAGAACAAGACCCATTTGTTGGTTTACTGACAGATATTATTTTTTAGGCCTATTGTGCCCTAAAGTACACCATTGTTACATGTCCATCATTTAGTGCTATTTCACACACATTCATATTACTTGCACCGCTAAAAGGATTTTCAGACCAATCAATATTTTTTAAGTTTATATTATAGATTGCTTTACAGTCTATTTCTATTGTTGAGGAGAACAAATCTTTTCTTAATCTAACTTTCTAACCATACGAGCGCTTGCAATGTCCACATTTGATTAAAAGTAAGGACATTGTAGAAAGCAATCACAGGAATGAGATGTTAATTGGTGCCTGGGTTGTTCTATTCATAGTAACAATGGGTCATAATGACGCTCAGTAATCCTCTGTTATTCAAGTGAAGTTCAGTTAAAGATTTATCATAAGTGCAATTATGTCTTAAATCTGTGTTAGCCACATTTTTTTTCTAAAGACATATCGATAAAAAGTTACTGTAATTATATAAAATGCTATACATCAAAGGTATATTATTATGAAACTGATTGTTCCAGGCATGAATATAAAACTTTTCAAACTAAATGCCAATGTTACAGTTCTGAAAGCAGTTTATTTTAGTCCCCTATATTCATTTTATTGTTATTGAACATGGTTCTGCAATATTTCAGGAGGAGATACGAGGGAAAAGACTATTAAAAAGCAGCCATTACTGTACAATGCATTCTTTCATTTGTAAGAACATTAGCTTAAAGGACACTGTAGTTCTATATTTGTGCTATTTTGAAAAACTAGGTAAAATGTTTTAAGAAAGTAAAAAAGCTGAACATTATTCTTTGCTGCTTTTTCAGCAAGAAAATATTGTAAACTACTGAGATTTCCATTAGTCTCATTAAAACCATTTTTATTAGGGATCATCACAAGGTCTACTGCCACGTGTAGATGCATAAGCAATACCAACAATAGAGGTGCTCAGGCAGAGAATTAACTATCCTTAATGGGTTAGTTCTATGAACATGATAACCCACTCTGAGAGCAACCTCTTTTAGCTCACGTGTGCCCTTCACAGGGAGAAATATCCTGGAGTATATCAGTCTGGTCCCACTCACTAGAGTGACCCAGCCCTTAAATACCAGGCAATTCTACCCTGAACAGGAGAAACAGCAAACCCCAGACGTACGTTTCAGCCTTAATTGTGCCTCGTCAGTAAGGTGTAGCTGATGACTCCATAAGGCACAATGAGCAAGGGGTCCACGTCTGGAGTTCCCTATCACTGTTAGGGAGAGAAAGCCCTAAGGTCATTTGCATAAGCATTACCAACAATGGAGGTGTTCAGGCAGAGAACGTAGACGCAGTTAAGAATAAACAAACATGTCATCTCCCATTGTAACATTCAACCATTTTATACTTACTAAATTTATTTTTTTTACTTTCTAAAACCATTTTGGCTGCTAGCAGGTTTTGTTTTTATAAAATGTCATATTGTACATATGGGATTACAATGGTATTTTACTTTTTTTTTTATTCCCCCACCTAAGATTTAATGAAAAAACGCAATCAATATTCATCAAGACAATGTTTCTATTTTGCAAAAACAACAACAATAATATACTTTTTAATGGTTCACTGAAAATATATTTCAAATTAATAGTAATTACTTATAGGTCACAGTTAAACTACATAATTTTATAAATTAAAAACCCTGGCAAAGGTTGCACGAATGGGACCCATGTGTGCCGACTGATCCCTAAACTGCTTGGCTCACTGCTCATGGGAGAGTTCAATATGCATGAGTGTTAAAAGCACAGAGAGGCCATAAGCCACAAAGTTTGATCAATGACTTCAGCAGATGTGGAAGCCATGGTCATGCTGGATCCTAAATACCTATATATACATATATATATATATATATATATATATATATATATATATATATATATATATATATATATATATATATCTGTCTATCTATATATATATATATATATATATATATATATATATATATATATATATATATGCAATTGTTGTGGTTCTTTTTCAATCTAAAACACTCTCAAATTCTGAAAACAACATTCTTGAAAGACTTTATAAGCTAATTGCCAAACTCATGTTACAAATTTGCAATGTCAATGTCAGCTTGTCATGGTTATATTAGATTTTAGTGGAACAAATGAAATATTCTTTGTTAATAATTTACAGAGCTTTTGAAGCCCAAAAGTCTTTTCTTCAATTGCCTTCTAGCATTTCGATGAAAAGTAATATATACCAAGAAGTGTAATTAAGCAGACAGGAAGTCTTTATGTGCAATGATGGGATTAATAAAAAGATCTGTGGCAATAGTTTATGAAGTTGTTAAGATTTCAAAAGTTATTTAAAGGGCAACTGAAGTCTGAATAAATTGTCAGGTAATCAATATTCCACTTTATAACATATTTTCTTGAATGAATATATTGTTCAAATTAATAGATAACTATACTTGATCACAATTTAGACTTTCTCTTTTGTGCTATGAGTGCAGCCATTTTACTATTAACAGTCCACCCTAGACAGCATGATCTACATTTTGTTAATTAGTATTTATATGCTACAAAGACCCATACATGGGCACTCCTGTGAATTTAACTTGGACTTGCAATGCCACCAAAGACAAACTGGATAACAGTAACATCAAATGGTCACGTGGTATGCAGATATATCTGCATGTTCAGATAATCCCAGCCTGAATTCATGTACATTTTATAAAATATACAAATGTAAATACCTAAGTGCATGGACCCAGACTAACGCCTGACTGCATTGCCTCAGTTATACATTACACAGGTTTCTGGCATGTTCATGTTGTTGAAAACCTCCTATAATTATTGTTGTTTTTTTATTGTACACAGAGGGTGATTTAATGATTTACTGCCATTTAAAATATATTGATGCAAATTGCAGGTAGAATGCAGCTTGTCTTATGGAAAGAGTTGGCACAAACAATGATCTAGAAAGTTCTTTCTCTGGGACCCATCCATAACAAACATGAGGACCTCTTCTATCCCTACGAATGGGGGTGCTCTGGCTTGTTAGTGTTTTTGCATCTGATGTTTGGTTACTCCATTTCTTTCTCCCCCTGAATTCTTGTTTGCTTACTGTTCCATAGTTGTCCACACTAAGAGCCAGCCAAACTCAAGGTCCTCTCATTGTGATACTTTAAGTATTGTTTACATAGTGTTCAGATGTAGAAATATTGCATGTTTGTGGAGCATAAAGCATTGAAGTTACATAACGTATGAACATATTTTTTAGAGAAAATCTAAATGTGTATTTGACCTATCAACTAAGGGAGGGATGGAGTGAGAAGAGTAGAGGGAAAGATGAGGGACTTTGTGAAATAATTGGATTCTATGAATTAGACACCTACTGGCTTTGCTTAAAAATGCTCAGAAGCAGGCTGCTTGCAACAATAACTTCAAGCTCTGCTATCCATACATGTAAAATACTCATCTCACATACCAAAATAACATGGATGACTCTAAGGACCAACAGAGGATTCAAATGCTATTTTATTCTAAAATTATATATATATATATATATATATATATATATATATTCATTGTACAGTATTAATTTAAGTCAAATCTGCTTTTTCTTTTTATAAACTTGCAAATTTGTCTTTTAAAATATATTCTGCAATTAAAGAGCTATGGTACACAAGAAAAGAGGAAAAAGGAGCAAAGACTAAAATTGTTATGAGATATTTGTGAGAAAAAATGTTTTCAATTTCAAGGGATGCCATATTCTAAATTCATTACAAACTAAGGTTGAGATGAGGGGTTAAACTGTAGAGATGAGACTCTACCCATATATTAAAAATACAGACCTTGAATAGAATTACAGTAAACTCCCGGCACCTTATCCGGCACCTATGGGGACCGTATTACAGAATAAGTCTAGTTTACGGTTAATCGGGAGACCCTTAAACACCCCAAAACCCCTTGAAATGCCTTTAAAAAGGCATTAGCACCTAAACTGGGCCATTTAGGCCCAGAAGAAAAATTAGAAAAGAAGTTAGCATTTTTTTTTTTGCAGTCTTGAACTTTGGATGGTGCCGGATATGCCGGTTTAGCGGGAGAACATTTAATATGGGGAATTGATGCCGGTGCCGGTTGCTTGAGTGTGCCGGTTGGTTAGGTGCCGGATAACCGGGAGTTTACTGTATATGTCTTGAACCTGACTTGATCCAAGAATGATAAATCTCTGCATAACATAACTGATAAAGATAAAACTTTAAAAAAAAATGTACTCTAATGTGTTTGTGACGGTATATCAATATGAAAATCGGTGAGGTTTGCAAATGCAAATTATCACCATGCATTCACAAATTTGGGCCATTTTGATGTTTACACTTCAGGTGAATCATTTACAAAAGATTGGGGCAGAGCTTTAATAAATATGGTAAGTTTTGCACTGGTTAAACCAAACATCACAATTTCAACATTTCATATACTATTCTAATCCATACCCACAATAAATGTTTATATTTCGACAGGTTGATTCAAACTGTGTTCTTGATTTTGCATCTAATTTAAAATATTTACAGTACAGTTTATAATATTTTAAGTATAGAGCTATGGTATATTTCTGAAATTATACTCATTTTAGATGTTTAATGTAACACAATTCCCATAGGGCTGTAACACTCAACCATACAATTCTTTCTTGTTACAAAACCATAAAATTTAAGACAGGATGGAATGAAAAAAATGGCTGTTTCATAAGTCTACTACATTGCATGGTAACAGATTTTCAGAGCAGTTCAAAGAGTCTAGTTTCCATCTGTGTTTGGTGAAGGGTGCAAAATCCTTGGGGCCATCTGCAAACTCTGCTTCATCTCTAACACTTGGAATAACAAAGGTGTTTTCTTTTTCAAAGCTGCATTCTCCCCTCCTGGTGTGAGTCTGTAGATACAGTTCAGGGAAGTTGGGAAACTTCAGAGTAGATATTCCGTTTCCTTCAGGGAGATCTTTTGAGGATGTCAGGACTGTGCCCTACATAACATGGGTTACTGCCATCAGAGGACAGCAGTTAACAAACTCTATATAGAGATGCTTTCTTCTGGGTACTGAAGAATCTGCAGCCCACAAGCATACAGTTCATTTAAGACAAGTGTTATGTAGGTAAGGGAAAGTAGAGGGTGCTCTATACCTACATATTATAATGTGGAAATAGCTTACCATATAGGCCAAATGAATATCTATGACAAACTAGCATTGTATGCAACAATATATATGGTTCATATTCATCTCAATGATATGTGTATACTGTTACACTAGAAACTCTTTGTAATATTTATTTATCTGAATGCTGAAAAAAATGGTGAATTACTATATTGAGACTGCTAAAAGTAATTTTACCAAACAAGTATTATTTTTAAAGCAACATATAAAGCAAAATATTTCTAATTTTATTTAATACAAATATGTTTTTTTCTTGTTTACGTTAATGTAATGTTATTATGCAGTGGTAGATTTTCTATTAATTATTGGATAAACAAATGGAAAATTAAACAATAAGGAAAATCTACACTGAAGTAAAAACAATATTCCCCTTTCAAGATGCAGTAAAAGAATTAGAATATATTTTGTAACACATAAGTAAAATGTATACTATAAAATGTATGTGAAGCATAAAACAGAATATAATATGCAAAGGTGTAAGTAATATGTTAGATAACACATACATTGAAAGTTTTCATACAGCATGTTAACATGCAACGAAGTTACCAGTAAGTTTTCATTAAATGGAATTCCCCTTACAAGACTTATTTATTTATATATTTATATATATATATATATATATATATATATATATATATATATATATATATATAAAATATAAAATAGTACTTTTGTGTATACATTTCCATGTCTAAAGATAAATTAGTAAGCCTATTTCCTATTCAGAACAGTATGTGCACTGCAAGTAGGCTTACAATTCATGTATCCAACAGTAGCTTAAACATTGCTCTATTACAGAGTATATATACATGCTGTTCCAACACAGCTCAGTAAAATATTTACATGAGTCATGAAAAATGCCCACAGACAGTATTGTTTTGATCTTTTGGATCTCATCAGTGCGGGCCAGGGCAAGTTCAAAGGGTGCTGGTTACAGGGTGCTGGTGCGGGACCCAGGGGCGCCAGGGCAGGGTAGGCCCAACACTACAGAAAGGAAAATGTAATATAAAGAAACAGACCGTACTGTGCCCCCCTAGAGCTGGGCGCCAGTGGATTGTACTGCTTGCACTGGCAGTAGCTCCACCCATGCTGATATGTAGCAATGGGAGTTCTTAAGAGAGAATTTATGTAGCTATTATATAATTTCCACACAATATGTTTTGCAAAAGTTAAGGACTTGCACCAAAAGGATATTGCACGTAGCTCTCTAATGTGAGTTTGCAACCTGCCTTGAGATCCTTGTTGCAACCCAGCTAGTGACCTGATTATATGACTTATTCCAGTCAGGATTCAGATAATGTTATAGTACCACAATATCTGGTATATGTCATAAATGATCTGCTAATGGCAAGAGAAAGGGGTGTCTGTTCTGTACTAAATCATCCTTGTTATATGGGGATACATTGTATATATCCTGTTGTTTCCTGTTTACATGTTTCCAATGGGTTTATAATAAGATAACATGGTCTCATGGTTATGCTGATTACTCACAAGTGTATCTATACTTAAAACTAAGCCTAAAGGGCCCAGTTTCACTGATCAATGATTTTCTTGTAGATCTCTTAGACTGGTTGAGTGTCAACTGGCTGATATAAACCCTAACAAGACAGATGTACTGTTAGTGGGAGGACATCATCATCATATAAAATCAAAAGTAAAAAAAGGATCAGGTGAATGTTCTAGAATATGGAAGATTACAGATACATCAATAAGAACAAATGCAGAACTTGATTCTGGATTAACATTTAAATATCAAGTACCAATGAAAGACCTCTTTCGTCCACCTGAAAAACAAATCAAGGATTAAGCATTCAATTTTTTCAGAGGATTTGACTACACTGGGCAACAGAAAGTGCAGATAGCCCTGCTCTCATAGGAGTTTACAATCTAAGTCGGTTAAGGATATTAGACATTTTTTTGTATGTTGTCGAGTGAGGCAGCAGGATACATGCATATCTGGTGGTCACAGTTTTGTTTGAATCCCTAATGTAAGAGAACATGTTGGTAGGCTTCTTTGATATGGTGTTTTTTCAGGGAGTGTTTGAAACTGTGAAGAGTAGGGAAGTCTGACAGAGTGGGATAGAGAATTCCACAGGATGGGGGCTGCACGAGGAAAGTCTTGGAGACAAGAATGTGAGGAGGTGATGACAGGTGATGAAAGACATATGTCTTGGCAATTAGGGGTGTATCTTGAGATTAAATTTGAAGTGTGGGAGGGTGCAGTGTTGTTAAGAGCATTGTTGATGCGTGTCAGGGTTTTGAATGTAATTCTAGCGGTGTATGGGAAACCAGTGATGGGATTGGAAGAGTGGGGTAGCCGACAATAAATTGCTGGTTAGATATTTGAATCTAGCAGAAGTATTTAAGATGGATTAGAATGGAGTGTAGTCAGCAGGTTTTGGTAAGTGACGGGCTTAGTTCAGAGTATTTACAAGCAGTGCCGTAGCTAGAGCTTTTGCCGCCGGGGCTGCCCCTGAGTTTGTTGCCTCCTCTCGTGCCAACATTTTATATATGTACAGGTGTAAACCTGGAGTTGTGGAAGGAGCCCTCTCCCCCTACTTAAACCACACTCACCTGGCAATCAAGTGCACAGGTGTTGAATCAATTGCCTTGGAGAGTGGTGCACAGCCTGTGTGGTCACTTACTACTGGTTTGCCTTCCATTTATTTATTTTTCCTCAAGGTTTGTGCCCCCCCAAAAAACAAAAAGCTATTTTCAGTTTCAACCTTGTTGTCTAGCTAAGGATTCACTATCCTTATTCATCCATATGTCGCTCACTCCCCCCTCAAGCCCATTTGAATCTTCATTCAGCTCCTCAACTATCAAACCCATACCCCTGCCCAAAGCACTTTTACATATGCTATGCCCCCACTTTCTCATGTTTACCAACTCCCATTATCCTCTCTGTCACAGTGCTCTCTCTGCATTTATTAACCCCAAGTTTTTCACTGCAGTCAGCTGCGCCTCCCTCTGCACCTTCCTGCTGCCCATCCTGTTGCTGGAATCCCGCCAACATTTCATCCTTATTTGGACACCGGCTCCCTTCGGTCCTCCATGCCTCCTTGCAACATTGCTTGTGTCATAGCCGGCAAGACATCACATCCGGGAGCACCCCCAAGTAGTGGTTCATTTCCTATACCAGTGTCCTCCAGCTTGATCGCTTCTGCTCCCTCCTTGTAATGCCGATCTGCATCCTGCTGCCTTTCACTTCCTTCCCTGGCCAAGGTAGGTGCCAGTGTTTGGGATTTTGATTTTTGCTAAACGATGCCCAGAGGTAGTGTTTAGGGTGCTTTGCCTGCCTGCAGGGTTGGTAAGGACTTCTCACAATGTATTTTTGTTCCTGAGTTCTAGCTGCTTATTCTATTGGTCTCTGGTGTACATTTATATCCTATATGTCTCACTTATGTTCTCATTGATCTAAGATGTTTACTTCTCTGCATAATCGTTTCATTCATGTTGATATTTTTCAACAAGCATTTTAACAGTGTACACCCCTCTGAGTTTTCTATATTTTTCTAGGCTGCCATGATACTATTTCTTATTATACTACACCAGGGTAGTGTCTATGTAATGTTCATATTAAGTTCCTAGCACCCCCTTATTTCTTGGGGTAGTATTCAGCTGTATTCCTTCCTACATGGTTAGTATTCATCAGTATATGCAGGATTACCTTGTATGTATTGCCCATTTATGTGATAATTTTTATCAATACTGCTTACAAGCCATTATCGTGCCACTTCTTCATAATATGTTGCTATTGTTGTCACATTTTATATTTCGCTATTTCAACACATTTTATACCTTTTCACATTATACTATACAGCGTTAGTTTTGTTCATGTTAAGTTCCTAGCGCCCCCTTATCTCTTGGGGTAGTATTCAGCTGCATTTCCTTTCCATATGATTGGTTTGGCATACATTGCAAGCATATATCAGCATATCCAAGATTTTGACTCTCTATGCCTTGAATCTTCCACATGCATTACCTTGTGCATATTGTCCATTTATGTGTTCTTTTTTATCAATACTTTTTGCAACTCGCTATGTGCCACTTTTTCATAGCATTTTGCTATTGTTTGTCACATCCAAATTCTATTTTATCACATTTTATTAATGTCATTTTACATTACATGTGACTCACAATGTACTACAAGGATATTTCTCATGCATTACTCTTTACCTATTGCCCATTTACATGGTCATTTAGTCAATTACGTCTTTTGTGCTCTTGTTTAGTTGGTTCGATACCACTGTTCTACATGTTTTAGTTAACTTATGCACCTTTGCTTGTGACTACTGTTGCACCATGTGCTTAGCTTATTGTACCGTTAGATTTTCATCTCCCACTCTCTGATATGTTACCGCCCTCTCCTGTGCACATCCTATGCCCCAAAGTATGGCAATTTATTAAATACCTTGTTCTAAGCACCATATTTGCATCTATTGATCCATGACATCCATGAACACCACCTAACTCCACCCCTTTTTTACTCCCCAGTCAGTTGCAAGCAATATTCCAGATGCCTAACCCGATTCAACCAGCTTTTCCCCTGACATTATGTATATTTTTTTTTTCACCTGCACTTTGCTACCCTAGCTTTGGCTCTCGCTTCCTGTCCACCTGACTGTTCTATTCAAGTCGGGTTTATTCTCATTAATTTAAGTATTTCTAGTACCCATGCCTTTTCATACAGTCTGATTTATTTGATTCCTCTCAGATCCCATCTTTTTCGCTTCTGTCCTTTTATCACCTTTTCCAGCATTTCCACAAATTTCACATCCAGCCCTTCCAGACATTAAACCAAGTTGCCGAATATCAACACAGTAACCTCATACCTTCATTTATCACCACTTGATTCAACATTTCACATTCATACAACCTATACCAATCAAACTATAAGAATGCAGGTCTATTTAAAATATGCCAACTGCACACCTGTTGTCTCATTCATTCAATCAATCACCATCCCCAAAGTTTTCAAACCTTATTCGCATATATCATTTAAACCTTCAGTTTTGTATTCAAAGTCGCTAATCATCTACCACCTCCAGTCACTGAATATCAGCACCATCGGCCCACAAGGCTATTTACAAGACCCACAGTCGCTCTAAAGCTCATCGTCAAACAACCCACTCCAATCTTATCTTATATGATTAACCAGTAAGTAATTTGTATCCTATTATTTCAGTACCAAATCTAAGTCTCTAATCACCAGCCAGCTTTCCCACAGCCTGGCTCCCACATTCTGCTGCTCTGATCTCTTACTGCACAGATGCAGTAATGGACCTCCTGCAGGAAGCAGGAAGTGGGACACGGGAGGGAAGGCGGATCCAGGGCTGGGGATTGGGTCTTTATTTATTTTTGCTTAAAAAATTTAGTTTTTAAATTAAAATGAGGTGTCCCTCACTGAGGAGCACCTGTAGGCATCTGCCTTAGTCGCCTAATGACAGATCCGGCCATGTTCATGTACCCTGTTTTGTGTGAACCACACTCTTTTGCTTACTCAGCATTCAGCTTTCTTTGTCTTTCCCACATGCTCCTCTATCTTTATACTCCCTGTGCATTACTCATTTTGATATCTCTAACCTAGCCAAAGCAATTATGGCTCACAACGTACGACTAAGATCAATTCATCTATACAAACCCAAGTTCATTTAATATACACCAGCCTTGCATAGCATCATCAGTTATACAAAAGCCACCTTCTACTTCTCAAATGTACTATTTTACCATACTATCGGCACTTCAACAGGACTTTAGCTTGGTTCCTGTGGAATATTTAATTCTTCTATCTACCCCAAGCACTAGATTATTTCCTCTATTAACAGCAGCTTGAAATACAATGTACTCCGTACTGGTCACTTGTACTTTTTTTATTGGCCTCAAACAGGCTAAGGGGCCATGTTATATTTTGGCACACAATCATATAGTAATACCATCAGCTTCAAATGCTTAGAGAAGCTTTTCACAACCAAACTTCCTAACAAATACTTACCATGTAATTCCTTCTTTCGGTATTATTGGCCTATAAGCAGGGTAAAAGACCCACATATGTCTATGTCCCTTATAACAATCTGAATTTAACTACCAAAAAATTCAGAAATAGATTTAAGTCACATTTATTTCAAGAAATATTTTTGTTTTGTACAAAACAAAATGTGACAAATACATATTTAGCCTGCAGCTCAATCTTTTCCTTTTATGCACATTCCCAACAGACTCTGCATCAACAGCATCACGGAAGAATTTGCAGCGTGGAGTGTGAAACCAGAACAATTTACAACAACACAAAGAAAGAAGAAGAGGTAAGATACAAAAATACATTACATTCACAAAAACACCATGCTCTCACAAATCCCCCCAAAATATATCATTAACAATGTACCTTTCTCTTTTTAAACAGACACTGCGTGAAGACTGGCTCATCAACATTGGCAGGAGGGGACCCTCTGTCATTGATACACCAAGAAGACTTCAATCAAAGTATATTATAAGAAGTAAAAATCCAAAAATAAAATTGGCTATTTGCGGTGCACCAATCTCAAAATTAAACTAATAACAAATAAGAAGCCCCTAATACTAATTATAGCCAACACAACACACCACACTTCCAAAAATAGTGCTAACACATAGAAAATAAAACAATAAATCCTCTTTACTCTGCAAAAACTTTGCAAAAAATTTTTTTGTTGAGGCCAATAATTTAAACGTCATTAAATATCAACAAGATAAACTACGTGTAGAACAGTATTGTGGATTGATGGATTATGTCGCTGAGGTTGCTACAAGCAGAGACATGACAGCTGGCAAAGCCATCATTTTACCATCTTCTTTCCAGGGATCTCCTCGCAATATGCGAGAAAGATACAATGATGCCATGGCTATTGTAACAAAATTTGGTAAACCAGATTTATTTATTACATTTACATGTAATGCACAATGGCCAGAGATTTCACAGAATTTGCTCATTGGCCAAACTGCTTCCGATAGACCAGATTTAGTGGCCAGAGTATTTAAAATAAAATTTAATTAATTAATACGTGACATAACCATAACTTATTGGCAAATGTCTGGCTTATGTTTATACCATTGGATTTAAAAAAAGAGGACTTCCACATGCACATATTCTTATAATCCTTCAGGAAAAACATAAGTTAGATACTGGTGACAAAGTGGATTCTGTCATTATTGCTGAACTACCAGATCCAGATGGTAGACTATATGAGATTGTAACTCATCGTATGATTTATGGACTGTGTAGAGATAATCCACAGTCACCATGTATGGAAAATAAAAAATGTACTAAAGAATTTCCAAAAGATTATCGAGATAAAACTTCTAAAATGCTAATTGTGATGGCTATCCATTATATAGAAGAAGAGAAGGCCAAACTGCCATTATCCGCTGCAAAAAGGTCAACAACAGATATGTTGTACCATACAATCCACATTTACTCATGAAGTATAATGCACACATTAATGTTGAAGCCTGCACTTCAATAAAATCCATTAAATATGTCTACAAATATATTTACAAAGGCTATGATGCAACTACTGTAGTTGTCAAAACTACTGTAGTTGTCAACCCAGTGAGTTAGTACATGATGAACTTACATCTCATGTAGATGCTCGCTACGTCAGTGAGCCAGAGGCTATGTGGCATCTACTAAAATTTGAAATGCACAATCAATTACATGCAGTATATCGATTAGCTGTACATTTGCCACAAAGACATTTAGTTTATTTCCATGCTGGAAATGAAACAAATGCTTTAGCACGAAGTGAGCAGCGACACACTACACTAACTGCATGGTTCCAATTAAATTCTACTGACTTCCATTCACATTCCATACCATTATGTTTTCGTTAATGGATTATGGCGAAAAAGAAAAAGGCGTGGAAATAAAATAATCCCAAGAATTTACACTGTAAGTCCAAGAGACCTTGAACGTTTCTGCTTACGACTACTACTTCTAAATGTTCCTGGTGCAGAAAGTTTTGAACACTTAAGAACTGTTAATGACATAGTATATGAATCATTTCATTTAGCTGCATGCCATAGAAACTTCCTAGCTGATGATTCGGAATGGGAAAGATGTCTAGAAGAAGCAGCACTATGTCAAATGCCACGGCAGATGAGGGAACAATTTGCATTTATTTGTATCTTCTCAAATGCTCCAAATGCATTAGCTTTGTGGGACAAATTTATAACTTATATGGCTGAAGACTTTTTACAACGATACAATGAGCCTATTGCACAATTAAAAGCATTAATTGAAATCCAAGAGGTCTTTTTAACTCATGGATTAAGTTGTGCAAGTTTTAATCTACCAGATCCAGGGCTTATAGACGACATCAACTTTGAAGACTATGACATTCAACTACAAAGACAAAGAACAGAAGAAAGACTTGCAACTTTAAATACATTACAATTGAAAGCATTTAATGCTATAAAAAATGCACTAGATGATGACATGGTCAAACAGTGTTATTTCTATCTAGATGGACCTGGTGGATCAGGAAAAACGTATCTATATAATTTATTGATGAGTTTTGTACGAGCACAAGGTGAAATAGCCCTGGCATTTGCATCCACTGGAATTGCCGCACTTTTGTTAGAAGGTGGAAGGACTGTGCATAGTGGATTTAAACTGCTAGTGCCTATTTTAGAAACATCGGTGTCCGATATTCGAATGACATCATAACAAGCCAAAAAAATTAAATAAAGTAAATTAATTATAATAGATGAGGCTACAATTATGTCATGCCATGCCCTACAATGTATTGACCGTTTGCTTAGTGAAATCATGGATAATACTTTAGACAAACATTACCTGTCGTTGTACATGGAAATCAAACAAACATTATTGAAACATGTACAAAGTCAAGTACACTATGGAAACATTTTACCCATCTTCAATTACAACAAAATATAAGATCAGAAGGAGAAAATGATTTCAATGATTGGCTTATTACAATTGGAGAAGGAAAAACAGAACGCATCCCAAATTTACCTGAGGACACTGTGCACATCCCAGCTCATATGATTTGAAAACAAGATATTATATCGGCTATATTCAAAACTACAATAAATAACAAGGACTATTCTGACCTTGCCAACAAAGTCATACTAACATGCAAAAATAAGGATGCATTGCTACTCAATAATGAAATATTTAAAAAAATTAATGCACAACAAAAAAAATATCACAGTGCTGATTCTGTACTTGCTGATGACAAAGAAAGTCAGGCAAACTTTTCTACTGAATTAATAAACTCATTAACTCCTTCTGGAATGCCACCACATATTTTGCAGCTAAAGAAAGGTGCAATTGTAATGTTACTGCGAAATATGAACCCAAAAAAAGGCCTATGCAATGGGCCAAGATTAATTGTTCAACAATTAAAGGACCATTTCATAGATGCTGAAATTCTAACTGGTACCCATAAAGGAGAGAGAGTTTTCATACCAAGGATAGATTTAGCACCAAGTGAAAGTAGCCTCCCTTTTGTACTTCAAAGAAGACAATTTCCCATCATCATGGCATTTGCCATGTCCATTAATAAATCACAAGGCCAAACGTTCAAATCTGTGGGTATATTCTTAGAACAACCAGTATTTGCACATGGCCAACTGTATGTTGCCTTCTCAAGGTGCAAAAATCCACAGGCTATTAAAGTTTATATTAAAAACAATGAAAGTCAAGGTGATTTATTAAAGGATGGACTCATTTTTACCAAAAACATTGTCTACTATGAAGTACTGTAACTTTCATTCCAAGAAACACAACCCATACCACACAAACTGTAAACAAAAGTAAAAAATGACCTGAAGGACAATTTAACAACAACAAACAAAGCAACAACATAGAGAACCGTGGTTTAATTTCAATAATTACTTTTTATGTAACTCACAAACTTTTTGCAACACCCCTATAATGAGCGCCAAAGGCGCTGAAGGCAGGTTTTGCAAAGTCTCTCTCTGTCTCCCCTCTCTTTCTCTGTGTCTCACTCTCTCCTCTTTCTCTCTCCCCAACTCCCTTCCTTCCCTCTCTCTCTCCCCCCACTCCATCTTTCTCTCTCCCTCTCTCTTTCTTCTTCTCTTTCTCCCCCTCTCGTTGTCTTCCTCTCCCTCTCTCCCTTTTTCTCTCTATTTCTCTCCTTTTTTCTCTCTCTTACTTTCTCTACCCCTCTCCCTCCCCTCTCTTTCTCTCCCTCCTTCTCCCTGTGTTTCCCTCACACCCACACTCTCTCTCTACTCCCTCCCGTCTCTTTCGCTCTATAGTCTTCTCTCCCCCCTCTCTCTTTCACTCTATTTCCCCATACCTTTGTCTCCCTCCCTCTTTCACTCTCCCCCATTCTTTCTCTTCCTCTCTTTCTCTCTCATCCTCTTTCTCTCCCTCTTTCTGTCTCTCACTCTAGCCCTCTTTCTCTCACTCTCCCTCCCCCTCTTTCTCTCTCACGCTCCTTTTTCTCTCTCCCCCACTTTATCTCTCCCTCTTTCTGTCGCCCTCACCCTTTCTTTCCTTCTCTCTTTGTCTTCCTCTTTCTCTCTCCCCTTTTCTCTCTCTTTCTCTCTATCCCCATCTCTTTCTCTCCCTCTTTCTCTCTCTCTACCCCCCTCTCTTTCTCTCTCTTGCTTTCTTTCTCTCCCATATCTTTCTCTCCCTTTCTCTCTCTCCCCCTCTCTCCATCTTCCTCTTTCTCCCTCTCTCTCTCACACCTACTCTATTTCCCTCTATCCCCCTCTCTATACTCTCTTCTCTCTCTTTCTCTCACTCTCTCTTTCTCTCTCCCCTCTATTGTCTCCCTCTTTCTTTCTTTCTCCCTATTTCTCTCGCTATACCCACTCTCATTCTCTCTCTCCCTTTCTCTCTCTTTCTCCTCTCTTTCTCTCTCTCCCTCTCCTCTCTTTCTCTCTCCGCCTCTTTCTCTCCCCTTCTTTCTCTCACTCTCTTCCCCTCTCTCCCTCTTTCTCCCTCTTTATCTCCCTCTTTCTATCTCCTCTTTCTCTCTCTCCCTCCCTTACTCCCCCTCTCTCTTCCCACCTTTCTCTCTCTCTCTCCCACTTATTCCCCCTAGTCTCTCCCCCCTCTTTCACTCTCTCCCCATGTTTCCCTCTCTCCCTTTCTCTCTCCCCTATTTCTCTCTCTCTTCTCCTTCTTTCTTTCTCCCTCATTTTCTCCCTCTTTCTGTCTCTCCTCCTTTCCCTCCTCTTTCTCTCACTCTCCCTCCCCCTCTTTCTCTCTCCTTCTCTCTGTTCCTCCTCTTTCTCTCTCTCCCCCCTCTTTTCCCCCTATTTCTGTCTCTCCCTCTCTCTCTCCTGCTCCATCTTTCTGTCTCTAGGAGGATACCTAGAGACTAGTGCTCTGTTGCTTTGGCCACCAGGAGGTTGTTAGCTACTTTAGTAAGTGCTGTCTCAGACTGCAGAGGGCCAGATAACAAAATCTTATTATGGTGTGTCAGAGCACTGCAACATCCTCGGTATGGTTTCATCAATTACTTTGAAATAGTCTAAAATTGTAGCACTAGTTATCCTCTTTCTTTTAAACCTCCATTCAGATGGTACACAGCAAATATAAGAGCACATAGGAGCACTTCGCTGGAGTAAAAACCTCAAATGTCTTTGATATAAATAAAAGTAATGCACTCACCTAGACCAATGTAAATGCAAATATTCTACACTCTTTTGTGTATTTAAATTAACCACAAATCCACTATAATAGGTGTAGGGTATAATCGAGAATGAAACAGTGAGGCAGAAGTCACTAGTGCATTAAGAAAGACAAATACTTTTTTCTACACTACCTGGGGCGGATGTTCTTACGGTAAACATCACTTCTGGTGCCGGAGTCATTCCTGTACGCATTTCACAGGCCTTCTACTGAATTCAGAGGTTGCCCATCTAGTACTGACTGGCTGCAGACGACACTCAAAGATTAAAATTTGACATTGCTGCAAAGTTGCAAATTAAAAATTTCACAAGCACCAACAATATGTTTAAACCTGCCCTTTAAATGCATCATAAACAAATATGTGACTCATATGGCCTTTTAAATAAAAAGTCAATGTTGGAGCTAAACTTTTTTTTTTGTTACTATATATATATATATATATATATATATATATATATATATATATATAGTAACAATGGCGTATATTCCCTGAGCTTCTGAAGAGTCTGTAAAAATGTTTATTGATCTGCATTGCTAACCTGTCAAAGCTTTATGAATATAGGAGAGTGTTTCATGGATTTAAAAGACTACTTTGGTCTTTTATTTAATTCATACTATTTTGAAGTACACCTGAAAATAGGCCTAATCATTTCAGAATATCAACAAAAATAACTTGGCCTCTAATTTATTATCTTTTATATACATTTATGCCTCAACTGAATCTTTCAACTCCATAGTCAAGAATAATTTCAAATAAAAATGTGAGATTGTGTTTATTTTTTATTTTTTTTATTTCTAAAAAAATATTTCACTCAATTTTAGTTAATCAAACCATCATATAAAACATTTTTACAATAGTGGCCCTTTATGTTATGAGACATTTTTTAACTTTGAACAATCTAAAATATTTGATTACTTTATATTCAAGATCTCAAAGTTTGAACACAAGTTCCTAACAATTAAGTAAATAACTGCACAAAAGAGTGGTTGTAGTGCCTGTCTTTAAACATATAAATATGAAATTGATAAATGCAATTTACTTTAACAGTTAACGGCTAAGGGTACAAAGAGGAAAAGTCAATTGGAACTATTTTGTTTTTTTTTCTCTAACCTATGAAGACATTAGAAGTTTTTTCATATAATAGCTTTTCCTTTTTCTCTGTTTATCAAAGCAGACATATTGATCAATCTACAGCTTTCAAAAGAAAATCTAATCACACTTGCTTGCTCTGAAACAGGTGCGCCAAAGTGAATTATGATTTGTAACTATTTCTCCAGATGAAAAAAAGATGCACTTAGGACCAAGCTCTTAATCAGACTATTGGCACTAAAAATCCATCTTTGATTCGTCTATTCACAAAGCCAGTTTATTCGACCACATTAGAGAATATTGAAGTGTTTTGGAATGGATTCTTAGAAATGATGGATGCAAATGTCACAGCTGCTAGGTCAATGTATAATGCTGAAAAAGTGAACTATTTCAAGCACCTTTCATTTATCATTTATTCTGTAATAACAAACCACAGTGGGGAAACTGCTGTGTCCGGTCTCTCTGTTCTTTTGCATTAAAAATATGTTTTTGGTTTCAGTAGAGAGTATACAGGTTCAATATTCCCCTACGCCAATTTGGATATAAGCCCCCTCATAGCCAATTCTACTTACTTTTCTTCCACCTGTTGATCTCCTTTCTCTTCCTTCTTTTTTAATTTTTTTCTGTCTTCTCTTTTACTTGATCTATTTTTCCTATGCTTAAATTGTAAACTATCCCGAGAACAGGGTCCTGATCTCCTCATCTAACAATGGGGGGAATTTACTAAACACGTTCTCACCTGCAACAAGCATATTAGATCAAGAATTGAAGTGAGATGCACTTGAGATTCTTAGTAAGTACCTAAACATTTTTTATAAACATGTGCTATAGCTGCTCTATAAAATATTGGTGTTTGTGGAGTAACTATAACAGGATATGACTTAAGATGAGAATGATTCTAATGATAATAGGCATTCTTTATTCAGTAAAATTGTTTTTCTATGTTTAAATGCTTTTGCTGAATCCATAGAGACAAAAATCATCACATAATATGTTTAGCTATTTTCAAAATTATTATAAGGGAAAATAAAAATGAATCCAGTCCAGGTGCTCTAAGATGAGAGGCTTTTTGATAAATCATCATAGTAAATATGGATCCTACGGTTCTAATAGAATATCTATTTTGTGTAACTTTAATTATTTAGCTCTTGTATTTTTTTAGAGCGGTGCTAAAGTCAATGGAGATGTAAGCTGTTATGAACAGAAGGCCCCACTGGACTGTTTGGGGTTCATCAGTTATTATATGTGTGGTTAGAAGGTACTAACAACTTGCTTAACAGCCATATCTGGAATATACAAAGGGTTAAGGAATTCTAAAGAATTTATATGGCTTTGAGAGCCAGCTACGCACAAATCCTCTGGCTTTAGTCTGGATGGGGGAAGTTTAGTTTTATAACCCTGCAAGTTGAGATCTGGCAAGTAAGATATGAGGGATGTATCATGGGATAGACATTTCCAAGGTGGTGAGAGTGTAAGAAGAGGAGGGATTAGACATGTGGGGGAAGTGAGATCTTTCTGTGTTTTTATATATCTCTATAACAATAAAGTTAAAATTAATAAATGCAGTCTGATTTTGGACACACTAAACAAAGGTGGTGTCGGAGTCTGCTTGTACTAATCAAAGTTATATGGTGTGTGATTCTTATATCCTAAGAAAAGGGGTCTGATGGTGTCCGCCTCTTCAGAAATTATGCTGTCATCTGAAGTGTCTGCTGGTGTCGAGATGTGAACAAAAATTTGCGACCCATAGAGAAAGAGAGAGCATTGGGGTGAGCCTAGTCTCCCAAAGCTGGCGGGAGTAACATAAGCCTTAAGTTAAGTCTTTGGCTGGCCCATAGTGACTGTGGGCTGGGAACTCGTAATCGGATTGTGAGTAGCTAATAGAATAGGTGGCAATTTTAAGAGCAAGTAGAAGTGTGTGTAACTTTGTGAATTGGCCATTAGAATAGAGCCCCATGTTCAGTACGATAATATAATATCCAGTAGTAGTGCAAGCCACTTTAGTACAACTCAGATACATTTCTTTTATATCAATCACTTCCAATGCCAATTAAATAAAGGTGAAATTGAAGAATATATATATATATATATTTTTAAAAGGCATAGCATATTTTCAGGGCCACTGAAGTTCCAGTATGTGCTCTGCCCCACCAGATAGAGGGTTGAAAGGCATGTGTAAAATGTGACACAGACTAAATCTTATTTTCTAAAATGTAAAAATTATAATATCTAACTCAATGCTTGATCAATTTTAAAATGGACACAGTATACAGTTTCAAATAAATAAAAGTTAACAAGTTTTCTTACTTTTGTATTTGTTTTTCCTCAAGTAGACCAGCTTTTCTCCTCCTCCCTCATTGTCAGGGGGTGTGGCAGGCCTACCTGGGTGCTGGACCAGAAGCAGGCTGGGCTATGATATCACTGGCCCACCCACTGATGTCATTAGCTCTTCCCACTCTGTACACAGAGGTAACAGCTGTATTGTAATCTGTTTGCATCTGCTTCATAGGCCCCACCCAGTGACAGTACATAAGTCATGATAGACACACCCCCTTTGAAAAATAGAACTCTTGTATTCCACATTTTTTATATCTTTAATATGTGCAATAAACTCTACTAATATCCTTACCTATAATTCAAGGAAGGAGAAATGATTAGCTATAATACATAACCTCCCCAGTAAGGGCAAAGTACCAGTGGCAAAATGCATCAGTGTCCTCCTCTGAGGGGTCCTGTGCTGTGCAAATATATATATACAGTGGATATAAAAAGTCTATACACCCCTGTTAAAATTTCAGGTTTCTGTGCTGTAAAAAATTGAGACAAAGATAAATCATTTCAGAACTTTTTCCACCTTTAATGTGACCTATAAACTGTACAACTCAATTGAAAAACAAACTGAAATCTTTTGCGTGGAGGGAAGAAAAATAAAAAATAAAAATAATGTGGTTGCATAAGTCTGCACACCCTCTTATAACTGGGGATGTAGCTGTGTTCAGAATTAAGCAATCACGTTCCAAATCATGTTAAATAGGAGTCAGCATACACCTGCCATCATTTAAAGTACCTCTGATTAACCCCAAATAAAGTTCAGCTGCTCTAGTATGTCTTTCCTGAAATTTTCTTAGTCGCATCCCACAGCAAAAGCCAAGGTCCACAGAGAGCTTCCAAAGCACCAGAGGGATCTCATTGTTAAAAGGTATCAGTCAGGAGAAGGGTACAAAAGAATTTCCAAGGCATTAGATATACCATGTAACACAGTGAAGACAGTCATCATCAAGTGGAGAAAAAATGGCACAACAGTGACATTACCAAGAACTGGAGCTCCCTCCAAAAATGATGAAAAGACAAGAAGAAAACTGGTCTGGGAGGCTACCAAGAGGCCTACAGCAACATTAAATGAGCTGCAGGAATATCTGGCAAGTACTGGCTGTGTGGTACATGTGACAACAATCTCCTGTATTCTTCATATGTCTGGGCTATGGGGTAGAGTGGCAAGATGAAAGCCTTTTCTTACAAAGAAAAACATCCAAGCCAGGCTACATTTTGCAAAACCGCATCTGAGGTCTCCCAAAAGCATGTGGGAAAAGGTGTTATGGTCTGATGAAACCAAGGTTGAACTTTTTGGCCATAATTCCAAAAGATATGTTTGGCGCAAAAACAACACTGCACATCACCAAAAGAACACCATACCCACAGTGAAGCATGGTGGTGGTAGCATCATGCTTTGGGGCTGTTTTTCTTCAGCTGGAACTGGGGCCTTAGTTACAATAGAGGGAATTATGAGCAGTTCCAAATACCAGTCAATATTGGCACAAAAGAGGAACTTCATCTTTCAGCATGGCAACGACCCAAAGCATACATCCAAATCAACAAAGGAATGGCTTCACCAGAAGAAGATTAAAGTTTTTGGAATGGCCCAGCCTTATCCCAGACCTGAATCCGATTGAAAATCTGTGGGGTGATCTGAAGAGGGCTGTGCATAGGAGATACCCTCGCAATCTGACAGATTTGGAGAGTTTTTGCAAAGAAGAGTGGGCAAATCTTGCCAAGTGAAAATGTGCCATGCTGATAGACTCATACCCAAAAAGACTGTAATAAAATCAAAAGGTGCTTCAACAAAGTATTAGTTTAAGGGTGTGCATACTTATGCAACCATATTATTTTATTTTTATATTTTTTCTTCCCTCTACCTAAAAGATTTCAGTTTGTTTTTCAATTGAGTTGTACAGTTTATAGGTCACATTAAAGGTGGACAAAGTTCTGAAATGATTTATCTTTGTCTCATTTTTTTACAGCACAGAAACCTGACATTTTAACAGGGGTGTGTAGACTTTTTATATCCACTGTATATATTTACATTTTTCGTCTTTTTTTACTTCTTGGACGCAACCCCACCCCCCTGGAGATAATTGGTGTAAGCCTGTTTAAAAAAAATATTTATACTGAAGCTCCAAGAGGTGGTAGTGTTGAAAGTCTGATTGTAAGTTTGCAAGTATTTAATCTTGCAAGGTACTTTAGTGAAAGCATTATGGGGACTTGATTTTAAACTCAAAGAAAGGGCTCTCCACTCTTTGCAATGTATCAAAAATGTTTTGCCTTGTACTTAACTCATGTACAGCGCTACAGAATATATTACAAATTAAATATTAATAATAGTGTAGTGTAGGCCCCCCAACCCTGGCCCACCTGGGCCGCCTTTGACCTCAAAGGGGAGTGCACGCTTCCTAGAGTTGCATGAACAGGCAGAGGAGCTTTGTGCAGGTAGGAGGTAAGGAAAGGAGAACAGTTATGGAAGGGGGTATTGGAGGTAGCAGCAATGGGAAAGGGTCTTGGGGAGGAATGTTGTTATGGTAAGGGGTCTTAGGGAGGGGAGCTCTTGGGGAGGGACAGTGGTACCTGGGGGGGGGGGGGGGGGGGGGGGGTACTTCATGGGGCCCTTAATTTTGTGGATCCACCAATGATCAAATCTCAGGATCCCAATTTTTTATGTATAAAGCTCCAAGAATCTGGAACTCTGTGCTACACAATCAGAGAAGCATCTAATTTGGACATTTTTAAAAATAAGTTACAATGTATTATTTTTTTCACTTCCCTCTACTTTGAGTGCCTTCTGGGAGAAAAGATCTATATAAACGTGTTATTATTATTATTATTACATTTACATGTCATTACAAGAATGACATGTGGGCAGGCATCTTGGGCATCTTTGTAGAATGGAACATCAGGATGTAATCTGAGCTACAGATAAAATCATTGTAAGAGAAAGAGAGACGCAACTGTCAGCATCAGCTAGTAAGAATCCTAGTCTTCACAAGTAATCACTATAACATTATACACCAGCAGCCCTATTAAATTCCCTGAACGTGTAAAATCGTAGCCCATAATATAGCCCGCAAGACTTACGGCTATTAAATTGGCTTCTCAAAGCTACCCACAAATGACTTGCGGTTTAAGGGTGAAAAAACATACGGGACCTCGCAATTTGAACTCCTTTGATCTGCCAAGCCCATAAATGTTACATTGAAAAATCGCTATTAAATTGCTATGAGTACATTGGTGTTCAAACCTGTAACCCGCAAAATGGAGCCAAAAAGCCAATGCATACTAGAGAGGGGTTAAAGTCCTATCCGTAGCACTGTAAATGCAAATATAAACACACTACTGTACTTATAATCAAAGGGAAAGTGATGTTAGTTATTATAATTAATAGCACAAAAATCTCAAGTTGGCAAATCTGCAATATAAAATAAATTTTTTTATGTTTAATTTCTGTGTTCTATCAATCCTGTCAATCAATGTGTTAATACATATAATGGAACTTGCATGGACTAGAATATCATATTTACTGATTTATTAATATTGCATCATTTCTGGTATGCAGGTCTGATCGAAACTCGTAATTGAAACCCGTAAGGCTTGGAAATCTAACCTCCATTTTTCAGTGATGTAATGATGACGATCTCATTTGCCATTGTCTCTGTCTAAGCCATAACTACGGGTTTGACTAATTGATCAGGTTCACGGCCACACATCCAACGTGCGCAAGAATGGATTACGGGTTTCCATTGCGGGCCCGTAACTCACAGCATGGTTTAGTTTAATAGCTCTGTAACGCAGCCAAATTTCAAGTCTGCATCCTTTGCGGGGGTGCCGATGCCGTTACGGTCTTCGAATTTAATGGGGCTGCAGGTATTTAAAATTATACAAATTAACATGTATATTTTAGGAACTCCATCAATATGAGTTTTGTTTAACAAGCGAAGCCGCTTTTTGCAGCTGAAAAAAAGTGAAGCATGCTGAACATGAGTCTTAATATAAAGCTGCTTGAACAATTAATAAATATATCTACATTATGAATATAATAATAGCATATAATGATGACGGAAATGTATTTACTTGTGCAAACGCTAAAAAGGAAAACAAATATGTTTAATATTTCTCCGTTTCTGGTCCTTCATATCACAGTTTTTTAAGCTTTTTTTTTATACAAATAGCAAAGTCATTTAATGTACTAATATAGTAACAGGTTAGCACTTCACAATAAATACTTCTGGGATATATTTGGGTACCACTGGAGAGTACCTCCAGATATTAAATAATAACAGCCTTATTAAATTGCGATTCAGTAAATTTAAAAGGGATCTATTTAAGCACACAGCATATTTTTTTTACAGAAGTTTTTAGTTAGTGAACTTCTATCCAAAAGCAAGATTTTCACTAACTAAAAACTTCTGTAAATAAAATATGCTGTGTGCTTAAATAGAGCCCTTTTAAATTTACCGAATCGCAATTTAATAAGGCTGTATGTGTGGCAGATAATTCAAAGCCCACTAACTGAAGATCAGGTGAGAACAGTGTTTCCAAAATCATATTTGTTGAAAACTAAGTTTGCATTTAGTGTGACCCTGGGATCCATGAGGAATTTTAATAAATGTGCAAAGACTGTAAAGTTGTTGCATCACACAAATAAATGTGTAAATGATGCATTGTGGCTCAGTTTATCAATATCAGTGATATCTAACCAGCAACTACTAATAACACTCAGTATGCCAAGCCTGTATTGTATCAAATAGAACCAATACTTCACTGAAGTACTTAGAAAATCCAACCTATGAACTAAAGGACAAAACTTGGATGGTGGCAGCATCTCATGAATAGGTTTTGGAACACATCCTAATGAAAACCTCACTCACTGAATACTGTTTTATGATTTTTGTTTTAGTGGCTCTTAGATAACTCGTTTCTTTCTTCTTTTTGGTCTATCATAAAAAGAAACTTTTAATCCTGGGAAGTGATTATGAACACTTGGTTGAAGCCACACAGCTTGGTTCAGTTGTTTCGGAGTTGATGTTGTTTACTTCGGAGCCTTTAGAGACAAGCTATTCCGTCAATACTTTTGGAGTATACAAATGGTTCCATGGCTGAATTAGCTTGAAAAAACTCTAATAAACCCTTTAATTTGAAACATGAAAAATAAATGAGTATTTCAGGTCTATAATACTATACAATACATAAAAAATTAATTAAATATAATTTTTATACAGTGTAGTAAGTTTAGACAATTGTACCAAATAGTAACTGAAAGCTTCAAATTGTATTACTATAAATTTAAAATCAGTTTAAAGTTTCCCTTTAGATATAAGTCATAAAACGTAATGGAAAAAACATCTTATCATTTCTCAGATTCAGGAGACTTTCTGTGCTATAGAATTTAGGTCATAAAAAGAATAATGATTATTTTTGCACCCTTTTCTGTGTTGCTTTTAGTGGTAAAATCCTATTATTGATTTATTGATAACGACTCCCTGGGCTTGGTATTATGAATTAACTCTTATTGTTGCCAATTAAAAATAGCTATTCACTCCTACCCATTCTTTATTCAGTGCTTTATTAGAAAATATATGCCTTGTTCAACTCAAATCAGGAAAAGAAAAGGTATTTCAAATATTAAAAAAGAATAACTTTGTAGACCATCTGTATATTTTAGCACGGCAGTGAAGCTCAGAGCTAATTTGAGAACCAAAGAATAATCACATACAATTCTAAGCAATCAGCCACCGTTTTTTTCCATAAAGACTTCACATTAAGTTCTTTTTTAGCAAAGAAAAAAAAAATAGAAAAGCATGAATGTCATTTAGATGAACTGTATAAGCAAAATAGTCATATTCAAGTATATAATTACCATGCCTTGCTCCCTTGTGGAAACTGGCACTTTGAAAACCTTAAAAAAATGTGAAGGTATTTTTATGCATTAGCAGCGGTACAGAAATGGTATTATTATTCTTAGGCAAAATGTAGCCATGCTGATTTGCTGAAAAGGTTGTAATAACGAAACGGATCAAGAACTAGCTATTCAGGTTTTCTCGCTGAATCTAGAAAGCATTAGGCATTGGACTATGGCCAGAATTCTATTTAGTAGACAGACATTTGTGGCAAGAGTATCTTGCAAGATCACCCACTGATGCCATTAAGAGACACAGAGGCCATGCTCCATTTATTCATTTATATATTACTTTACAGAAATGCTTTTTTCACTTCTTGTTTCAGATATGTAGTGAAAGAGATACATCACATACATGGAGAACATTGAGCCAACTTAGGTGTGAATCGTATTTCTACATTTGAAACCATTGTGGTAGTGTAGCATTTTGGTGCAGTGTCTGGTTTATTTTTTACAAATAATGTTTTATTAATTATATGTTATTAGTATGTCCTCTATGCAAACAACATTCAGTTCCATTTGTTCTTCCGAAATGGAAGAAAGGTGCACTTCTACATGTGTACAAACATGCAAATAAGATGCATATCAGTTTAATCTGTATTCAACAATATTCAATTACGATAAATGTCTACGTATTAAATCTGTATGCACTTATATGCCAAAAAGATGCATTTAAATCTGCCACATCCATATGCACCAATAAGCAAATAAGATGCACTTCTATTTGTTTCTGCCAAAGTGGAAGAGAGGAGCACTTCTGTATGGGTAGAATTTATATGCGCAAATATGCAAATAGGATGCACATCCATTAAATATGTGTGTGCCAATATGCAATTAAGATAAATATCTACATATTAAATCTGTATGCACTTACATGCTATTAAGATTGCATTTCTACCTACCACATCCATATGCTTTAATATGCAAATAGGATGTACTTCTATATGTTTCTCCCAAATGTCATATCAGCATAAAGCTCTGTCACATGGGGCTACCTGAAAATATTATGATGCAGAAATGCTTGTTTTATAGGTTCAAGGATGCTCTGGGTGGAAATGCCTATTTTGCTTTAATTGTTGTGCAATGGATTCTGTATGCTAACCTCATACAGTACTTCATTACAGTTTGTAGCAATCTCTCTCTTCTCTCTTTATTGTGGATTTGGGACATTTTTTAAACAGGGTCAAGAGAATGAATATGTAAGTCAATAGATGTAGTTTATGAACTGTTTTTAAAAATTAATCTGTCAATATTTATAGAACAGAGCTGTTTTAAAAGAAAGAATGCCCTCAGCCATTTGTCATATTTTGTCCTCCAGTTGTGTTATTCTGGACTTAATACCTCCCAATAGTATTGAGCCTGCATTTTTCTAAAGCTTATACTGATATAAATTATTTTTGTTGACAGAAAATGCCTAAAGAGTGAGCAACATGACCCTGCATAGAAGAGAGGTCGCTGGAGCTATACACCAACCTTATTCCCCCCTTATTCTTTACTTTCCACACAATAATGAATACCATATTTTGGATAATTTGGCTGCAACCACTTTTATTTACCAGTTATCATCATGACAGAATAGTCATAATTGGTCACATGACCAGCATAAATGGTTCAGATGGCAGCATTTTGCTGGTACGTAGGCCTCACATGGATTGACCAGCTAAAGGCCTCTCATTGCCTACTAACCTTAAATGGATTGAATTCAGTCTCAGAGGAGAGGCACTTAAGCCCATAAACTAACTTCCTGGCAGCAAAAACGTCCGCTATTAGCGAAACACCATCACATTCCACATATTATCCCAACACTGACATAGCTCCTTCTTGCAGGGTGAGAAAAAAAATCCCCAACATGTAGGTGAACCCCATCCTTGGGGAACATGCAGTCATTTTCTGGGGATTCAAAAATGGAGTGCTGAAGAGATAAACTGCGCAATTTCTTAATGAAAGATGTCATTGTTCTATTCTTTTTCCTACAATTTTCTAACTTACTTGCATCCCAAGCTGCCTACCACTGGAGACACTTCACCATCTTTGACCATACTATTCTAACCTCACGAGAATTTGTTTCCCATCACCCTGCATCCACATAATAAAACTTGTTGTTACCCTCAGAATTTAAAACAATAACAGTCAATGAGCTGTCCATATAAACTAGGACGATGCTCAACACATTCTTCCAATGTAGACCTCCATCCAACGATCTTCAACTTTCTGATCATGTAGACGCAGCAACAACTCATTAGGTCTCTCCACTGCTAATCTTTTTGCCCAGTAAATGTATGAGTGACCAAACATCGATATGCACCTGCGGCCACCTGCACACATTGAGGAGACGGAAGGAATTTTAATGGTTAGCAATAAATGAGGACAAATATATGAACAAATCTGCTGTGACTTCCACTTTCCAATATTCTGAATAATACTGTCATATAGGCCCAGACGAGCTGCCACATGAGAGCCAAAATCAGACCCATCATATCTAATATGATGCAGACAAAACGTCAGATTGCAGTATTGCAATAAGTCAATATCCTGAAGTAGATGTCCTCTTGACAATAGGTGCCTTGAATACCGGTTGATCATACCAACCGATTCAAAGTTTGCTTGTTACACCCCTCCCTTAAAACCTAGGACATTTTTATAATAGTGTCATTATCCCTGTGCAGTATAACACTTTAGTACGGTATCTTTTATGCTCTGTTACTTTCGCTATGAAACCTTTAATTTCTAGAGAATGTTAACTTCTTGGCATTAAATATACAGGGCAAAGATAACAATATATCTATGTCTCCCCTTTGAAGATCCTCTGTCAAATTAACCACATTTTTTAAATCATAGATATTAAATTACTCAAATAGAAAATGAGTTAACTGTTGGTCAGATATGTTAGACTGTAGAAATAATTGGTGAGCCTGTGAAACTGAAAATATATAGGTATTCCGGAGATCTATTGAACAACTTTAGGCTCCTTTGCCAAATGTCTTTAAATAATAATCAATGACTCCAAGGGAAAAGACGAAAAGGGCCTTGCTCATCTACCTTAATGATAGCATAAAGAAACAAGGATGCCAGGTCTCTACTTCAAGTAATAAACTGGCCCAAATGAGAGTTCCTGCAAATGGAGTTCATGCAATAGGATCATCCTAGGATGCAGAAAGCCAAAAAATTGATTTGAATGGTCCCATGCTTCCACATGATTTTTTTCCTCAAGACTTCCTTTACACCTTGTGCCAACTTATATACCTGCTACAATATTGGGTGTTCTGCACCATCTACCTGACCAACCAGTAACACATTATCCCAGAGTGATGCTTCAAATGCCAAACAAGGAGTTTACCATTGCAGTGAGTCACACGTGTTACTTTGGCAGTGTCTAACAGAGGCAGATAGACACTTCTTGAATTGCTCTATTACAGAGTGTTCTTGTGCATTTAATCATATAATAATTATGTTATTGGATTATTCTATTGCTCTGTGTTCATTTATTAGCAATTTCATTAATTTACCCTTATAATGATGCGCTATGAATGCTAACATACAAGATATACCATAAAAAGTCTATTGCCCCCATTCAATTGAGGTTGCCCGTAGCTCGTACGTGCAAGTTAATTTGCTATTCAATCGGCGTCTTTTTCCGGGCTCCAAAAGGATTACGATTTACGGCCTGAAAATCCCTGTGGTTGATACAACCGTAACTGACAGCCCATCTAATAGCCACGTTAAATTCAAAGCTCGAGCTGTGAGCTTGAAAAGTTGCAGATTTACGCTGCTATTAAATTAGAACATGCTGAGAGTTACAGCTTGTGAGGAAAACCCGTAAACCATTTCTCGCTCGTTGGATGGGCGGTCGTGAACGTGATGAATTAGTCAAACTCATAGCTACGAGTTTAGATTGAGCCAATGGAAACAGAGATCGTCACAATTACGTCACTGAAAAATGGCAGTGGGATTTCAAAGACTTACGGGGTTCCATTATGAATTATGATTAGACCGACATTCCAGATGTAATGCAATATTGATAAAGCCGTAAATATGATATTCTATTACATGTGAGTTCCATTCCACATTGATTGCCGGGATCGATATAACACCGAAAATAAACATGAAATAAAGTAGACCTAACATCACTTTCCCTTTTAATGAAAGTACAGTAGTGTGTGTATATGTGCATTTACAGTGCTACAGGTTGGACTTTCCCCCCCTTGCTGGTCCTCTCTAGCACTTGTTGGCTTCTTGGCTCCATTTGCGAGTTACGGGGTTGAACACCAGCGATTTTAATGCAATTTAATAGCGCAATTGGAACGTAGAGGTTACAGACTTGACAGATCAAAGGATTTGTGAGCTCCCAAGTCAAATCCTCACGTGCCGTAGGGTTTTCTCGTTCCTACCCCGCAAGTCGTAGGCGGGCTGTTTTAACGGGCCAATTTAATAGCCGTAAGTCTTGTGATCTACGTTATGACCTACATTTTTACACGTTAGGGGAATTTAATGTGGCTGTAAGCTTTGGATCTGTCAAGTCCGCAGCAGTTACAATCGCAAACTTCTATTCAATTGCTACAATTCCACAAGGTTGCACTTGCATTCAATCCCGTAAATGGGAAATGCAAATCCGACTGGTACTAGAGAAGACTCACAAGGGCTTTAAAAGCCCTTTCGTATGCTCTACCTAAACGTTTCCTCTGCTCCTAACCCCCACACTCCCAAAGTAAACCCCAATGATGCAAGGGTCCCAATCGGGATCCCCGTAGGGTCCCCACATGAACCCCATGATTCAGTGGTCCCCCTCGGGACCCCGCAAGGTTCCCACATTAACCCCTTGCTGCAGGGTACCCAGCGGCATTTAAAAATTTTAATCCCCCGCCCTTTAAGGACCTGCAGCACACAAGTAGTTAACTTACATTAACCCCTTGCTGCAGGAGTCCCAATCGGGACCCAGCGGCATTTAAACTTTTTTATCGCCCGCCCTTTAAGGGACCGCAGCACACAAGTAGTTAACCCCGGCCGTGGGGGTACTGTAAGTACCCCCGTGGCACCTAATATTTACCCCCTATGATGAGGGGTCTCCATCAGGATCCCCGCAGGGTCCCTACATTAACCTGTGCTGCGGGGGTCCAGATCGAGAGCATTTAAAATTCCCATTTCCCGCCTCTCGGGTCTTTAAAGGACCTGTGCTACAATTGTAATTAACCCCTGCCTAAAATTCATCCATCACTCATGCGGCTCTATACAGATCCCCATGAGCCTATAATTAACCCTGACATTAACACTATATGTACAATGGGAGTCCTCCAGGAGTCCTCTAAATCTAAGCACTGACCTACACTATTATCTACCCCAATAAACTAATACATCTAAATTAACCCCCTCTAAGTAATTAACACTATTTAACCCTCACCATACCTAATTAACTCTATCACTAACCACTTAACCCTATCTAGACCCAGTTATCCCTATCTAGTCCTACTTAATCCTAAATGTACCCAATAAACCCTAATTGTACCCAATTACCCCAAATTGTACCTATTTAACCCTAACTGTATCTAATGAACCCTAACTGTACCCAATTACCCCTAACTGTAACCAATAAAACCTAACTGTACCCAATTACCCCTAACTGTAACAAATAAAAGCTAACTGTACCCAATTACCCCTAACTGCACCTATTTAACCCTAACTGTACCTAATTAACCCTAACTGTACCCAATTACCCCTAACTGGTCTCAATAAACCCTAACTGTACCTAATTATCCCTAAATGTACCCAATAAACCCTAACTGTACCTAATTAACCATAACTGTACCCAATGCACCATAACTGTTCTCAATTACACCTAACTGTACCTATTTAACCCTAACTGTTCCTAATTAACTCTAACTGTACCTAATTAACCCCTATCCTATTAACCCATATCCTATCCTATTAACCCCTATCCTATTAAATTCTAACCTATTAACTCCTATCCTATTTACCCCTAACCTATATACCACTACCCTATTAACCCCCTTCCTATCCTATCATTTTAATCCCTACTCTATGCTATTAACCCCCCTCTATCCTACACTATTGGGCAGCTCTGGAAATCTGCTTGGAAACTCTAAAGTGCAAAGGAGTTTAACAGTGAGTGCAATCAATTTATACCCAGTAATCTCATTAATTAGAAACATACAATTCTAATGCATCTATACTTGGAAAATGAACTAGATAATGCTTGAATACGGTATGTTGTATATGTGTAACTGGCATTTGGCAGTGACTTTACAATAAAGATCACAAAAGAAGTTGTATTCCAATAGTAAATTCAAATTTTACAGAAGCTAGGTTAAGCTTTATTTTATGATTCATTTGTTATATTTAGAGATACCATTTAAATAGGGATCTGAGCGTAACCTTGGGATTATGCTAGTTACATTAAACTATGTCTTTTCAGGCCACAATGTCTTTTCAGGTCACTTCCCCTGCCTATGCTGATGTAAGATGTGCCCTTAAAGTACTGTTGATGGAGAGAGTTTGAGTGCTACAATGCTATTAAATAGTTTACTTAATTTAACTGAACATGTTATTTACTTTATCAGCACTTTTACTCTAAGAATTTCACATTCTGTGTTTTTAATTTGTGTGTGACTTTCTTAAACTGTAATATCCAGGTGGCTATTCCCAACTTGATCGAAATTTTGCCAACAGTTTAACAGAGGGAGAGAAAAACTCAAGGAAAAGGTTGCTTCATGACAACACATTTAATGAAAATGTTCCTATAAGCTGGATTGCTCTGTACTATTTAGCTGTCAATTTTCCCTTGGGAGATTATACATTTACATTACATCAATTAAGAAAAGATGGCAGCATTTTTATGTAGGCTGATAGGGTAGTTCATTAACAGTATTCAGCTTGAAGTTAAACAAAGCTTCTATCAATATCCGTTGTAATTAACACAATTGTAGGAGCTGTTTATGACTTTATTCTCTTCAATACCAGTGGGCAGCCTAACAGGCAATTCTCACTGTTTGTGCTCCTGCCGTGCAAACCACAAGAGACTGTCAGCTTGCCATAGTTTGTGACCTCTGACCCAATCACTTGCTTACTTCAATATTACTAGTTTTGCACAGTTAATGAACTTTGTACATGGTTAAAAAGATGTCAGCACAGTGAAACGATAAGACCTGCTGTGAAAATCTCCATTGTTTCTCGAAGTCTAATTGACCTTTCACATCTTAGAAAGGCAGAGAAATCAATATGCATACTTAGTCACCCTCTTTTATTATTAACATGCTAAACATTGCTCTCAACTCATTGGCACCTAAACACCCTAACATGTACAGAAATGACTTCTCATTAATAATCATAATATTAATCACTGTTGCCCAGAACTAGAATCTGGCTGCGAAATCTCTCAGTGGAAATTGCTATAATCTTTCAAACTACAGGAACAAGTATTTTTTCAGCATAATTGCTGCTGTCTTCTTATTGAAAAATATCCCATTAATGGCAGCTTTTAGTTACATAAATTGTGTTGATTAATTTTTAATTTCTAGCATTTATATGGCATTGCATAAGTAAAGACCTTTGATAATTTAAACGGCTACCACAGTAATTATTGAAATAACTTACATCTGTTCAAAGGTTCATGTAGTTATGAACAATGCAAACTATTCATTACTAACTTCTGTTCTTCACACTAAAACAATTACGCTCATCAAAGTTTCAATCAATTACAAAAGTTTCTCCCTGTATAATGCAGTGTTTTTTTTCCACATTACCGAGCCAGTCCTCTGTAACACAATACGAAACAGCAACCATGCCATTAGTAATACATTAGAGTCAATATGTGTAATGCTTCCATAATAGGATCATTTAGTAAGTCATATAATATTGTTAGAGGTCATCTTGTCAAAGAATACTGATTCTGAAGTTTGCTAAATGTTTTTCTTTGTTCAGATACATTTTTGTTTATATTTTTGTCTATGTATAGGTGTCATACCCTCCCTCCACCTTGTGTCTTTGGGTGCACCCTCACTGCATCCTAGGTTGTACGTTAAGCTTATGTCAGTACCCATGAGTATTCCTGCTCCTATTTTGCTTCTTGTTTACAACCTATTTTGACACTATTCTTCATTGGCATGCACATCATCCTCTAGAGCTCCAGCTGAGTCAGAGACAAGCTAGCAATTGTTGGAGCACTATTGTCCCATATTTAGGGCACCAGTGACCTCACAACAGTGCTCAGTTCTTTAGCTCTATTCTTCTCGGATTTCAACTTGTTGCCACCCTTGGCTTGGTATATGTGTTACTCTCTCTCTGGAACCTGATCCCTGGCTTATTTTATCTATTCTATTTTCTGGCTCCTGACTCTTGACTTATTCTTTGAACTCTCTTAATCTCGGACTCACTGACCTTTTGACTCATCTCTTACTTGTTTTGCGCCCTTGTAACAGTTTTCCAGGCACCCTGTTTTCTCATCTCAGTACCTAATTTGGGAGCCATAGACAACCAAAATACATTTAAGCATAATAATTACTTATTATCGGGTGTGCAAGGTTAACAAATATACCAAGGTTTTGACTTTTAATTTGACATTTAAATTAAAACAGTAAGCAGTTCATGGATGTCATAGTATTTTTATGCAAACATTCCATAATCTTCATAGTCTTCAGTGCCACTTAAAAATATAAATAACATTAAAGGCTATTATGCATGTCATGAATTACCTGCTATGCCTAACAACACCTATGTTTGAATTCCATTTAATAAAACCCATTGACAAAAATACATGTCCCTTTGATAAGAAAAAAATACTATAAAGTATTCTCTCAATGTCAACACCTACATTTAACAATGAGAGTACAATCTTTGTATAGAAAGATTCTGTTCAGAAATATTCCAGAGGCAGAAAATGGTAATTAATCTCAATACATTATTAAAGCCACCAAATAAAGATGGTGTGTAAATTACTAGAGTTACTAGAAAAAAAGAGGCATTGCTGATACATCTCTATAACTGAACCTCTCTCTCTCTCTCTCTCTCTCTCTCTCTTCACTCAATCTATTGTATGGCAGATATAGTAATTACTATTTTTATGTGACCTCAAAATTGTGTGCCATAATTATAACATAAAATATATCAAGTGGTTTATGCAACATATTTCTTTGTTGACTATGTTATTTTTATATTACTTTTGTTAAGAATATCTAATGTCTTATTAATAGATTAAATCTATATTGCAGTAATATTTTCATCCATCCATTGGCAACTCAGGAAAATATGCTTAGAAACTCAGAGTGCAAAATAGTTTAACAATGAGTGGAATCAGCTTATACCCAAGAGTCTCATTAAATATAAATTAAACATACTAATGGATCTATATTTGGAAAATGTGTTATATCATACTTTGATGCAGCATGTTTGTTTGTGTGGCATATTTGTTTTTCAATAAAGATTCCAAGAGTAAACCGTAATTTTAAAGAAGCTACTATATAATAACCTGCAGAGATATTGTTCAACTGTCATATTAAGAAGCAATGTTAAAATAAGAAAAAGAGATCAAGCCTAGTATAAAACTAGTATCTTATTTTCAACTTATCTTCTGTTCCATAGTCACTGTTTGCTCAGAGAGGTCTACAAGCAACCAAGCTAGCTGCTCAACATAGATAGTGGCATCTGTTGGAACTCCAAACTATGAGCTCTATTCTATTTGAGTAACACAAATAGCTTGGCTCAATAAAAATGTGCTGCAGGAGCTTTTTTTCTTATCTAGCACACATATTTAATGCTTTTCACTTGTAATTTAAGTGAGCAAATCCACATGTCGCAAACCCAAGCCTTGAAGTAAGTTACAAGGTTTTGCAGGAAAGGGCTGTGCTCACTAAATTACTGAGATCAAACCAGCCTAAACTAATTAGAATCCCTGGGGGTTCCCTCCATTCATACACATGATCCCTCTCCCTGCTCACTCCTTGATTGCCCCTTTCCCAGCTCAATATCTATCCCCCTACCGATCACCCCTATGGTATACTAATTAATTCCCAAGATACCATGGGAGTCTATAAAGCCCCCAATGGTTAAATAAATACATACATAAAGTGCCTTTTGGGTCCACCAAGAACCCCATGACACTCTAAGTTAAACACAACACTACACTATTAAATGAATCCCCCAATAAACTAAAAAAATATAATAAATCGACATTGCTGAATGTATTAAACCTCATTAATTACAAGAAATAAAAATAAAAAAAATCCCAAAAATAAAAAAATACAATTAAAAAAGACTTACAATTAAAAAAAATTACATCTAAAATAATAAAATTATGATAAAATATAAAAAAATCACAACCGGTAAAATAAAAATTAATTGATACTTACCTAGGGATGAATAGGGTTGTTGAGCATTCTGGTTGACTAAAACAGATGTCAATCATATTTCCACCAATCAAAATTAGTTTACAGTTGTCACTCTGCTCAGTATGAATTTTGAAAAATTTGGACCAATCAGAGCCTGGAAAGGGGCAATTGGGGAGTGAGTGGGGTGAAGGAAAGCAATTGCTGAGGCATTTTTATGCCTTTGCGAGTGCTCAATAGTACACACAATATTTTTAAATAAAATCAGGGATTTTAGGGGTTGTGAAAGCTAAGTAATTTGGAATTAAATAGCTTTTTGTAGCTCAAGCAACTCGTAAAATCCATGATATGTTAAAATCAATGGGAACATTTGCTGTAATTAGAGTTTCTGGCTTGCCGTAGTGCTCAGGGTTGTTACCTCGCAATAATTCTGCAATGGAAAAATAGAATAGCTAGGGAGATTTACTTTGATCTTAAACATGAGGTAATTTGCAATATATTGGAATTGAATTTGGCTCTATGTTTGCTCCTGTCTTTCAGTGATATCACAAAATGAACTAAATTCACTAATCTTCACTGGGAAGGCTCCAGTAGTCTGTTGCTTATCATGGCAGCCAATAATTAGTTATTTTAAAGAGGTTTGCATAGCCTTTTCTATCTCAATCCATCCACTTTCACAGTTGACTTTTGCAGTAGCAAATGAGCATGCACAGCGACTGTCACCATACAATTGCAAGTGCAATGGACAGTACTCTTCAATGATTATAGTAAAAAAATGAAGTGAGTATTCAGAAATAGCCACTCATCACATATTGTAATATATGCAATCAAATAGGTAAATTGAACTAATTTGTAAGGCATTGCATAAATGCTCCTTCCTAGGTGAAGTCGTCTGCTTCACCTATACATTAGAGTCTGCAAGAATGCACCATTCAGTAATGATTGTCCTGTGAACTTGTGCAGTGTGCACCTCATGCAACCAGGGTTACCCTCTGCTCCTTCTTACACCTCTGCCTTTATCAAGATGGCTGTTTGAGCTGGTTATGATTCTGGTCTTCAAGGTGAAAGCTAACAGTCAAGTTTGGCTCTAATTTTATTTGCCTGCAGTATATATACAACTTTCTTGGCCCATTTTAATTGTCCATGTAACATTTTCTGTTCTGGTGTGCTCTTCATTATTCACCAAGCTTCTGGTTTGTATCATCTCAGTGCTTGTGGCCTTGTCTGCCACCTACCTTGTCCATGTGAACAAGTCTAACCATTTATAAAAGTTTGTGAGCTAGTAATAAAAAACTTTTAGCATGTTACTATATCAGATTATGCTATAATTAACACATTTGAGGTACTGTAGGTTTAGGAGAAAGATGGATTATTGGTAATAAATTTTTTAGGGATATGGAAATAAGAGTGAGGTCAGACAAATGGTTCACAGTGGATATACAACTTTAATGTCAGTACTGATTCATTATTGGTTAATCTGTAATCTTTTGCTTACTTCTGGCACAATTTACCATAACTGCATTATCCCACCATTCCTACCTATTTTTCTGGCAATACTTTGCCACTTCATTAATCCTTTCTCCTTTATCCCTAAAATCAGTCAATTGTACCTTTTCTACCATTAACTCAGCACCACAATGTTACTGCCATTTTATCGCATATCTCATGTGTCCGTACCTAATAGTGGCAGACATGAGAATTACATGTTTGGAAATACAGATTTTGTGCCACATTTACAAAGCATTTGGCATAACTTTACACAGCTCCAGACATTAGTGTAAATACATTTGGAAGTGTTCATAGAAACATATACTTGTCAAGTTACATGTTTTCCACACCTGCTTCTCAGTTCCACAGACTTGCAACATATTGGACCTGCTAAAAGGTCAAAGAAGAAGCTCCTTTGAGAATTTAAAGGAAATGAACTGAAAATCCAAAAACTGCTGTTTGAAATATTAACTCCAGACTGTGCCATGTGGAAGCTGTAGATGTATATAGAAATGACTCTACTAATAATAGTAGATCTACATAACTATGGGAACTTTAAAAAAATAACTGTTTTCATGCAGTCAGCTACAATTTTCTGAGACAATGTATATTTATATATTTTTTTCCTATTGCATTGGGATCACTTCCAGTGAGCAAACTTTTCATTTGATATAGTTTATGCACTGATAATTTATGTCATTTTTTATTTATTTTCTAATATGATTTATTCCTTATGATCTTAAACGCAGCCATATTTTCTTGTAGGAGATAGAATAAGCCCAAATAAATTATGCATATGTTGTAAAACAATTTTCTTATCTACTTTCAATATGTATTGGCTCACCACCCATTTTCCTTTCTTATTGAGGACCGGCAGACTGGTTACATGATGGGTTGGTTGAGATAAACTGTTCTATAAGTCTAATTATCAAACATTTAAATGTATCCATGCTTAATGAATAGGCTCCACCGAAAACATAGGAAGTGGATACATTTTAATTTTAAACTCAGCTTAACTCTTCTTATCCTTGATTATCCCCATTTGATAAATATACCCCATAGTGTAAACTTTGACAATGGGGTTTTTCCCTAAGATTTATAAATCAGAACGATAAATATGCTGCCAGTATGGGGCAAATCCTTAAATAATATTATACTATACCCATAAACTATGCAGCATGATATTTAAATTTGCAATGAGCTAAAACTGTAATAGTGACATGAATGTATTTATGAGGATAAAATTATATCCAAGTTACAATGCCGAATGAAACTGAAAAGACATGACAAAATGCATTCACAACTGCGTGGTATTTGAACTATCATTCAATAACACTAGCAGCTCAAAGCAAAACAATAAAGTTGTTGGATCGGAGGTAGATATGATTGAGAATTAAATGTGCCTCTATGAAGATAACCTGTGATTCCAAGAAAAAAGCAATAATTATCATAATAACAAGTCAGGCTTACTCGGTTGAATGATAAAATTACAATTTCTTACATGTAATAAAAAGGGATAATTACATTTTGATTCATAGATATTTTTTTTACTTTGGTTTGGCTGCAGCCTTTGCTATCCCTTGTTTTACTGTGGTTTTGCAACACTGCTTTATAGACAATAAGTAAGAATGCAAACCATAATAGTACAACCAAACATTAAAATCGAAGTAGTTTAAATTGTAATGCTGACATCCTCTGAAGTGGTAAGCCCACCAATTATCTATTTATACCGCTGTATGCAAAATTGATTGTAATCATCCACATGCTATATATGAGTCAGTTTTGTCTTTATACCCTATACATAGCATATGAGCAAGCAATGCTGAATTAAAATCTTAACAGTGTATTTTCTCAATTTTCTTTTGAAAAACACTAATCTAAATACGCATTGATATAAAATCTCTATTTTTTTTTAATTACTACATCAAAACAGAGCAATGTGGGTGGAATATGTTATTGTTCTTCAAAATGCACATTAACACAAGAATTATGAATTGTGCCCAGTAAAACATTTAGAAGATAAAGAATAAAAGATTTAATAGAGAACATTTAACCAACCTTCCCAATTGAGAATGTATGAATAAAAAACAAAAAAAATTGTTTTACTTATTCATTTATTTAATTCATTCACTATACAATTCTATAGTATTACTGTAATATATGTAATGGTGCAAATACACTATCCATTGATTGTACTTGCTAATGTGATTCCCTTGTTTGAAAGAGTCAGGAATTCAGTTTATAGAAGGGCTTATTCTGTCAGTCCTTTCTGCTAATTTAATCTTTAGTTTTGCCTTTTCAAATCCTGCAGGTGCCCATATCCTGCTGGCTGGCCAAGTGCAAATCTCCCACTGGGATTTTTACTCAGCCAGGTGTCATGGCTGCCACGCTGAATGACAAACGCTAAGTAGAACCTGTCAGAGGAATATTTGCTTTATGGGTTTTACTTAAGAGTCAATGTGTTATAAGATGGTATTGAAGACCTTGTAATAGTGACTAAGCATTTCCTATACTCTGGCATCTCTTAGCCTAACTTACAACTGACTAGTCATATGGCCCTCCTGCAGGTAAGCCTAATGACTCTATAGCTGTAGTGCCTATATCCCCACACACCTTTTACCATAAAGCAAGCTTTGTCTTTGATTGTCCATCAAGCCTAATCCACTCTCAGTATGAAACTTGTTAGCATAATTGCACTGAAGAAACCAAAAAGCATTATGTTTTTTTCCTCTCTCTCTTTTACAGAAATGACGTAGGTCATTTTGATGGAAAGGTCACTGTATTTATCACGTTAATCCAACATTTATGGATTTTTTTTCCCAGGAGGAAAAAAAATATTTCAACCTTGCATGTTTTCATCCTTTTGTGTTGCATGAAGGTCCTGTCCAAAGCTCCAAGAAATCTTTGTAATTACCACCATCAGGCATTATATCAAATCAAAAGAGACTCTTGGCTAATATTGAAATTGTTACAATTTGGAACTTTTAGCACTTCTACTCCCGCTGGTTTAAATTATGTAATTTACTGTACATATTCACACATGCTACTTTTATGTGTCATTAACTTGTAGAGAAAGTTTGGAGCTTCTGCTATATGCAGTGTGTATTTTTCTTTTCCTGGAACACAAGAATGCATTCTGTCAAATATATTAAAGGGTCAGAAAAAAATGTTCATTGTAGCCCGATTTTTAAAAGTACTCCCTGCAGACATATAAAAAAGCCTGTTTTAATGATGGATTTTTGTGATATCTATACCCATAGTTACGTCTGGGAAAGCTTGGATTGAACTGTGTATTTCATATATTAACTATGCAACTACAGACTTGCCTGTTGTATAAAAAATATATCTGATTTCCTTGTGTGCTGTTTTTATGTATTTTAAGATGGAAGATAACAGAAGCAGAAATAAGAAATTATGAGAATAAAATGTTAGATACCGGTTTGAAAACTGAAGTATTGCTCCTTAGAATCTAAAGTAAAATGAGAAGTGTCAAATGTAATGATTTGTTCCTTCCTAATATTTAACACATTCAAAAGATGCTGTGAGATTTATAAAAATAAATATTATAGAGGAAAATATGCACTAAACAGAGATAACTTAGCTTGAGAGACCTAATGACTTTATTAAAGGAACAGGCAGATCCCTGATCTTAATGTGTCTTTGCTGACACATACACAGCATTATTAAATTGTGATTCGGCCAATTGAATAGGTCTCTATATAAGCACATAGCATATTTTGTTATAGAAGTTTTTAGTTAGTGAACTTCTATACAAAAGCAAGGTCTTCACTAACTAAAAACTTCTGTAAAAAAATGCTATGTGCTTATATAGAGCCCTATTCAATTGGTCGAATTGCAATTTAATAAGGCTGGTAATGGCTATCATTTAAAGTAGTGTTTTTCCAGGTTTTATAGCTTTCAAGAAGTGAAGGGTGGTCACATATTTTATTTATTTCTATAAAAAGATCATATTTTTTGAGAAACTATTGCAAATAGTTAATTCTGCTCTTATCTTTAGACTTGAGATCATACTGTCTTTTAAAAATTGCTTGGTATTGGTGGCAGCGTTTATTTTACTTTTTCTACTACACTGTGCGCTGCAGGGAAGTGATAGTGCACTCTGCCACCAATGCTACCAAGAGGTAGGAGGGGCTCCAATTTAAAGATGAGGGATAATGCAGAAATTGTTAATGTAAGTTTATCACAAAATATGTTTGTTTTTTTATTCACATAAATTGGAAAATTGTTTATTTGAATTTTTAGTAGTTAAAAGTTATGTAAACTGGATTATTAAAGTAAACCATTATTAACTGACAAATGGATGTTAAACACATCTTGGAAGCTTAGTTTGGCATATTTGTTGAAAAATAGAAAGTAAAATTATTTTCACTGTGTACTTGCTAATACCTTGTTTAATCTGGTCTATCTGACTTCCAGCAATGAGAAATCTCCTTGCTTATACCCTATATGGGATTGGCATAAACTATTGTATTCAAAGCTTTACACACCTATGAAATATTGAAGAGTTTATTTATTATCACTATAGACCAGTGATGGATCATGAAGCCCTTAAAAGGCACAGTTATTTAAAAGATCACTGTAGATTAAAACAAAATAATTAAAAATATGCACCATACTAACAACATTAGTAGCTGTGTAAGCCATAGGCCTTAAACCATTTTCAGAAAAAGTCCTAATTTTAGCAGTGAGCTATTGCTTGGAAGCTGTCATCATGATTTTGCAAAGCTTGAAGGGAGCGTTTACAGCGTCACTTGCTAAAACAAATCTAAATCCACCAATAACTCTACAAATCCTCTTACCTCCACTCTCCACTCCCTTCCTTCCACAGAAAGATTACAAAAATAGCTGACTCTAAAGATTTGATATAAAATATATTACACAGTTGCTAATGTTATTCATTTGTTTTCATTCATTTTGTTTTCGCAATCTGCAGTTAATACTTCATTACAATACTTTGCAAAAATGATACAATTTACTGTGAGATGGTTAAAAGTAAATCTAAGTTTCCCTTTTTTTACCATTATTTCTAATCTAACACCTGCTGCTTATAGCAGAAACACACATTACATGGAGTAATTCTATACACATACAGATTTATTTTGTTTCCCACACAGACAGAGCTGCTTACATAGGCACAGTGAACCTCCAGAGACACTGCATTTGGGTACATATTTTAGCCTTTTACTAACCTTCAAGCCAACAGAAGCACAGTACAGAGATCTAAAGAGCAGTGCCTGGCTCTTCCTCACTTCCTTGTGCAGGTAGGCTACACATGCCATTATGCCTTCCTGCACAAACTACTATAACAGATTGACACAATGTCTTAGCTGCCTGTGATTGGCCAAAAACAATTATGAATTGTATTTTAAATTTTAGAAGGGATTTCCAGGGGTGTTAACTCTAAAATCAACTGCTTGCAAACTCAAGAGATTTAGCAAACCTTGTAATAAGTATAATAATGCTTATTTTGGTATTTTTTCATGCAAAAAATGTATTCATATACTACTGATTCTCCTCTATCAGATGCACTCAATCCATGAAACTTAAATATGCCTGTAATTTAGATAAGTGTACGTTTTTTTGGCACAGCAGGCATCAGAAATGTGGGGGACCAATAAAAAGTAATAGCTAGGGCCCACCGACCCTATTGAAGCTGTAAGCTATACCATGTAGGGCCACTGTAGGTGGGTAGGTCATAGCAGAGAAGTCAGACAAATCACAGTCCACTAGAGAAGGAACTGTCAACCCACTCCAGTATCACCTGTCATATTCCTATCAGGCCCTCAGGACTTTGCATGTGTATTAACCCTTTATTTTCATTATATATGATATATTTTATGATATGGTATCTAATGCTATTATCATAATTATTATTGTTATATGTATTGATCTTTTGCATAGTAACAAGGACTCATTAGTTTACATTAATAGGAATATGACACAAATGTGATGTATGTGGATGTCCCATAACCCCAACCATTGAAAACACACTGACACTGTGATAACGGTATAACAAAGCTTTATTTCATACACAGAGCACAATCAGATATGGACAAGACTGTGCGTTACTATCATGGGTGTGGTATTGGCGGATCCCGGGAGAGCAAGAGGCGAGTGGAAAAAAGGTGATACCTACAGGGGGTAATATCATAGTCTAGAATAATCATGATGCATAGCCCCTACCAGGGTCACATGTGGTCACTACACCACTGCACCCGGAATATGATGAAAAAAAGGATCATCAGAAATCACTCCATTTAATTAAAGAAACCATTAATGTGCATAGCACTTACAACTTGTCTATATCTGCTCAATGAAACAGATGATTCAACCTCTGGACTGTGTAATCCAATTCGGTTTCACACATACAGTGTGGTGACAAAACTAAAATCTAAAAAAAGAGGTCAACTAAAAAAAGGCGGAGAAGAGGATCATGGACCATGTGATGGGAGGTAGCCATCACATTGGCCAAGATTCAAGACTCTGTAGCCAGGCTAGATTAGGTTAACATTGTGACCAATAGATTGTCACTGAGGAGTGCTGTTGAGAAGGCACAAACATATGCACAGCCCCTAGCTTCTCCTCTGCCTAGGCACAGGGTCCAAATCCCCTGTGGTCGGCCTCCGTCAACCCCTTGGGAGGCAGCGGCACCTGCAGTGGTGGAGGCATGGTGGGAGGAGGGGCCAAGGGATGCTTCCAGGGGAGAGGAGGCAGGGCTGGGAACCAGAGCATGTTGCATGGCTTCTGCGGTTACTCCCTGGAATGTGCTCTGGTCCGTCACCAATCCTGAGCAGCCTGGCCAGGTACGAGGGTGGTGCCTCCACTCCCCCAATTGCACCTTGCAAGGCTGCTCATTACCTCTGCGTGATTGGCGGAGATGCTGGCGCGAAGACACAAAGACACTCCATCTGCTGGTGCATGAGGGATCTCTGCTGCACTGCCTAGCCTGATGTTGGGGATGGAGGCCCCTGGGGCGTGTCCTGGTTCGGAGGTGACGGTGTGTGAGTGGGGAGGGTCTGGGGCCCGGCTGGAGGGTGCTGCCTAATGGGCAGTGGTGTGGTTGGGCCCGGTGGTGATGACGGCCAGTCCAGCGCACTGCTGTGGGGGAGGGGGGGGTTTGGCTTGTGTCCTCACTCCAGTTGGAGGGCCCTGGCAATAGCCTCAGTCTCTGGAGGAGGGGGATAGTGGGGTTGAATACCGGTGATGTGGCCAGAGGTCCAGATGGTGGCCCCACCAGCAATATTACATCCTCCTCCTTCGAACCAGGACCGTCGGCACTGCTTGTCTCCCCCTCCTGCGCTAGTTCCTGCTGGCCGTGGGCTCGCTTCTCCACTTCCTGCTCCGATGGAGCCGACGCCCCCTCGCCACTGGACCCAGACCTCCTTTATGCTGAAAGAGAGAAAAAAAAGGTATATGTTGTTATTATGATGAATAATACATTGTTTTGTGTGCATTCCTAACTATCTGACATCTAGTCTTGAACCTGTATGATTCTGTCAATAGCTATCATTTGCTAGATTTGATCTATTCTTTGTCTCTTGGTCTAGATTGTTCTTGGATCCTAACGCTATTTTGATTCCAGCTGGGGTCTGTAACTGCATAGGCTGCAGTGGGCATACTAATACAAGGACTCTCTATTGGTTGATTTCTGTTGTTGTTTCCAGGAATGACAATGATTTGTCAGCTTCATGGATTAAATGAAGTATCTATCTTTCCCTTGTTAATTGCATAGAGCTGACATGTCAGTGTCCTTTTTGGTCATCATGTACATATAGTGTGTATGATCTACATGTGGTGGCATGTTGGTGTATGGGATTTTCACCTGACATGGAGGTTGGGTCCTGCTGGGCCATCGGGCCTGAAGCTTCAGCGGCAGGCACCTGTCTCGTAAAGGTCCTTGGCGACCCACTCCCACTCATTATAGGTCACAGTTACGTTGTTGTCCTCCTTGACCATCATCCTCCTCACCTTGGCCCTGATGTCATCAAACCGGTTCTTGACAGACCTCACATCCCTTGGCGCAGTGCCTCCTGCTGTAACCTCAGCCTCTACCTCCTTCCATGCCTGAGCCCAAGGCCCTGGCCTAACTTCCCTACCCCTGCAAAAATCACGTGGTGGCCATAGCATGGCGGAGGACCAAATTCTCGCTGTGCATGTAATTGTGGGCCCTGTGCTTGCCCTTAGCCTCTTGCCCTCCTGACTGTGAACGGGGATCCTGTGCTTCCTGACCTGTCCCTGAGGCCTGTCCCTCCCCCAAACTACCACCCCCCCTGGGATCAGGACCCTTCCCCTCTGTCCCTCTCCTAGGTGTTCCTGCTGCTCGGGCCATGCTGACACCACCCACTTCCTCCTCTTCACTCCCCTCCTGCTCCTCTCCACCACTCCTCTCCTCCTCTCCATTACTCCTCTCCACCTCTTCTCCATCACTCCTCTCCTCCTCCCCACCACTCCCTCCTCCTCCCCACCACCCATCTCCTCCTCACCACCACTCCTCTACACCACTACTCCCCAGGGCTACCTCTCTCTCCTCCTCATCACCTCTCCTCTACTCCTCCTCCCACCTCTCCACTCCTCTCCCCTCCTTCTCCTCCCTCCATATCAATCCCCAAAATAATAGAATGATAAATAAAAATAAGTGTTACTGTAAATATATGATGGAAAAAAGTGTGTATTATGTGTAATTAATAACTGTTGGGGGATGGCGTGTGGGGGATGGGATGGGGTGTATGGAGTGACCTAGTTTTATATGTCTCTATGTGTGTTTATTAAATGATGTGTATTGCAATTATGTGTAATCTGTAAATATGTATAATTAAGGATTAACAGCCTTATTAAATAGTGATTTGGTAAATTTAAAAGGGCTCTTTTTAAGCACATAGCATATCTTTTTTCCAGAAGTTTTTAGTTTGTGAAGACCTTGCTTTTGTATAGAAGTTCACTAACTAAAAACTTCTGTCAAAAAATATGCTCTGTGCTTATATAAAGCCCTTTTAAATTTACCGAATCACAATTTGATAAGACTGTAAGTGTAAAATAGTAAATAGTATAATATAAATGAACAAAACCGCAAATTACTGCTCTCAAAATACTCCTGCTCTCTCTCTCAAAAACCTCCAACTCCAGGACCTGCGTGCTATTTCGTCAGAAAAGACAACACAGTCAACGCATGGGCGGGTGGAACGCAAATTTATAATCTCCCTCTGTCAATCATCTATGGCTAGACCGCTTTCTATTGGCTGTTGGTCCTGCAGGCTTTGCGGGTGTGCCGTTAGCGCTACGGACTTGGAATTTAATGGGGCTGTTTAAATATGAAATTGAGTTGCTGACTGATATAGGGCCATATAACTCCTAAATGCTTTCCATGCATGGCATTGGTTTTGCAGTAAATGTTCATCTTTTTCTACACTCAGGAGTTGTGTTTGCATTAGCCCTGTATCAGCTCTGTACAGATTGGGATTGACTAGGCAAAATCAGTTTATTTTTTTAAATATAGTACTAACATATTTTACTATGTGTACATCTATAGCCATTTGAAATATTGGGAGTTATGCTAACTAATCATAATGTAATGATTAAGGTTGAAAATTATATGTAAATATATATTTTAATTGAACTGTCATATAGTAATCAACATGTTAGTGTTATGTTTCATCCAGCAAAAGTTTGTGCATATATGGTTTAAAGTTAGAGCATATTTTTGGTGTTAGAGCATATTTTTGATGTTAGAGCATATTTTTGATGTTAGAGCATATTATTGCATATTTACATATCCCCTGGCCTGGTCATTATCCCGTCGCACCTTCTGGACCCCTACTTCCAGCAAAACTGTCCAATATGTGCCAGTAATTTTTAGTTCTGCTTCTGAGAGCTGCTGAGTTACCTCTGCAGAGAGCCTGACATCTGCTAAATGAATCAATGTTGCAAAGATTCCTCCAGGCTGGCAGTAGCATGAACTGGCCTTTCCCTCCTTATTTTGCTGCACCAAGGGAAAAAGGCATGTAAAATGATGAGGACCATCAGGGATTCTGGGCAGTGAGGTGTAATATGGGAGAGAACAGAGATGAGGAATAAATTAATATGTCTTCATCTGCTTTCCAGTTAGGTGCATATGACATTTTTGCGATGGAATACTGTGCAATATTTGCATTTAATATTGATATTCAGTTGGTGACTCTATTATAAGCATCTTTTTACTGGAATATGAGTCTACTCTTAGTAAAAAAAACATGACATTTAATTACATATTCTGGTTCTTTCCTGTTATAGATACGCTGCCGCAGCATGACTCAAACAAGCAGTAGGGAGCGCAGCCATGTGCGGCGCGCCCTATAACAGGAAAGAACCGGCCATCCTAATGATCATGTATCGTAATGATCACTTGGTCCTGCCATGTCCCCATCCCTGCTGCAGGTAGAAAAGTTTCCAGCTGGGACCCTGCGCATCGCTGCCTTGTGATGCGCACAGCTTGTGTTACCTCAATCCCTCTCTCCAGCTCCCTGTCACATCCACTCACTTTCCATATTCATCTTCCTGCTTTCCTGATCAGCCTCTCAGACTGATGTGAGTTACCCCTAGGACTGCTGTGTGTTCCCCCTAGGACTGATGTGTGTTACCCCTAGGACTAATGTGTGTCACTCCCAGGACTGATGTGTGTTACCCCAGGACTGCTGTGTGTCACCCCTAGGACTGATGTGAGTTACCCCTAGGACTGCTGTTTGTTACTCCTAGGACTAATGTGTGTTACCCCCAGGACTGATGTGTGTTACCCCCAGTACTAATGTGTGTCACTCCCAGGCCTGATGTGTGTTACCCCAGGACTGCTGTGTGTCACCCCTAGGACTGCTGTGTGTTACCCCCAGAACTGCTGTGTGTCACCCCTAGGACTAATGTGTGTCACTCCCAGGACTGATGTGTGTTACCCCAGGACTGCTGTGTGTCACCCCTAGGACTGATGTGAGTTACCCCTAGGACTGCTGTTTGTTACTCCTAGGACTGATGTGTGTTACCCCCAGGACTGATGTGTGTTACCCCCAGTACTAATGTGTGTCACTCCCAGGCCTGATGTGTGTTACCCCAGGACTGCTGTGTGTTACCCCTAGGACTGATGTGTGTTACCCCAGGACTGCTGTGTGTCACCCCTAGGACTGCTGTGTGTTACCCCCAGAACTGCTGTGTGTCACCCCTAGGACTGCTGTGTGTTACCCATAGGACTGATGTGTATCACTCCCAGGACTGATGTGTGTTACCCCCAGGACTGCTGTGTGTTACCCATAGGACTGATGTGTGTTATCCCCAGGACTGCTGTGTGTTACCCCTAGGACTGCTGTGTGTTACCCCCAGGACTGCTATGTGTTACCCCTAGGACTGCTGTGTGTTACCCCTAGGACTGCTGTGTGTTACCCATAGGACTGTTGTGTATCACTCCCAGGACTGCTGTGTGTTACCCCCAGGACTGCTGTGTGTCACCCCTAGGACTGCTGTGTGTTACCCCTAGGACTGCTGTGTGTTACCCATAGGACTGTTGTGTATCACTCCCAGGACTGCTGTGTGTTACCCCCAGGACTGCTGTGTGTCACCCCTAGGACTGCTGTGTGTTACCCCTAGGACTGCTGTGTGTTACCCATAGGACTGTTGTGTATCACTCCCAGGACTGATGTGTGCCATCCCTAGGACTGCTGTGTGTTACCCCAGGACTGATGTGTGTTACCCATAGGACTGATGTGTTTTACCCCCAGGACTGCTGTGTGTCACCCCTAGGACTGCTGTGTGTTACCCCTAGGACTGCTGTGTGTTACCCATGGGACTGTTGCGTATCACTCCCAGGACTGATGTGTGCCATCCCTAGGACTGCTGTATGTTACCCCAGGACTGCTGTGTGTCACCCCTAGGACTGCTGTGTGTTACCCATAGGACTGATGTGTGTTACCCCCAGGACTGCTGTGTGTCACCTCTAGGACTGCTGTGTGTTACCCATAGGACTGTTGTGTATCACTCCCAGGACTGCTGTGTATTACCCCCAGGACTGCTGTGTGTCACCCCTAGGACTGCTGTGTGTTACCCCTAGGACTGCTGTGTGTTACCCATAGGACTGCTGTGTGTTACCCCTAGGACTGCTGTGTGTTACCCATAGGACTGTTGTGTATCACTCCCAGGACTGCTGTGTATTACCTCAGGACTGCTGTGTGTCACCCCTAGGACTGCTGTGTGTTACCCCTAGGACTGCTGTGTGTTACCCATAGGACTGTTGTGTATCACTCCCAGGACTGCTGTGTGTTACCCCCAGGACTGCTGTGTGTCACCCCTAGGACTGCTGTGTGTTACCCCTAGGACTGCTGTGTGTTACCCATAGGACTGTTGTGTATCACTCCCAGGACTGATGTGTGCCATCCCTAGGACTGCTGTATGTTACCCCAGGACTGATGTGTGTTACCCATAGGACTGATGTGTTTTACCCCCAGGACTGCTGTGTGTCACCCCTAGGACTGCTGTGTGTTACCCCTAGGACTGCTGTGTGTTACCCATGGGACTGTTGCGTATCACTCCCAGGACTGATGTGTGCCATCCCTAGGACTGCTGTATGTTACCCCAGGACTGCTGTGTGTCACCCCTAGGACTGCTGTGTGTTACCCATAGGACTGATGTGTGTTACCCCCAGGACTGCTGTGTGTCACCTCTAGGACTGCTGTGTGTTACCCATAGGACTGATGTGTGTTACCCCCAGGACTGATGTGTGTCACCCCTAGGACTGCTGTGTGTTACCCAGAGGACTGTTGTGTGTCACTCCCAGGACTGATGTGTGTTAGCCCTAGGACTGATGTGTGCCATCCCTAGGACTGCTGTGTGTTACCCCCAGGACTGATGTGTGCCATCCCTAGGACTGCTATGTGTTACCCCCAGTACTGATGTGTGCCATCCCTAGGACTACTGTGGGTTACCCCCCAGGACTGATGTGTGTTACCCCACCGCTGATATGTGTTACCCCTATAGTGATGTGTGCCACCTCCAGGAATAATGTTTGTTACCCCGAGCACAGACATCTCAGTTCTTTTCTATTATGCAGCGGCGGCACAACTGTAACAGGAAAGAACCAATATTCTTTTCTGCTTTTAAAAAGTCATTGATATGTAGAATAGTTTAAAACTTTCTAGCTTTTTATTAAATATTTTTTATTAAATAACCTACTGAACAAAAGGTTTACTGATGAGTGTGAAAGAAGAGAATGCAAAAGTATAAAGATAGACAGATAGATAGATAGATAGATACATTGATAGATAGATTGATATATATATCAATGGTGTATATATTAGTTAATTTCTAAATAGTGCTAATACTGAACGTCTTTAAACGTTTTAGACAGAAAATACACCCTTGCCTACTTTGTTTTACATTTACTAGGTGGTTGTGATAATATTGCAAAAAGCAGATTGAAAGGATACAGGATGGGTTTCTTTCATAATGGCATGTAGGGGGAGATTTAGATGACGCATACTTTATTGGATCATACAACCAATCTTGACTGGTAGCGTTGCCATTTTTTGGGGACAATGCATTGCCGTCTATAGCTTTTTTTCTTTAATTGCATGCTTTTTTACTAGAATTTAATTCTGTTTCTATTATCATGGGTTTAAAATGGTTATTGTTTCTGTGAAATCATTTGACTCCTAAAGACTTATCATCCTTATCTTCCAATGGATTTTGGTTAAAGCAGACTGGTTATTTAGAGAACTAGAGATCCTGTTGTCAAGCATTACTAGCATGAAAAGCCTTGCACTATTTCTTGTACATTCACACATATTTTAATTAGTATTCAGTAACAATACAGTGAACATTATTTCTGGTATAGTATATGCATCTTTTTTTTTAATGAGAACAAAGGAGATATGGGTTAATGGTAGATGTGCATAATTTCTTGTAGATTTGCTGGCCATTTCTCTCATAGAAGAGATTTAGTATATATCTCCAAAAAAAAGAATGTGGTATGGGAAGTACACGCTTTAACAAGATACAACCGTAAGTTCTGTATTAATTTAAAACTGCTCATTATCAATAGCCACATTAACTTCCCCTAGCGCGTAACGTAGCCCGCTATTAAATTGCCCTCGTAAAGCAACCCGACGACTACTTGCGGTGTACGGCCGAGAAAACCCTACGGGAAGTGAGAATTCATCTTGCGCGCCAGCAAATCTTTTGTTCTTTCAAGCCCGTAACTGTTACTTTCCAAACACGCTATTAAATTGCAATGAATTCACTGGCGTTAAAGCCTATGACCCGCAAATGGAGCCAGAAAGCCTGCTAGAGACAACCCCAAAGGGGCTAAAAGTTAAATCCGTAGCACTGTAAATGCACATATACACACACTACTGTACATATGAGAACAGGGAAAGTGATGTCAGGTATTAGAATTGATAAAACAACAAATCGGCAATCTAAAATTATTTCAATTAATGTGTTAATACATATAATGAAACTCGCATGTAATAGAATATCATATTTGCGGCTTTATCAATATTGCATTATTTCTGGAATGTGGGTCCAATTGTAACTCATAATTGAAACCCATAAGACTTTGAAATCCCACCTCCATTTTTCAGTGACATAATTCTGATGATCTCTGTTGCCATTGGCTCCATCTAAACCCATAACAATGGGTTTGACTAATTGATCATGTGCATCCACAATTCGAGATATGGTTTACGGGTTTGCGTCTCAAGCCCGCTGCTCACGCCCTGCACTAATTTAATAGCTCTGTAACTCAGCTAAATTTTAAGCCTGCAGCTCTTGCGGGTCTCGCTTTGCACATATGGGCTTGGAATTTAATGTGGCTACAAGTCAGGTTCTTTTTTTTACCGTAAATATGACATTCAGTAGTCCTTTAAAATATATAGTATATTTATATATAGTATTTAAAGAGAGCTAATTGACATGCCTAGCATATCATGTGCTCCTTATTTGAGTTATTTGCGACTGCAGAATATAGAATGCAAACCCAATTCATTCTACAGTTATTAAATAATAGTAATTTTAGATTTTAAAAAATCATGCTGTTTTCTTTTGAAAATGCATTATTGTTTCAGAACAATGGCTTGTCAGAACATTTTCATTATATTTATTAATTTCAATATGAAAGTTGCCAATTTTTCTAAAACAAAGGTTTCACAAAAACGTATTTAGTCCAACCTGTTTCATATAGAAACATTGTTATCATTGCAAAATGTAATTACATCCAATAGCACCCATGTTAATCATTAGGACATCATCAGGGATAAGAGTAAGTTAACATAATTAAAGCATGTTCATTCAGTGAGTGTGAGTTTTGACTAGTCACAGAGTCAATAAAAATTAAGGTTAACATTGTTGCAAAGCCCATAACTAGAAATACTCTGACCGGTGACAATATGTTTTCTGACGTGTGACTCATAACAATGTCATCAGTCACAAATCACAGAAATGTGCACATTTGTGACTGTGAGCTTTGACTGCCTGTTCAGTGAGTCGGTTCTTAAACTTACAGATCATGTAAATTGTTGGAAAGCGCCTGGAAATATTCTATGAAGGGTTTTTGCATTGTTGCAAAGTTGGAAGTACATTGACTATTCGTTACAATGTCACAAGTTGCAATATATAATATAATAAGCCTGACCAATAATACTGTGTTTTATGATTCATATCTTGTGACTTTGTAACTTTCTTTGATTTGTGACTCGTGATACGAGTCACAAACATTTTGTCACTAGTAACTTTAGCGTAAAAAATGACTAGATAATATTTATTGAGTCTCTCCCCCTTCCCTATGTCTCTTCCCCCTCTCCTCCCCTGTGTCTCTCCTTCCTACCCTGTGTCTCTTTACCCCCTCCCCTGTGTCTATTCTCCCCTCCTCTGTGTCTCTTTTGCCCATCCTCCCTCCCCTGTGTCTCCTTCCCGCTCCCTGTGTCTCTTGCCAATCCTGTGTCTCTTTCCCCCTCCCATGTGTCACTTTCCCCCCTCCCCTGTGTTTTTCCCCCTCCCCTGTGTCCCTTCCCCCTCTCTCCTCCTCTGTGTCTCTTTTGCCGTCTCCTTTCTGCCCTGTGTCTCTCCAACCCCACTCCCTCCCCTGTGCCTCTCCCCCCTCCCCTGTGTCTCTGCCCCCCTCCCCTGTGTCTTTCTCCCACCCCTGTGTAACTTCCCCCATCCTTCTCTGTGTCCCCCAATCCCTCCCTTGTGTCTCTTCCCCCCTCCCCTGTGTCTCTTCCCCATCCGAGTCTCTTTCTCCCCTCCCATGTGTCTCTTCCTCCTCCCCTTGTCTCTTTCACCCCTCCTCCTTCCGCTATGTATCTTTCCCTCCTCCCCTGTGTCTCTTCCCCTCTCCCCTGTGTCTCTTCCCCCTCCCCCCTACCTTGTGTCTCTTTCCTCCTCCCTCCCTTGTGTCTCTTTCCTCACTCCCTCCCCTGTGTTTCTGTTCCCCTACTCCCCCGTGTCCCTTCCCCATCCCTTGTCTCTAACCCACATCCATGTGTTTCTTCCCCCCTCCCCTGTGTCTTTTCTCCGCTCCGATGTGTCTACCACCCTCCCATGTGTCTTTCTACCCTCCTCCCCTGTGTCTCTTTCCCCCTCCCCTTTGTCTCTCCTCCTCCCCTTTGTCTCTTCCCCCCTCCCCCTCCCCTTTGTCTCTTTCCCTTCTCCTTCCTGCCCTGTGTCCCCCCCCCCCCACTTCCTCCCCTGTGTCTTTTTCCCACCACTCCCTCCACTGTGTCCCTCCCCACATCACGTGTCTCTAACCCCCACTTCTATGTGTCTTTTCCTCGCTCCCCTGTGTCTTTGTCCTCCCTCCCTCCCTGTGTCTCCCCCCTCCAATCCCTCCCCTATGTCTCTTCCCCTCTCCCCTGTGTCTTTTACCCCCTCCCCTTTCTCTTTTCCCCCTCCTCCCTCCCCTGTCTTTTTCCCTCCCTCTCCCTCACCTGTGTCTTTTTTTCCCCACTCCCCACTGTATCTCTTACCACCTCCAGTTTATCTTCCCCCCTCCCTTGTGTCTTTTCCCCCTCCTCCCTCTCCTGTGTCTCTTTCTCCCATCCCTTCCTCCCATATGTCTCTCCCCCCTCCCATGTCTCTCCCCCCTGTGTTCTCTTCCCCCTGACCTGTGTCTCCCCCCTCCCCTGTGTCTCTATCCCCCTCCCCTGTGTCTTTCTCCTCTCCCCAGTGTCTCTTTCCCATCCTCCCTCCCCTGTTTCTGTTTCCCCCTTCTCCCTCCCATGTGTCTCTTACTCCCCACTCCCTCCCCTGTGTCTCTTCCCCCCTCCCTGTGTCTTTTCCCAATCCTGTGTCTCTTTCTCCTTCCCATGTGTCTCTTCCCTCTTCCATGTGACTCTTCCCCTTCCCTGTGTCTCTTTCCCCCATCCCCGGTGTTTTTCCCACCTCCACTATGTCTTTCTCCTCATCCCCTCCCTCCCTAGCACACAATGTGCATGAGCGGCAGGCGCCCCTGTATCTCTTCCCCCTTCCTCTATCTCTTTTCCCCCTGCCCTGTGTCTCCCCCCCCAATGTCTCTCCCCCCTACCATTTGTCTCTTCTCCCCTCCTCTGTGTCTCTTCCTCCCCACCCCCTCCCATGTGTCTCTTTCCCCCTCCCTTGTGTCTCTTTCCCCCTCCCCTGTGTCTCTTTCCCTTCTCCTCCCTCCCCTGTCTCCCCCACTCACTCCCCTGTGTCTTCCCCCCCCCACTCCCTCCACTGTGTCCCTCCCCATATCCTGTGTCTCTAACCCCCACTTCCATGTGTCTCTTCACCCTCCCCTGTGTCTCTTTCCCCCTCCCTCCCCTGTGTCTCTTCCCCTCTCCCCTGTGTCTTTCCCCCCTCCCTTTTCTCTTTCCCCTGCTCCCTCCCCTGTCTTTTTCCCTCCATCTCCCTCACCTGTGTCTCTTTTCCACCAACTCCCTCCTGTATCTCTCCCCACCTCCTGTTTCTCTTCCCCCTCCTCTGTGTCTTTTCCACATCCTCCCCCTCCTGTGTCTCTTTCTCCCATTCCTCCCTCCCATGTGTCTCTCCCCCCTGTGTCTTTCCCCCCTCCCTGTGTCTCTCCCCCCTCCCCTGTGTCTCTTCCCCCCTCCCACGTGTCTTTTCCCTCCTCCCCTGTGTCTGTTTCCCCATCCTCGCTCCCCTGTGTCTCTTTGGGCTTCCTCCTTCCCCTGTGTCTCTTAATCCCCACTCCCTCTTCTGGGTCTCTTCCCCCTCCCTGTTTCTGTTCCCAATCTCGTGTCTCTTTCCCCCTCCCATGTGTCTCTTCCCCCCTTCCATGTGACTCTCCCCCTTCCCTGTGTCTCTTCCCCCCTCCCTCTCCTGTGTCTCTTTCCCCCTCTTCTGTGTTTTTCCCACCTCCACTGTGTCTTTGTCCTCGCCCCTTCCTCCCTAGCACTCAATGTGCATGCATGGCAGGCATTGCGAACTGCACTTGCGTGGCAGGTGCCCCCTGTATCTCTTTCCCCTTCCTGTGTCTCTTCTTCCACTTCCCTGTGTCTCCTCCCTCCCATGTGTCTCTTTCTCCCTCCCCTGTGTCTCTTCCCCCACTCCATCCCCTGTGTCTCTTCCCCCCTCACCTGTGTCTCTTCCTGACCACCAGTTCTTGGGACTCATGTGATCCGGTGTTGTGGGACTAGGCTAAGTCTGTTTATAGTTATTTAATGTTATATTAAGTTGATTACCATATGTATGTTAAATACTGTATGTTATGCTGTGTTCTGTTATGTTAATTACTGTATGTTATGTTACTTCCTTATGTGTGATTGACTTGTGATATGTGATTATGTATGCTGCAAGTTTGGTTGATTAAGTGTTAAATATTTTGGAATGTTGTGTAATCTGTAATTGTCAGAGAGAGCAGTTAGGCAGTTAGGATCCTGCTATGTGGACAAGTCTGCTCTTAATGAAGAGGGAGAGTCTGATCTGAATGAAGATATCTAAAGTATGTTTATGCTTCTAATCAAAAGGGAGGTAACATAACTTGAATATATATATTAATTTATATAGTGGAATAAGATATCTGGAGGATATATAAGTGTCTGAGTCCATAGTAAAGAAAATGTCTGTCCTGTGCAATTAATGAATTGTGTATATGCTCCTATCGACTGAAGTGTATGTATACTGCTAATGGAAGGGGAGGATACCTGCCTAGAAGATGTATGTATATGTCAACATTATTAGAGAAGATAATAATGAATTGGATGTTAAAGTATTACAGAATGTCATCAGTTCAAGGTTAAACATTCACCCATTGAACCTGTCATGAAGTTTCCACAGCAATAAAAGCAGTTCCTGATTTTTATAAAGCTGAGCCTGAGTTTATATATTTTAAATACTGCATCTGAGTAAGGACATTTTAGAAACATCAGCTGTCTTAGTGAAGGGGTTAAAATAACCTGGTGTATCTGCTGGGTAGGTTTGGCCATAACAGCCTTATCAAGCCCAACTAAAGAAAGCAGGTCACCACAGTGACTAATTACATTATCATTAGTGAGTCAGAAAACATCATGACACTTCCAGCCATATTATAGGGAGAATACAAGGAGAAACCGGTAGGTTCCAAAAGCTGAGAAACTGCTACTGTGCAGGTCTCTTAAAATTTAGCGAGTGCTCATTTTATATGGAAACTATGTTGAGGAGGATCAAATTAAACAAATAAACTTATGTAAAATACTTATATAAAACAAAAATGCTGAAAGAGTACTTTTAACACACTGCTTCTATTATAACAGAAATCTATGACTGTCGATTCCCATTATCAGCAATGTGTATATACACTGTCTAAAGTTAGTTTTCACTATAAGCGTTAATACCTCACTAAAATAATAATAAGGTGGTGACTTACAATGAAGTGAATGCAGTAAATACAGTGAAGAGGTTCACTGGTACTGTTTACATGCACTCATATAATAAGCATCTGTTTCATACAAATTCAGTGGTAAGGGAAAGGTAGCAGGTCAGCTGAGAGCATGGCTTAGACCATATAGGCCAATGTTATATAGGTTCTTCATAAAAACTGCACCTCACTACATGCTCATCATATATTCAAACAAAAACCAAGGACTATATCTTCCTGTAGCATTTACTAAAAAAATTACTTACTTACATTCTACCTGACATTTTCCCGTACTTTCAATAAAAAATAATGCAGAGTCCGTTTCCTTCTTCTTTCTGCCACTGTCATCTATTCCACTACCACTTTATCTCTATCCCGTGTTACTGTCCACTGTGCTCCTTCAGTCAATATCTCATTTCCTCTCTTTACATTCTTCATTTTGATAACAGATATTATGTTAAACTGAGGCTTATACTTGTACATGTTTATTAAGTGCCATCTAAACATTAAACTAAAAGAAAAAAAAGCATTTTCTGCCATCAATCTTTTTTAAGACCCATAGCAAATGCACAGAATTAAAAGGAAGAAACCTGTGGGAGCCCAGTAGGGTGTAATTCTGTCAGTACTGCTTGCCATTGGACACCCTGCTATCCTGGGCTTTGAAGGAAAGCTGTGTTTTAGTGAAAACATTTATTTATACTAATTTTATTATAAAACAGTAGATGAACATTTAATTGTTTTATATAAATCATTTTTATTATTCTACTAATATACTCATAAGGATTCATTATGCTTCAATATATATTTTATTAATACAACATTAGAAAGTTAACAAATCTTTTGAAAAACAAGTATTGTTTTATGCTTCAAAGTTCTAAGTCCCTTAGCCATATAGGATCACTGTTTAATTAAAATATATGCTTGAAAAATCTTGAGCCTAATAGCTTAATTAGGCAGAAGAAATAAAGCTACTTTTTAATTAGAAAAAAATACTTTTGATGGTTCTTTGGTGGAACCTGGAGGCATCCAAGATACTTTGGTGAAGGTTGCATGTGTGAGAGGGCAATTTACATTTCTGCAAGACAGGATATGCAGTTTTGGTGGAGAGCTGTCAGCTTCTGAGCATGGGTGGGGAAAGTGGGAAAGTGGCAAATTCCAAAAGTTCCAGTGATTTAACAAATCCCATTTCCTCCCTCACCCACTGTTCAGTAGATAAGAAATATCCTAAAGCTGAAATAATGAAAAAATGCTGTATGCAAACAGAATCTTGTAGTTTACTATGTATTTCTCAAATATATTTTTTTTTCTTAAAACACAATGTTTAACTACAATTGTCCATTTGTATCGCATATAACCATACTAGCGACTTGCCCATCAAAAATGAGGGGGCAATAACATTTGAAGCCATGGCAATGCTGTTTGCCACACAATGTAGAGCTTTTTATACTCTGAGGACCTTCAGAGCTCATTGCGAGCCTCACGCTGGTCACCTTCAGTGCTCATTGCAAACCTCTCCTCTCGTGTCCTTCTACTTTTGTGCTTTGCAACGATCATCTTCGGCACTCATCACAAAGACAGATATATATATCTATATTTTTTAAATAATAATTAATTAATTAGTTACTTAATAAATTAATATACTTTACCTATTTCTAATTAATATATCCAGCAATCACTATCCTGAAGAGCTAACAATCTCTTTTTATTTCCCTTCAGTATACAATGTACATTTGGACTGTTGCTGCCCTCAGGAGAAAGTGTCATCAATGTGACAAGTGTGCAGTATAAATAGGCTGCGTGCAAACCGTTTGTTTAGTCGTGTAAAGCGGCATTTTAGATTCGTAAAGTGATTAGTTGCAAGTTAGTGTTGCAAAATAACGTTGATTGTTTCAAGCATTTTCTGTCCTTTCTAATAGTGTATTTTTTACCTGGGTAAAAGTGGTATGCGGCTGGCAGTGTTTTGCACGGTTCGGGTTCGTGTAACCTTGTTTTATTTTTTGGGGCCGACATTTTTTTTCTTGCTTAGCCGATTTTCGAGTGCCGAAACTCTGCACATTCGGCTTAAATTTGAGGGCAACCTCACTCCCAGACATCCTGGCTATCCCCCCGTGCTGTGTGTGATGTTTTTTTTTTGTATTTTATTTTTTATTATTTGTTTTTTTTGTGTTTTCGATTTGCGCGGTTTGGGCCATTAACTTCGTATTTTTCCGACCTCAGATTTTTTTTGTCTAAGTCCCGTATCTCTTAATTTTTTTTCTAAGTCCCGCGTTCCTCAACTGCTGGGAAGCTAAGTCCCACGTTTTTCAATGCCTCAACGGCCTTCGGCGCTCATTTCTGCCTAAGTCCTGCATGTTTCAATGCCTCAACTGCGCGCTCATCGGCTAAGTGCCTCAACGTCTCGCTTTGCTCTGCAAGGCTCGCAAGCGTGATGACGATTCACAGTTTGACAACTATTATATGGGATATTTGATCTTGTATTGCTGCATGTGTTACTAGCTTCCAGTATATATTCCCATGTGATATACATGCACATTACATGCATGTGCATCATCTTGAAATCAAAGGAATGCACTTCTCAGCAGGGAATATTGTTATTATTATTATCCTTTCCTTTTCAGCGGAGAGACTTTCCTGGATTGCTTTTCTTACATTTTTTGCAAAAAGCACTTTAAGTATAAAGGGGGAAGGGCAAATATTTCTGAAACAGAAAACATGCATGTAATTCCCATCTGCCTACTGTTATGTCTGAAAAATCTCTCTTGACCCAATCATTATTTAATGTAGACTTACACTACTAAAGCAAAAGTATCTTTTGGATGCATTGAAGAGAATCTTGTCTTTTTGTGCTCTTGTTTTATAGGCACAAAGTGTAGATGTATCTTAAAAATGTTTTTTACATCCAACAAGCAGCTTTGCATGTTACACTAATAGAGTTTTAGTATCACCTTTTTCTTGGTCTCTTATCGTATGTTTGAATCAACAAAATCACTGTACTCTCATAACAATAGTCTTAAAAATGTGCTCAAATTTATATTAATAACATATTCATAATAATTATAATAAAGTATAATGAATTGTTTTTACATTAAAAAAAATACCCTATTTTTCAAGTGCAGTTCTTCAAAATAGTGTACATAAAATATGATTACAGTAGTCGTTTTAGCTTTTTTTAAGTTATGTTTTGTGTTAGTTGTTTTATTTGAGAATTGCACTGGTGTTTCTGCTACTTGCTAAGTGTAGCTGCTGACCCCTGTACATGGTGACCAGTATAAATATTTTTGACAATGCAGTATATTTTTGCTCAACAAATTAAAGGGACACTTAATTCAGCACAATTTGGACCACAACACTGTAAATATCTCATAAAAGCTTGTAGAAATACTTTTTGTATCTTTGAAATACATGCATTTTTCTCTAAGAAATCAAATAAAATAAAATCTATGTTTGCATGTCTAACAGACTGCTCCATGTTGTAATTACTGCACCCAATCAGGTTGCAGGTGTGTGTGTCCCACTCAAGTCAATGGTAAGATTTTTGTCAGATTGCTTAAATTTCCAGCTTGACAGTAACAGGTTCTATTTTTTTCTTACCAGCAGAAAATTCAGGTTTCTGTATTTGTGCCTCTCTGGATTTTGAGATATGCAGATCAGCTCAGGGGGAGAGTGGAGGTGGGGGTTAGTGATGTGTGCTCCATGCAGTGATTCTAACAAACAAAAAATATAACCCTTACTACATCTATCTCTGCCGACATGGAATACTGGTACTCACATAAAACAGAAATGCTATGGGTTAACTGGTCAGTGCAGTATGACCTGCGTGCACGGAGAAACTAAGCTATCAATCACAGCTATTCCCCATAGTTACTCACGCCAGTGGGTAGAATAGACTTTGTGTAAAGAAATATTCAAAACTTAAGATTTTTTGCTGTTATTACCATAATAAAACAAAAAGATTATTTCAACATACAATCTTGTGTTCATTCACAACATGGAAGACACTTGCAGTGAGTTCAATGGCCATTTAAGTTCATTACAATAATATTTTTTATTGTAAAAATAAATTAACTTGATATTACGGTAATTTGCATTTTAGCCATAAAGAAAAATGAAAACACATCTGAGGCTCCTTTTTCAGAGTGCTGCCAGATGAAACCCTTGATTGCTTTTTCTTGGCGTCATAAACCAGATGGGCCACTAGGAATTAGAAGAACTTTGCCCTGACAGATGCTATTAAATACATCTTCTTTTTGATTGCCAAGTACAGAAGACACATTAAAAATACAATGTTTAATTGATAACAGCTGAAAATCGGTGCAAAGATTAATTTTAAGAGAAAAAGTATGGATGTAAATGCATGCTTTTTTGTGGGTTTTCATGTATTATGTACCAGAAACGTTTTGCCACTATATGTCCCAGAGGATTCAGCTCACTAATTGTTGCTTCTTCAAGGTATATCTGAAGATGAAGAAGCTGGGAATTCAACAGTGAGAGATCCCACAACAATATTTATAGATATCTTTAGCTATCTATCTATCTGTATATATATATATATATATATATATATATATATATATATATATATATATAAAGAGTGAGATAGCCATGAATGTCCAGCAATCCAGTTGAATAATAAGAGTATTGCACTGTATAGTGATACCTTTTTTATTGGACAAACATATTCATAATAAAGCGACGAGCTTTCGGGAGATAATGCCTCTCTTTATCAAGTCAAAAAGTGATACTGATACAAGTATGAACTAAAAACAGTAAGCTGAAAGAGATGGGGGAGAAACATTTTGGAAAAACAAGAAAGACAAATTTGATTGGCCTAGTCTATTTCTCACTAAACTCTGGCCAATTAATTTAGTTTCTTTCTTGTTTTTTCAAAAAAAAATTCCCCATCTCTTTCTGATTAATGTTTTTAGTTCATACTTGTATCAGTGTCACTTTTTGACTTGATAAAGAGAGGCATTGCCTCTCGAAAGCTTGTTGCTTTATTATGAATAAGTCTGTCCAATAAAAATGGTATCACTATTCACTGCAATACTCTTATTATTCAACTATATATATATATATATATATATATATATATAGTAAATAAAAAGTACATCTGTGTTCACATTTGAATGTCTAAAGCAAGTTAAAAAACCTGCTTCCAGCTCAGAGTTCCGAGAAAAACAGTTATTACACTGCATTCTGGGAAGTTGAGCTGGGACACACAAATATGGCCACAAATGCCTCGCTCTTCATTCCGTAGCCATCATCAAACATGGCTTCCTTTAAGCTTATGAATGCTGTATTACACAGCTTTAATGCAAAGCCAAGGTTGGAATAAACACAGGCCGAGTATCCAATCCATGTACACCTGTTTCAAGCTTACTGGCTATCATCAGCATGGAGCGGGATCTCAGACTGTAATGTTGTGGAAATTATGAGTAGGTAGTTCAACACAACAATATATATATAGTCCTAAGAGTTCCTCTAAGTAATATATTAAAGGGACACCATCACCAAAGTAATGCTTCTTTTAAATACTAGTTATACACAGTAATCACTATCTCTTTCTAATGTTTCCTCACTTTTGAAACATACACCATGTGGCCAAGTATTGTAATTTGTGATCTTTTGTGTTTGCGTCGCTCAATTGTGGTCGACCGTCCTTGACCTCATGGACTGCAACACACAATGCTGATCTACTTGGTTTTCATGGAGATACTGTAGTGGGTTGCCAGTTCCTTCTCCAGTGGGCAACAGCATACAGCTCCTGGTATTCCTAGGTGGTCTCTCTTCTAAGTACTGACCCAGGTCATAGTGGTGAAAGCAACAAATCCTAACCACTGGACCACCAAAAAACTCATAATGTGTGATACAGTATGCTAATTTATTTCTTTAGTGCCAATAAATACCTGCCTTGCGTAACGTTAGATCATGTATCTTCCACAAAACAAGGACACTTACCCACAATTAGCAAACTGGAGATGCCCAGGATATGTGGCTTATATGACAGCATTTTCTATCTTTGCAGTATCTGTATTATCCCATACAACACACAATTCTGCTATATACTCTTTATCCAGAGCATTCACTGGATTTAGTCCTAAGAAATATGAAAAGTCATTTTTGGCAGTCTTGGTTGATGGCATGTGACAGACACAAATGGTAGAATTTTAGCCTCCTCTATATGGGACTTTCTCTTACTGGTTCTCGTTTAATATATGCTTTATTTGCAAAAACTTTGTGAGTACATTTTATTTTGTTATGTAAAGTTGAATATAAAAGTAGGATTGTGATTATAGCTGGATACACAATTTCTTTACAGAATATATGTATTTCTCTTGAGTAATTAGGCCTATTTTGTATCGCCTTGTGTGGTTACTTATGACTTTACTTGTGGAAAAATGGTGTTTGCAAATTTGACAAGCATTTCTAATATCTTTTCAAAACTATGAATGGAAACTTGATTGGAACCTTGAAATCAATTATAATTCTTGTATTAATAATCTTGCATTATTGTTTTTTCCATTTGCAGTACGTTTTTGAGATGCTGTTAAAGAGCCACTGTAATGTCTAAGTTTTAATAACCTTGCACTAATTTTTGCTGGTTTCCCACCACTTCCAACGATTTTTATGCTATTGGAAAATGTATTTTCCTTTTTTTGAATTTACACTGAAATTAAGTAATATTTTGGTGTGGCATTTCCTATTATATTAATTATAAAAAAGTGTACATTTTTGTGCAGTCATGTAGAGCAATCTCTTATGAAAGGATGCAAGTTCCAATCCTTCTTTATTCAATTCACAGTACTATATAGAGAATATATATTAACTGTTAGATATGGGTACATCCATGTGATTTTGTAGTGTTTTTGCAGTCATAGTCTTTGTAGCACAAGTGAAAAAAATATTGATTCAGTGTCTTCTTGTTTTCTTTTTCGTTTGCCATGGGAGCTAAACAAAAAAGATATTTAATAAAATATATTTGCAAACTTTAATTTAAAAGCAAACATTGTAGTTAACTACTCCACACCTGAGCCATTTTTTAAGAGTGAGTGCACAAAGAAATAATTCTAAAGGGCAGTTACAGTCAGGACAATTTAACCTGGACAGCAAATACTATACTAACGATTTGATGATACACAATAATTGCATAAGGTGCATAACATTTCATATCTAATGATACCAGAAGTTTCACAAGAGATGAAAAGCAGATTATTGATGGCTGCAACTGCAAAGTTTGGTAAATTTGTTTTTCAATTGTTCCATGCACTTTATTGAGTGAGAATAGGAAGCGACTCATTGCCTTTGTGGTAATACCCTCTTCATCTTGATTATGCAGCAAATTATATGGGTGGATTTCGAAGGCTATTAAAGTAATAGCTAAAAATACAAATATGTAAGTCACATTTTAAAAATGTAAAAAACTTTCACATATGCTGATGGTACAGTTTTTGTAACTATAAAGCCCATAATGGTTTGACACACATGTATAGACAGATATTTATTTATACACATTTGTACATATACATTTTAAACCAGTTACAATGATTATACCATAATTATTAAAATGTAAGGCTTAGCGATTTTTTGTGATTTTTTTTGTGTGCAACTACAAGAAATAAAAAAATAATTATAAATATTATACATTAGAAAAATAGATTTCTATGGTGGTGATAAATGCATAAATAGGGAAACTCTTAAGCGCAGTGAATAAAATAGTAACTGTGGGTGGTTAAAATGTCAGGTTAGTTGATTGTAAAATGAAGTGCCTCGTAAAATACACAAATCACTTCTATCTGTCAATTAAAAAGCACATGAGGAATATTCAACAGAAAATCAAGCTTACCCAAAATTTCCAGTATTTTCCAGTGTTAGCTATTTGAAATGATTAGTAAAATCCTGAATTGCAATGTTCATTCCTGTGCTTTTGAAAATTTTACCCATCAATGGTTATATCCAATAGGCAATGCTAAAATATTAAAATGGTTGAAATAAAAATATAATTTTATAAAAATATTACCTCATTCATAAGTAGCAAGTGTGAAATTAAGTTAAAATGACTGTATGCTTTTAACAAAAGACTGTTTCATATTAGTAGGGTATTAATATAATTGAACAGTTTAAGCTAATGTAATAAGGCAAAAGCAAACATTAATACTGAAATATTATGTTCTTTCTCTCTCGTGAGTAGCTGCAATTGATTTATACCTTCAGATAATTATGTACAGTAGTATTAGTAATTCACAGTTAAATTGAAATGTGGAATGCACAAATAAATTGAAAATGTGGTCATATTTCTTTTTGTTCCTGTGCGAGAAACAGGAACTTATTGATGCAAGTTATAAATGCTGTACATAAGTTAAATTCCCCAGGCTGCAATTTGATCAAATCATATTAGGTACTTAGCTTAAGCTATGATAGAACTTTGCCATTGGATGGCAGTAAAATTCTGCATCAATCACATTTGCAGTGTAAAATTAAATAAATAAAACCTTTTTGCTTCTAGAATTCAGTGAGAAAATGTACTTACCTGATAAGCTTATGCAAAGCAATACAATTGATGTGTATAATTTTATATTGTATGGAAAATATTGATCTCATATGTTCTGTATATATTTATTTCATATCCTTAGTTACTTTATTTCTGGGCTGTATCTGCTGTTCAGCATATTTCATATTAATAAGTAAGATTTGAGGCATAGTATAAATGGAAAAAGATTTTGAAGGTAGGCCATATTGCAAGAAGGTTTTCTGTTGTTTTTTTAGAAAATAGCATGGTGGTTGGCAAGAGGAAGCAAGTGACCCCCTCCTTCAATACTGACATTACATTATAGCTTCTGTTGCACCACTAATTTCAGCATAACTGCACAATTCCAGATGAATTTATAATTTGCATTTTGTTTCTCCTGTGTGAGCTACTGTAGATTCTGAAACAAACATTAAAACATTCAATTGGTGGACAATAGCTAAACTTGACAAATTAGGTAATTGGTTATCAAATGGACAATTCCTTACCATTGACCAAATGAGGATTAACTATAACATCCCACTCAAGAGCATTACAATTATTGTAAAATAAAACATTTACAGCCTTATTAAATTGCGATTTGGCCAATTGAATAGGGCTCTATATAAGCACATAGCATATTTTTTTACAGAAGTTTTTAGTTAGTAAAGACCTTGCTTTTGGATAGAAGTTCACTAACTAAAAACTTCTGTAAAAAAATATGCTATGTGCTTATATAGAGCCATTTTCTATTGGCCGAATCGCAATTTAATAAGGCTGTTAGTGACCACACTAATAAAAAAAATTGGGTAAACCACAAACCAACTGGTTATCCCTTATATGCACCTAACCAGAGGTGTGCTTGGATCTATTTCCTCAATACTAAATGCCCCGACAACAAATTTTAAAACTAACTTTATGAAAAAATGGGAATCAGACATGGGAACTCAAAGGCTCACAATATTATAGTCTACTTGAACCTTCTATAAAGGTGCTGCACATAGCTTATCTCACACCTGATAGATTACAAAAAATAAATTACTACAGGTATATTTCTCCACACTTAGTGGGAATGCCCGATAGTTCAGAACATTTGGACCAAAGTCACCAAGCCATTTTGAGGACAATAATACACCCTTCAATAGACATTGGCCTATTGGGAGACTATTCTCCTCTACTACAAAAAGCAACATAATAAATGGCTACAATTCCTGCTTATGGTCACAAAAAGCGACATTACCAAAAAATGAAAGATGCCACAACTTCACCTCCAAGAAATAATACATAAACTAAATTTCATAATGATTAATGAAAAAATGACTCATGACATATCAATACATATCCAATATTTACAGAAATATGGAATGTATGGATCAACTCCCCATACTCAATCATAATCATATAAAAATTACAAATATCACAAAACAAACACTAAAAAATTATATGAAAACTGGCTGAATTGATAACCTCTCAGAAGGGAAAGCGGAAGCTGAACAGGTACAGACGGATTCAATGACAACTTTATTGACAAAATTGTAATCTGGTGCTCAAACCCATTAGGGATAAAAGAAAGAAAGAAAATCAACTATGACTCACTCCAGTGTATCCCCCCCCCCCCCCCCCCCACCTGAATGTTAGGTTTAGATCAGTTTAATTTAATGTGTTTTAGGTTAATTTAGTTATTATGTTTTACTGAATCTACAGCTACAGTTAAACGGAGAAAAGAAAAAAGGAAAAACTGGAGGAAGGTCACAGTTAAGCAAAATAACTACAATAAAAAATGTTATACAAAAACTTTCAGATTTTATTTAATGCAGTTTATGACATGTGTGTTTAAATGTAAAAGTATGAAACATTTTATGACATATGACTGTGAAAAAATAAAGTTTAATGATTAAAAAAAAATAATGTTTAATTCTTTCTCTTGCTGGCAGTAACAGAAACTAACTTTTCCAAGTAAAAATTCTCATTTTGGGGATCGCGGAGGCTTGCCAGGCAGCCTGGGGCATCGTTGCGTCATCTTTGCTTTTCTCAAGTACACTAGCAAGGCGTCAGAGAACCGACACTGGTGACCAACCTGTTAGGCACAGCATAGGATGACTGGTACTAGCATACAAGTAGACTAGGCCCTGATAAGGGCCTAGACTATGACAGAGACCAGGGAATCACAGGATCAGTGGCGCTGGTTGGTTCTGGCAGAACAAGGCCAGTTCTCTGGGGAGGAGCTAACGGTTTGGTCTCTATCGGGCGCAAGCAACAAAGAACTAGAGGCTGTTCTTCTTATATTCCCAGGTTCAGGTGTAGTTTGCAGTCAAGGAGCAGAAGGTCCTGCCGATGCATCTGTGTCTGCTCGGGTTCGGAGAGAGGACGGAGCCCGCTGAGGGCCAAACGATCACAGTCCCCCGGGCATCAGCAGAGACACAGGGACATTCCGCTGGTGACTTCTACACCGAGGCTTCTAGATGCAGGTGAGTGTGCACTGCCCACACAGGCAGAAGACACGCCACATAGGGACACACTAAGACGAGGGGGCAGGATTCCTGGCATTGTTAAAATCCTTACTGGCTACGCATAAAATTTAAGTTAGCGATCGGGACTTCGGGTCTTGGGTTGGAGGTTTAGCCAGAAGCGCGTGGGTGGAAAAAACTACCTTGAGGGAATTGCCTTTGATAGGGTCTCCCCTGACAACGTTCGCATGCCCGGCACCACGGCTAGTTAATCCAGCAGTTAATGCGGTGACCAGGGAGGCAGTCAGAGCATCGGATAGGGCTGCGAGACCCATAGTTCTTTGTGCCCTGGATAACTTGGGGGCACATTTGCCCCCGGAAGTGAAGGAAAAGATCATGTTGCATCGTAATTAAGCGAAAGAGGGTCTCCATTATGGCCTTCTCCATTATGGCCTGCGTATTGTGGTAATGCCATCCGGAAAAGTAATCGGGTCTCTTTGTATATCTCGAGGAGATCAGGAATGCTTACAAGACATACTGGGGCTTAGCATGGTGGCTGTACGATAAGGAATTCCGCCTGTACATGGCGTCTAGGCCAGCGATGGCTTGGAGCTATAAACATACTGGCTGAATATCATGACCCCCATGCCAGTCATGATGCCCTTTCGGAGCTTCATCAGCTCCACCTCCACAGCGGTGACAGGTTTCAAAGTGTGCTACGATTTCAACAAAGGGATCTGTAAGTGGGCCCCCTATTGTCGATTTGAACACGTGTGCTCAAAATGTGGGGGCGAACATCCCCTCTCAAGAGGTGCCAGACAGAAAGAGGGCACCAGAGCAGGTGAGCCCTCTGCCAAAGGACAAGACGCCAATACGCCTGGCCGCAACGCTTCGGTAGTGTGGCGGTCAAAAAGGGAACGGAGGATCTCTTGGAAAAGGGTTTCCGGGACGGCTTCCATATCCTGTGTAAGCTCGGGCCGAGCGGAGGTAGAGCAGTTACCTTGCATTAGAAAAAATCAGAGGCGAGGTGAGCTTGGGCCACATGGCTAGCCCATTTAAGGACCCTCCTATGAGGGACATGGTCATTCCCCCTTTGGGAATTATCCCAAAGAAGGCAAGTTCCAACTAATTCAGCACCTGTCGTATCCAAAAGGGGGGGTCTGTTAACGACGGCATTCCAAAAGAGTTCTCCGCGATTGCCTACGCCTCTTTCGATAGGGCAACTGCAATGGTGCGTATTGCGGGGCCCTTATGGAGAAAGTAGACATGGAACCGGCTTTTGTGATGTTTCATTGAGGGGAGCTTCTTCGTAGACCTGTGCCTACCCATGTGTTGCTCGATTTCGTGTGCCTACTTTGAGACATTTAGTTCGTTTTTACAGTGGGTAGCGAAAACGGAGACCGGGTATGGTAGCATCACGCACTATTTTGATGACTTTCTATTCGTGGGGCCAGGAGCGATATTTGCGCTTTCATTCTGGATAGGTTCACTTGGTGTGCCGGGTGTTTGGAGTACCTTTGGCTCATAATAAGACCGAAGGCCCAACAAAAAAGTTTACTTTCTTGGGGATTCAGATGGATTCCGAAAAAAGTGGAATGCAGTCTTCCTCAGGAAAAGGTTACAGATTTGCTTGATGAGTTGAGAGCCCTGGAAGTAGCCAAGAAAGTTTTGCTTAAAAGAATGCAGTTCATAGCAGGGAAGTTAAATTTTGCCTGTAAGATGATCCCCATAGGGCGGATTTTCTGCAGTAGAATGTCTCTAGCGACGGCGGGCATAACGCAGGTGCACCATTTTTTAAAGGTCACAAGGGCCATACGGGATGATGCGACAGTTTGGAGGGTTTTCCTGGCAGAGTTTAACGGTTCTACGCTGAAACAATCCGGTAGCATAGCCAGCCCAGAGCTGGAACTGTACACAGATGCGGCTGGGGCTTTTGGCTTTGGTGCATACTTCAAAGGTAAGGGGTGTGCTGAATCGTGACCACGAGAATGGGAAGCGGTTGGCCTTACTAGGAACCTTACTTTTTTGGAAATATTTAAAATAATGTAGCGGTTCACCTCTGGGGTACGGAATTCAGTGACCGCCGGGTTATATTTTACACAGACATGTCAGTAGTGCAGTGACTAGTCTGACGACGGATTCCATTCCAGTGGTGTGTATGGTTAGGCACTTGGTGCTTAGTTGTTTGACCCAGAACATTTGGTTCCTGGCCAAACATGTCCCAGGAGTAGAGAATGTCATTGCTGATGCCCTGTCTCGGAACATTGACCATGCGCCTGGAGAGACAGGGGGAAATCATTCCCAGCGAACTGTGGTAGCTTGGAGCTAGTTAGACAGTCTGTTGCCCCAGCGATGTGGGCCACATACAGGAAAGTCTGAGCCAAGTGACAAGATATGGTACAGGTGGCTGGGGGAGCCTCATCAGAAGACAAGTGTCTAGGTATATTGCTTTGTTTTTTATTAAGGTTTTGTGGAGGATGGTGACTCAAAAGCAGCAGTAACTCGGCAGGTCAAGGCACTGGCTTTTATGTTTAAGCTGGCTGGGCAAAGAGACCTCACTAAGGAGTTTTTGGTTTGGTTGGTAATAAGAGCAATGTTCAATGACAAACATAGACAGTAGTGCAGAGTTTGGAGATAAACAAAGCAGAGTTTGGTACACACGTTATAAAAGAAAACAAATTCATAGGGGTCAATACAGACCCCCATAAACCCCTTATTAACCCAGTCACTCATGGGGTTCAGTATAGACCCCCATAAGCCCTTCATTAACCCTGTCACTCATGGGGGTCAATACAGACCCCCATAAGCCCTTCATTAACCCTGTCACTCATGGAAGTCAATACAGACCCCCATAAACCCTTCATTAACCCTGTCACTCAAGGAGGTCAACACAGACCCCCATAAGCCCTTCATTAACCCTGTCACTCATGGGGGTCAATACAGACCCCCATAAGCACTTCATTAACCCACTCACTCATGGGGGTCAATATAGACCCCCATAAGCCCTTCATTAACCCTGTCACTCATTGGGGTCAATACAGACCCCATAAGCACTTAATTAACACCCTCACTCATGGGGGTCAATACAGACACCCATAAGCCCTTCATTAACCCTGCCACTCATGGGGGTCAATACAGACCCCCAAAAGCCCTTCATTAACTGTGTCACTCATGGGGGTCAACACAGACCCCCATTAGCACTTAATTAACCCCATCACTCATGGGGGTCAATACAGACCCCCATAAACCCCTATTTAACCCTGTCATTCATGGGGGTCAATATGGACCCCCATAAGCCCTTCATTAACCTTGTCACTCATGGGGGTCAATACAGAGCTAGTACAGACCCCCATAAGCAGTTCATTAACCCCCTCACTCATGGGGGTCAATATAGACCCCCATAAGCCCTTCATTAACCCTGTCACTCATGAGGGTCAATACAGACCCCCATAAACCCCTAATAAACCCTGTCATTCATGGGGGTCAATATAGACCCCCATAAGCCCTTCATTAACCCTGTCACTCATGGGGGTCAATAGAGACCCCCATAAGCACTTACTTAACCCCCTCACTCATGGGGGTCAATACAGACCCCCATAAACCCTTAATTAACCTCGTCACTCAGGAGGGTCAATACAGCCCCCCATAAGCCCTTAATTAACCCCCTCACTGATGGGGGTCAATACAGACCCCCATAAACCGCTAACTAACCCTGTCACTCATAGGGGTCCATACAGACCCTCATAAGCCTCTATTTTACCCCAGGAATCCCATAAGGGTATATTAAGACCATTATGGGCCTGTTACAACCGAACATTAACCACATAAGTGCCATGACGGTCCTCAAGGACCATCATGGCACTAAGTATAAACACTACACTGCACTATACCCCCCCAATAAAACATTAAATATCAACTAAACACCCTCTACACTAACCTATTAACAACTAGACTACCTACCTACCCCCTAATAACCCCCACCACTCTAATTACAGAAGATAAAAAAGCCTAAAGTCACACAAAAAAAATCTACATTACATAAAATAGAAAACCTAAGTCACAAAAAATAAAAAAATCTACATTACAGAAAAAAAAAACTTGTCACAAAAAATAAAAAAAGGAACATTACAGAAAATAAAAAAAAACATTACAACCCCCCCTCACTACAGAAATAAAAAAAATTACATACCTGAAAAGGAAATACATATAATACAAATACATACAATACATACAATATAATACATACAATACAATACTTACAATATAATGCAAATACATACAATACATGCAATACAATACACCCCTATTTAATATACAATACATTCTATCTATCTAATATACAGTACATACCCCAATCTATCTAAATAAATACCATAATCTAATATATATCCTATCTACATAATATACATCACACAATCTATCTAAATAAATACCATAATCTAATATACATCCTATCTATATAATATACATCACACAATCTATCTAAATAAATAACACAATCTAATATACAAAACATGCTATGCTATCTATATAAAACACATACCCCTAGCTAACAAACAATAAATGCTATCTATATAGAAAATAATCTAATTCTAAGCTAAAATAAAATAATTAAGACCAATTACCTTTGCAGATGTCCATTCAGATCAGGCACCTAGGGGAAAAAATAAAAAAAATTAGTGCAACACGTTTACAGTACATAAATAAACATTCTAAACATTCTAAATATTATACTCACCGTTCCGGCATGTCCCGTCCTTCTTTTTCGGCGCGGCACCTGTTAAAAAAAACATAACATGAATACAATATACATAAACATAAAACCAAAATAAAATAAACATAATCTACATTGTACTTACCTCCCTGCGATTTCTCCAACCTCCAGCTCCTCTTCTGCCACGCCCTGTAAAAAAAAAAAAAAAGGCCAATGTGTGAGCCAATCTGAAAGGGATACACCCTAAAATCCCACTCTGATTGGATAATGCACATGTCAATCTTTATTTAAACCAATCACAAGGAGCAGATGCCTTCAGCCAATCACAATGGAATACACCCCCACAGGGTGATTGGCTGGAGGCATCTGCGCATTCTGATTGATTGCACAGACAATAGCCAATCACAATGGAATACACCCTCACGTACTGATTGGTGAAGGATTTGCGCATTCTCATTGGCTATTGTTAATGTCAATCAGTATTACAGCCAATGGGATGGCGCAGATGTCTTCATCAATCAGTACGTGGGGGTGTATTCCATTGTGATTGACTGATGGCAATAAAGCCTTTGGATTGGCTCAAATAAAGATAGACAGGTGCCTTATCCAATCAGCGTGGTATTTTGGGGTGTATCCCTTTCTCATTGGTTCACAATTGGCATCTTCTCATTGGCTGAATTTGATAGACAGCGTTTTCAGCCAATCAGAAGCCGCCATTGCCAATTTTATTCTGGAACACTCCGTAGGAAGCTCATTAGCGTCAGAGACGTCCGCAAGGCCGGATGTTCTTTTTTTGATGTTTTTTTTTTTGTTTTTTTTAAAGAGCGCGGATGCTTCCAGGGCCTATCCGGGGCAGAACACGAGGAGGCCGGAGACATCGCGGGGAGGTAAGTGTAATGTAGATTGTGTTTATTTTACTTGGTTTCATGTTCATGTATGTGTGCTAATGTAATGGTTTTTTTTTAACAGGAGTGGCGCCGCAGAAGCAAACATGGAGTACGTGACATGCTGGGACGTGACATGCTGGGATGGGACATGCTGGAAAGGTGAGTATAATATTTAGAATGTTTAGAATATTTAGTTATTTTATGTAAACATGTTGTATTAATTTTTTAAATCTTTTTTACCCTAGGTTGGTGATCTGAAGAAACATCTCAAAGGAAAGTGGTCTTAATTATTTTATTGCAGCTTAGAATTAGGGTTGCTATATAGAGATAGCATGTACTGTATATTAGATAGATAGGGAATGTATAGTATATAGATAGTATTTATTTTATATTAGATAGATGGGGATGTATATTAGATAGATAGTATAGTATATTAGATAGCGCAACGTATATTACATGGGATGTATATTACATAGGGGGATGTATATTACATAGGAGGATGTATATTAGATAGGGGTGTATTGTATTGTATTTAATTGTATTGTATTGTATTTCATTGTATTGTATTTAATTGTATTGTATTGTATTTAATTTTATTGTATTGTATGTATTATATGTATTGTATTGTATGTATTATATGTATTTCCTTTTCAGGAGTGTAATTTTTTTTTTTTTTACTGTAGTGGGGTGGGGGGGGGTTGTAATGTATTTTTTTATTTTTTGTAATGTTCCTTTTTTATTTTTGTGACTTAGTTTTCTTTTTCTGTAATGTACATTTTTTTATTTTTGGTGATTTTAGTTTTTTTTATTTTATTTAATGTAGATTTTTGATTTTTTATGACTTTAGTTTTTTTGATTTCTGTAATTACAGTGGTGGAGAGGGGGTTATTAGGGGGTAGGTAGGTAGTTTAGGTGTTAATAGGTTAGTGTAGATGGTGTTTAGTTGATATTTTATGTTTAATTGGGGGGGTATAGTGCAGTGTAGTATTTATACTTAGTGTCATGATGGTCCTTGAGGACTGTCATGGCACTTATGTGGTTAATGTTGGGTTGTAACAGGCCCATAATGGTCATAATATACCCTTATGGGGCTGATGGAGTTAAATAGAGGCTTATGAGGGTCTGGATAGACCGCCATAAGTGACCGGGTTAAAATGGTGTAGTGCTTACACTTTGGGTCATCAGGGTCCTGGATGACCGTCATGGCACTTATAGTGTTATTACATGCGTTCATTAGTGTGTTAGAGGGGTCTATATAGTTGAGGCACACAGTACACTTACATTGTGTGACAAACAGCATTTCAACACTTTCTTTTATTGACCGTCATTTTTTGACGGGCAAGTCGCTAGTTATGTTATAATGTAAATAATCAAAACTGTGGCCAGTTTTCTCCCATTTCCATTGTCGTGTCTCTTATTTAAAAGGGGTAGCCCAAATGGATCATGCCCGGGTAATGTTTCTGCACACAAAGAAAGGTAGAGGAGGTGTAATATGAGAATGAGAGCAAAAAGATGGAGAGTAAATATGTCTTTAACTTCCTTCCAGTAGTGATGTCGCAAACATCAAATTTTCGGTTCGCGAACCGCGGACCCGAATTCCATCAAATGTTCGCGAACGGACGAAACCTCTATCAAGGGGGATCATTGGGTCGCTTTACAAATATAAAACATTTGTTACTGGTTGAAGTGACACTGGGGGAAGGACCGGAGTGGGGGAGCCCTGGAGACCCTTCAGAAGCAACCGGCGGCAAAATCATCCCAGGAAAGGAGAGGTCGCTCACTGAAGCTTGCCCTAGGGTAACCCAAGGGTGATTGCCCAGGTTAGATATTGTAAATAATAAGGTAATACTGCTGGAGGGATGATAGCTAATAGGACTTTGGTGTTCCCTGCAGATATACTCTTTACTATTGTCTGTTTTACCATGTTTTAGGTATCTCTTAAATAGTAAGTAAAAAATAAGAAAAATTATTAACCTAAAAAGTAAAAATAAGAAGGAATAACCAGCTAACTTTCACAAAATGTCTTTATTGTAAATATGAATTTTTGCACAACTGTTATGCAAGACTGTTCAAAAATGCTTAATTTTTCATTACATGCTGTACGCCTTCTGACAATAAAAGAATTTAAATGCAAAAATTAGGTATTGCAGCGACCAGAAAAATTGATGTTAGTTTGTGGACCATTATTAGCTCAAGGCAGCTCATCTATCAGGCCTGTTTTAATCGAATGTATCACCCACTGTCAGTCCCTTCAGGATCCATCCCTCATTCATCTTAATAAAGGTGAGGTAATCTAGACTTTTTTGACCTAGGCGACTTCTCTTATCAGTGACAAAACCTCCTGCTGCACTGAAGGTCCTTTCTGACAGGACACTTGAAGCGGGGCAGGACAGAAGTTCTATGGCAAATTGGGGTAGCTCAGGCCACAGGGCAAGCGTGCACACCCAGTAGTCAAGGGGTTCATCGCTCCTCATAGTGTCGATATCTGTAGTTATGGCGAGGTAGTCTGTTACCTGACGGTCGAGTCGTTCTCTGAGGGTGGACCCCGAAGGGCTGTGGCAATGCATTGGACTTAAAAAGCTCTGCATGTCCTCCATCAACAACACGTCTGTAAAGCGTCCTCTCCTTGCCGGCGTGGTCGTGGGAGGAGGAGGATTATGTTCACCTCTTCTGCTGTTAGATTGCCTTTGTGCTGTGACATCACCCTTAAAAGCTGTGTAAAGCATACTTTTTAATTTATTTTGGTAGTGCTGCATCCTTTCCGACTTGTGGTAATTCGGTAACATTTCAGGCACTTTCTGCTTATACCTGGGGTCTAGTAGCGTGGACACCCAGTACAGGTCATTCTCCTTCATCCTTTTTATACGAGGGTCCCTCAACAGGCACGACAGCATGAAAGACCCCATTTGCACAAGGTTGGATGCCAAGCTAGTCATGTCCCGTTCCTCGTCCTCAGTGATCTCACTGAAGGTATGTTCTTCCCCCCAGCCACGTACAACACCACTGGTACCAGATAGGTGACAACAAGCACCCTGGGATGCCTGTTGTGGTTGGTCTTCCTACTCCTCCTCAAAGATACATTCCTCCTCTGACTCCTCTTCCTCACAATCCTCTTCCAGCGTTGACGCAGGTCCAGCAAGCGATGCTGATAAGGCTGTTTCTGGCGGTGATGGTGACCACACCTCTTCCTCTTCCTCTTCACGCTCATCTACGGCCTGATCCAGCACTCTTCGCAGGGCATGCTCCAGGAAGAAAACAAATGGTATGATGTCGCTGATGGTGCCCTTGGTGCGACTGACCAGGTTTGTCACCTCCTCAAAAGGACGCATAAGCCTACAGGCATTGCGCATGAGCGTCCAGTAACGTGGCAAAAAAATCCCCAGCTCCGCAGAGGCTGTCCTAGCACCCCGGTCATACAAATACTCGTTAGCGGCCTTTTCTTGTTGGAGCAGGCGGTCGAACATTAGGAGTGTTGAATTCCAACGTGTCGGGCTGTCTAAAATCAAGCGCCTCGCTGGCTTGTTGTTTCGCCACTGGATATCTGTAAAGTGTGCCATGGCCGTGTAGGAACGCCTGAAATGGGCACACACCTTCCTGGCCTGCTTCAGGACGTCCTGTAAGCCTGGGTGCTTATGCACAAAGCGTTGTACAATCGGATTACACACATGTGCCATGCACAGCACATGTGTCAACTTGCCCAAATTCAATGCCGCCAACAAATTTCTTCCGTTGTCACAAACCACTTCAGTTGGTGCAGAGTCAGCCACTGATCCACCTGTGCGTTCAGGGCGGACAGGAGTGCTGGTCCGGTGTGACTCTCTGCTTTCAGGGAAGTCAACCCCAAGACGGCATGACACTGCCGTATCCGGGATGTGGAATAGTACCTGTGGAGATGGGGGGTGCCGTTGATGTGGAGCAAGACATAGCAGCAGCAGAAGAGGACTCAGCCGAGGAGGTTATGAAAGAGGATGGAGTAGGAGGAGTAGAGGAGGTGGCAGCAGGCCTGTGTGCAAGTCGTGGCGGTGTCACCAACTCCTCTGCAGAGCCACGTATTCCATGCTTGGCAGCCATCACCAGGTTTACCCAATGCGCAGTGTAGGTGATATACCTGCCCTGACCATGCTTTGCAGACCAGGTATCCGTGGTCAGATGGACCCTTGCCCCAACACTGTGTGCCAGAGATGCCATTACTTCCTTTTGCACAATCGAGTACAGGTTGGGGATTGCCTTTTGTGCAAAGAAATTTCGTCCGGGTACCTTCCACTGCGGTGTCCCAAAAGCTACAAATTTTTTGAACGCCTCAGACTCCACCAGCTTGTATGGTAAAAGCTGGCGGGCTAAGAGTTCAGACAAGCCAGATGTAAGTTGCCGGTCAAGGGGGTGACTTTGTGACATTGGCTTCTTACGCTCAAAAATGTCCTTGACAGACAGCTGACTGTGGGCAGATGAGCAGGAACTGCTCAGGGCGAGACACGGAGTGGCGGATGGTTGAGAGGGGGCAAGCAGGGCAGCAGTGGTTGATGTGGCTGAAGATGCTGGTCCAGGAGGAGGATGGCGGCTTTGACTTTGTGTGCTGCTTGTACTCATGTGTTGATTCCATAGGCGTTTGTGATGTGACATCATGTGCCTTTGCAAAGAAGTTGTACCTAGGTGGGTGTTGGACTTCGCACGACTCCGTTTCTTTTCGCACAGGTTGCAAATGGCATCACTGTTGTCACAGGCAGACACACGAAAAAATTGCCACACTGCTGAGCTCTGCAATGACGGCATTTTGGTGGTGGCAACAGCATGCGTTGACTGGCCTGCTGTCTGGCTGACCCCGGGTGCCGATGCATGCTGTCTGACTGTGCCACTACCTACTTTCGACGAATGTCCGCTGCTTCCAACTCGTCTCCTCCTCCTCTCTGTCTCCCCATCTGAACTTTCCACCTGTTCTTCTTCTCTTATAGCGGGCACCCAAGTGACATCCACGGATGCATCGTCATCATCAACCGCTTCACTTGTATCTGACAACTCAACAAAGGAAGCAGCACCGGGTACAACATCATCATCATCATCATCATCAGACCGTACATCCATGTGTGTAATGCTGCTTGACTGGGACATATCCCTGTTATCTACATCCTCTGGCACTAATGTTTGTGCATCACTCATTTCTTCCAACGGATGTGTAAATAACTCTGCTGACAGATCAAGTGAAGCGGCTGTGGTGCTAGTGTTGGTGGTGGCGGCGGGCGAGTGGTAACTGGAGAGGTGCCCGAAGTAAAGGTGGAGGAGGATGGTGCGTCTAGGTTCCGAGCGGAAGCTGTAGAAGATTGGGTGTCCTGTGTTAGCCAGTCAACCATGTCCTCAGAACTGTTCAAGTTCAGGGTACGTTGCCCCTGAAAACTGGGCATTATTCTAGGGCCAAAGGGAATCACAGCACCATGACCACGACGGCCCCTGCGGGGTGGCCTGCCTCTGCCTGTAATTTTTTTTACGATTAGTGGTACTATGCGTGCAAGCTACTGTGACACCAGATATGAGTGTCACTGTACACTGGCAAAAGTTGGCAGACTAGATGCAATAGACCTCACACACACGCCTCTAGGCAGGCAACTGATATTCAATCGATTACAGTAAAAAAAGGATTATTTTATTTCACTGTACACTACGGTTGCACTAGATATGAGTGTCACTGTGCACTGGAAAAAGTTGGCAGACTAGATGGAATAGGCCTCACACACACACCTGTAGGCAGGCAACTGATATTCAATCGATTACAGTAAAAAAAGGGTTCTTTTATTTCACTGCACACTATGGTTGCACTAGATATGAGTGTCACTGTGCAGTGGCAAAAGTTGGCAAAGTAGATGCAATAGGCCTCACACACACGCCTGTAGGCAGGCAACTGATATTCAATCGATTACAGTCAAAAAGGGGTTGTTTTATTTCACTGCACACTACGGTTGCACTAGATATGAGTGTCACTGTGCACTGGCAAAAGTTGGTAGAGTAGATGTAATAGGCCTCACACACACGCTAGCCGGCAGGCATATGCAATTAGATTACACAGAAAAAAATAATAAAATAAAATAAAAAGGGCTTTTTGGGTTGCTTCCCTTGCAGCAGATATCAAAGGAATCCTTCAGGTGTGTAGTGAAAGCTAAATACACAGCCTGGCTATCTATTTCCCTATTAAATCAGCAAAAAAAAAAAAAAAAATTATGTTCTAGCCCTAAAAAGGGCTTTTTGGGTTGCTGTCCTTGCAGCAGATATCAAAGGAGTCCTTCAGGTGTGTAGTGAAAGCTAAATACACAGCCTGGCTATCTATTTCCCTATTAAATCAGCAGAAAAAAATAATAAAATAAAATAAATTATGTTCTAGCCCTAAAAAGGGCTTTTTGGGTTGCTGTCCTTGCAGCAGATATCAAATGAGTCCTTCAGGTGTGTAGTGAAAGCTTAATACACAGCCTGGCTATCTTTTTCCCTATTAAATCAGCAGCAGGTAGAATAATATGTCCTCTCTCAATGAATGTAGCTTCAGAATGATTCTAAAATGCAGGCTGTCATTCAGATGGAAGGCTCTGGAAGGGAGTGTATGCTGCTGATTGGCTGGAATGTGTCTGCTGACTGTAAGGTGCACGGTCAAAGTTTCCTCAATGATAAAGAATAGGGGGCGGACTGAAAAGTGCATGTGTTCGCCGTTCGTTGCGAACGCGAACATGCGAAAATTGCCGTGAATATTTCTCCGGCGAACTGTTCGGGACATCACTACCTTCCAGTGATGTACCATAATTAAAAAGTTTTTTTTTTCTGTAAAACTGAGTTATATTTACATTTAGCACTGAGATATTCAGAGGGGATTGGATGTTGAAACATACTTCAAAAATATATAATTGTCTATTTTATTTTATTAGAATGTAAAAATAACCAAAGTAATAATATATTTAAACATTTTGTTGTTAAGGTAAATCGGGTTTTGGCCGTTATTGTGACATATGAGGATCCCCAATGTTTCCCTACAATAAAAATAGTAAACAATATGACAAACTGATGCATTATTGTCCATTTATTTTGTATTTTTGTGTTCATACTATGTTTTTATTTACTTGTACAGTAGAATACATTTATATCTATATATGTGCATGCATATATGTTTATGTAATATCAAGCCGGTGTGAATTTATATAGTTCTCTGTATTTTTATGCATTTGTTTGTTTTCAGTGAAAATAATTGTGACCTCTGTGTAAAACATTTTTTAAACATCAATGGATTGGAATGAACCTAAAAAGTAGCAGATGAGTAATCCTAGTTTAAATAATAGGATATTCAATATGAAGGTACTTTTGTGTCCTAGGAAACTGGAATTCAAGAAAACAAACACAATTTTAATAAAGGCAAGCAAAATGGTGAACTAAAAAAGCTTAAGAAAAAATAAAATGACACAGGTTTATGAACATGTTTTCATATAGTTACAGTTTTAATTAATAAAATATTGACATATAAACATTATACACATTGTGTCCAATATTAAGTTCACATTATTATTTTTTCAAGTTCTTTTTGTTATCTTAGCATTGTGTAAGCAACAATACTATCATAGCATTCTAGGCAGTGCTGCTTAGGCACTTGCTGATAATGCAGTGAACTAGCATTAGAAAATCTTATGTCTGTATTAGGGTGTGTGGGTGAATGGTTTAACTGCAAAACAGTGTGTGGGCGAAAAGGTTAACCACACAACAGCTTATGACTGTACAAACCAAGTAATGGTCACTTACACTGTAACATCAAAAAAAATAACTCTGCAATCACCAAGTTAATTTAAGTATACAAATCAATGGCATTGAGCACTGTTACCTTGGTGGTTGTCCAAAAGTACTCCCAAATCCCTCTCAATATCTGATACCCCTTGATTCCCGAAGCAAGACAAATGATTCACCCTTTGCTTAATATTTTAAAATGTTTTGAATGTGTAGCTTCATCCCTTCCTCTCATTAACATCCCTTGCTCTCTCACTGTTGCTTGGATTGTTGGATATTCATAAACTGTACATGCAAATAAGCTCCATATGGGGGCTCTAACAAGTACTTTCCTGACATTGCCTTACATTCACTATTCATTAAGAACAGAAAGTGAATAAGAATATGTAATCATTTAACTACCTAGCTGCAGCAAATTTTTTACCTCTGCACATATTAATATTGAGAATGTATGGTCACTATAGCTGCTCTAAGAATAGTGTGTACTGTATTAATTGTATAATATTAACTGAGTCAGTGAGAAATACATGGCAATAAGTAGCCTGTTCACATCTGTCTATAGTTTTATGCCCTTCAAACATGAGTTGCATACAATAAATAGGCATATAGATCTTCCTCTGCTTGACTGAATCCTGGCATCAAAGTTAAACTGAAGTCTGATCAATGGAGCATTTGCTGCAGTGTTAGTGATTTGAAATAGTACAACTCTAGACCTCATTAGATTTGTCAATTATTAAGCCATAAATATTGCATTGCATTAACATTATTTGAATTACTATTGCTTTGTGAGCCGGCTAGTATAAGAGCCATGTAAAATGAGACCGGATAAGCCATTCATTTGCATGGGTCATAGTTCATAGAGATAAAAGATGGAAGAAAAAATTAGACACAGAGCGACAGAGTATGAGAAACACTCTCCTTCAATTAGATTGAAATAATGTGAAAATAAGACTTTTTTATTCATATTTTAGTTCAATAGGGTAATAGGTATCACATCTAACATGCTGTCTTGACAAAGGTCAGGCTGCTGGTGGGAATTCAGGATATCAATGGTTTAACATTGCTGTAATCAGGAATACCATAGATAAAGAACATACAGTAGATGAATGCAGAATATGCTGCATAAAGTGATGATTACAGCACAAGACTTGTGATCTCACAAGGACAACTTTATTGTGTCACACATCACCTTGTATACATGAGGACATGCCTGGACTATGCTGTAGGTCTGGGGCCACCAATCAGAGGAGTAAACCTTGATTGTCTCTGGGAGTCAGTACCTGGAGTGCCTACTTTTGATCTCAAGGTGCCAACCTCTCAATCTATCAATCCCCAAGGTACCCCTCATATTATTCATTTAACACACTGTATATCAGTCCATGGTCACTACACTGCTCTTGCTAATAACCATGGCTCCAGCCTGTTTGCATAAGATAGATAAGGAGTATCTCTCTGGAGTAGCTGGTGCAAGGTTGCCTGGTGGCTATTGTTCTGAATATGCAATTCTCTCTCCCCCTGGTGCAAGTTCTCTAAGTGCACATAATAAAACTATTCTCACAGATACTTAGCGATATGAACTGGTTCAGCTAAAATCTCACCTTTCCAGTTCCTTCCTGAGTGAATATCTCCAAGAGACTGTACAGCTTTGGTTGGCCACTGGATTACTCAGGTTGGACTATAAGACATTGTCACCTCTCCTAGTTCCCGTGTCAAATGGATTATCAGTGGCTTGCACAATGTGCCATATAGTGCATATTGCCACATAGAAATTAAATAAAAAAAATACTTTCTGTTAATCTATCAAACAATTGTTAAGCGAGAAAATATACCAGACATATGTTTGCTAAAATTTAGCTATAAATGCAAAGCTATATATAAATGCAAAGCTATATATATTTATTTACACAAACACGCTATCTACAGAGATGCTCACGCACTGCAGAACGATTATGGAGGAAATCTCGCACTTCAGCAGACTTTCTCCACTACAAGTTTACCTTGCGCTCCTACTTCTCTGCCCTCAATCTTGCCAAACAACACTACTTCTCATCACTAATATCAAACCTGTCCTCCAACCCTAAACGTTTATTTGCTACATTCAACACCCTCCTCCGCCCACCCCCACCTCCTGCCCCTTCCTCTCTCACTGCTGATGACTTTGCCAGCCATTTTAAAAATAAAATCGATACCATCCGAAATGAGCTCTCCTCCCAGCTTGGCCCTACCCCACCACCCTCTCCCCAAACCGACAACACCCAGCCCTTACCCTTCCCCAATCCCGCCTCCACTATGGACTCCTTTGACCCTGTAACCGAGGATGAAGTATCTACTTTACTATCAACCTCTCACCTTACCACATGTCCTCATGATCCTATTCCATCACAGCTAATCCCTCCCCTATCCACCACACTTATCCCAGCTCTCACACATCTATTCAACCTCTCCCTAAACACTGGCAAGTTTCCATCCTCCTTAAAACATGCCACAGTTACACCCATTCTCAAGAAGCCCTCTTCTGACCCAGCTTCTGCCTCCAACTATCGCCCTATCTCACTAATTCCCCTTGCGTCTAAACTCCTTGAGCGGCTTGTTTACAATCGCCTCACTCAATTTATTTCCTCCAATTCCCTACTTGACCCCTTCCAATCTGGCTTCCGGTCCCAACACTCTACAGAAACAGCCCTTACAAAAGTCACTAATGACTTGCTAACCGCCAAATCAAAGGGTCACTACTCTATTCTAATTCTCCTGGATCTCTCTGCTGCCTTCGATACAGTTGACCACCCTCTTCTAATCCAAACGCTCCGCTCTTTTGGCATCCAGGACACAGCTCTTTCATGGTTCACATCCTATCTTAAAGATCGTACATTTAGTGTCTCCTTCTCTGGCACCTCTTCTTCACCTCTCCCTCTGTCTGTTGGCGTTCCCCAAGGTTCTGTCCTAGGCCCCCTCCTCTTCTCCATCTACACCTCCTCCCTTGGCGCCCTTATAAAATCCTTTGGATTTCAGTATCATCTCTATGCAGATGATACTCAAATCTACCTCTCTGCACCCGATCTATCCCCCTCTCTTTTAGCTCAAGTTTCCAACTGCCTCTCTAGCATATCCTCCTGGATGTCCACCCGTCAACTCAAACTCAACATGTCTAAAACTGAACTTCTAATCTTTCCACCCTCTACTACAGCTTCCACACCTCAAATATCTTTCACTGTTGACAACACCATCATCGCCCCTACCTCCCAGGCCCGTTGTCTTGGGGTTCTACTGGATCCCGCCCTCTCTTTTATTCCTCACATCCAAGCAATAACAAAATCATGTCAGTTTCACCTAAAAAACATCTCCAAAATTCGTCATTATCTTACAGAAGACACAGCTAAAATTCTAATTCACTCTCTCATCATCTCTCGACTCGACTACTGCAATTCCCTCCTTGCTGGCCTCCCCATCTCTCGTCTGTCTCCCCTCCAATCCATAATGAACGCCTCTGCTAGACTCATCTTCAATACCAAACGATCAGTGTCTGCAGCCCCTCTCTGTCAATCACTCCACTGGCTTCCCATAGCTTCCCGAATCAAATTTAAAATCATGACCCTAACACATAAAGCCCTCAACAACAGTGCACCCCCTTATATCTCTGCTCTTGTTTCAAAATACTCTCCCAACCGGCCCCTTCGTTCTGCTAACGACCTTCTTCTTTCCTCCTCTCTCATCACCTCCTCTCACTCCCGTCTCCAAGACTTTTCTCGTGCTTCCCCATCCATTTGGAACTCCTTGCCCCGCTCCATTAGATTATCTTCCTGCCTCAAAACCTTTAAGAAATTATTAAAAACACACCTGTTTAAAAAATCTTATCATCTTCAGCCTTAACATGTACAACTGAACATTCCACAGCTTAATAACACTCACACCCACAATCTACAGTACAACACACAGACCCCTCCACTTTACTGAACCAATTGCTTTCAATTGTATTTGTCACCCTCTTGTGTCACACCTAAACCCTTAGATTGTAAGTTTGCGAGTTTTCAATCTTGTGTCAGGCCTTGGAAACAAGCTCTATGTACATTTGATTTTATGCTCAAAAACAGGGCCCTCCATTCTTTACAAGGTGTTTAATTTGTTTTCTGCTATGTACTCAACCCCTGTACAGCGCTACGGAATATGTTGGCGCGATATAAATAAAGATAATAATAAAATAATAAATTTATTTATATATTTTTTCTGTATGTTTGGATAATAAGAAATTGGACAGTTTTTGGGTGTCATATCAGATTCCCCTTCCAGGATGGAACCATCGGCACTCACCGAAATATGTGTGAATATTTCAGTGGACAGGATTTTTTTTTTTATTGATAATCACAATATTTTTGTCTCTTTTTCCTAATCACACTATTTACTGCCGCTGTCATATTTTCCTCTTGAAGCTGCATTCCACACAGTCTTTATATATTTTTTCTACTTGATGACCTTAGTTATTCGTTATTGAGTGGTTTATGTGGTCTAAGTGGACTTATTGTTTTACTTGGCTTTTAAATGATGTCATCTTTTCAATAGCCAGCTGCTAAGTGAATACCTTTTTTATGTTTTTAGATTATTGATTTTATTCATTTTAATGTGCCTATCCCTATTTGCCATATATGGCATGTATTGAGGATTATATGGTGCAATAAACACACGATAAACACACTATTGTTTGTATTAGTGTGTTTCAATTGTCCCCTATAGTAGACATAAGTAGTTGGAATCATATTTTGTTCTGTAGACACTATATAATAGTGTACCAGATAGTATTGGTGATCCAACTGTACCTGCTACCAAACCATTTGGATCGTATCCTGAGCCTGGGATGGAGATCTAAGGATTGGACATCGGGTACTTTCAGAGCTATCCTGTTTAAACCATACAGATACCTCATAACTTTGGGATTACCACATGTGAGTGAAACACTATATGACTGATGTTTTGACGTGATTATACACTCATGTTGCACTAGAAGGTGGTGCGATATCATAGAGATAGTTTGGAATTTACTATATCTTAACTCAACTCTAGAGATCCTCCTGCCAGACTGGTGTTGTAATCAGTACCTAACTAGTTCAGTATTGGATCAATGGCTTACTTTTACATATTGATTCTGAGGATACAGATTCCATTTGTAAAAGGAAGCCATTAATTCAAAAACAAGGTGAGTGAAAATCAAAATGTAGTAAATTCAAAGTTTTTTTTTCTATTACAAAATTACACATTCTATAACATTCAATAGCAAATATTCATATTTTTATTTGTTCCATAATATCCTACCACAATTACTACCCTACTCTAATGTGATCATTTACAATTACACAGAAGAGGCTCAATAATTGGTATAATTTAAAACTTTAGGTAATAACAAGTGGGGTTTTGTGGTGGTCCAGTAATCAGGATTCAGTGTTTTCACCTCTGCAACCTGGGTTCAATTCCAGTCAGAAAACCAAGAGGTCACACCACCCTGAAGCCAAATCAGGCTTGGATGGGAGACCACCTTGGAATACCCGGAGTTGTATGCTGTGGCCAACTGGACATGGATCTGGCAACCCACTCCAGCATCTCTGACATGAATACTATAACAGCCTTATTAAATTGCGATCCAATTGAATAGGGCTCTATATAAGCACAGAGCATATTTTTTTTACAGAAGTTTTTAGTTAGTGAACTTCTATCCAAAAGCAAGGTTTTCCCTAACTAAAAACTTCTGTATAAAAAATATGCTGTGTGCTTAAATAGAGCCCCTTTTAATTTACCAAATCACAATTTATTAAGGCTGTAAGTGTATCAGCATAGCCATGGACATAAATATGTTCCCGGTGTGTTGCAGTTCACAAGGTCACGGGGAGTCGGACACAACTGAATGATGCAACAACAACAAGTACTTTATCAATTCAATATCATTCAAATACTTGTATTTTTCTACAATAAACTATCATTGAAGTCTGCAATTTCTGAAGAAGATTCATATATCTTGTTAATTAGAGATCATTACCAATAATTATCAATTACCAATTGGTCCATTGTTTTCAATACAAGACATAGTCAGAACAACACACCGGGCATGCTTAAACTCAAGAAATACAATTGTTTGAATATCATTCAATTGATAAAGTACTTGTTAATTATTATTACCTGTAGTTTTACATTTTGGAACCTCTATTATGTTACTTTAATTAAACCATATATTATGTGCTCAGACAGGAAGGATGTTTGAAAGAAACATTGTGTACACTACGTCTCATCAGAGTTTTTTAAAAGGAAAGTTTACTTATCATCTCTGAAGCATACACAATGTAAATATGTTTATACACAAACATTCATTCTACACATAAATCAAGTAACACATTTGTATCCATTATGTAAATAACATAAGGAATTCCAATAGTGTATCAATGTTGTACAGCAGATGGTATTGTAAGATTTACCACCCCATTACATTTGATGGGATTGAATTAATTTGTATTTCTGGGTACTTGCTTTGTCCTTCTTACAGCAGCCTGCCTGGCAATGTTTCTTTTTACAGAGATTTGAGATAGCAATTGATAAATAAACCACCAATTTCCTTAGAAACACTTTACCCATTTGCAAGATATGAGACATGCATTTATATGTAAAGCATGCTTCCTAGTAAGTCCATACATACCGATATGTTTTATAGAGGAGTATTGGCATATTTTTATAGTGTACAAAATACATGCCAGGTGTGAAAAATATTCATCACTTCATAAAACATAAGCCAGTTTCTACAATATACTCCAAAAAATATTCAACTATCATCGCATATGACTATTTTACGGTTTTCTTGGACATAGTTTGCATTTTAATCATAATGAGAGGAATGAGAAGTCATACATTTGCAATCTTGCATTTAAAATAACAAATTGTAAACATTACAAAAGTTTTTCTTTAAAAACATGAATAAATAGTACTGCATCAGTGAAAAATTATATTTTAATCTTTATACAAACTGCTTTTGAAACAAAGAGCCCGATTCAATTGAGCAATCATAATTATTGAAGCTTGTAAGAGAGGTCGTAATTTAATTTGCTATTCATTTGGCGTCTTTTTGCAGACTCCAATCGGTTTATGGGTTACGGCTTTGAAAATTAGCTTTTGTTAAACCCGGAAGTTACAGCCTCCCGAAGCCTATGATCTTTCCCGTCCGGAAGAGTTACGATGGCTAAAATCATAAATCGCTATTCAGTTGCTACAATTCCCGAAGCCCGCAAATGTTTTTGCACCCGTAAATGTAGGAGAAAATCCCACGAGTACTACAGAGGACCCGCAATGGGGTTTAATACCTGACCATAGCAATGTAAATGCAAATAAAAAATCAATACTGCACAACAGATCGGCAATCATTTTATTTTTTTCATGTTTCATTTAGGGGTTATATCGATTTTGGGTATAAATGAGTTAATACATATCAGGCCACCCATATGGACTGGAACAGTATTGGCACTCATTTTCATTATTTTGTATTTTGCGGTTTTGTGAGTCCGATCGCATATTGGACTCCCAAATGCTAATTGATTGACATGTTACCTCCATGTTTTACTGACCTAATGATGAAGATCTCATTTTCTTTTGGCTGTTTCTAAACGGGTATTTACGGTCTTAATTGATCATGTTCCCACCCTGCAATGCTACATACGATTGCATGGTTTACGGTATTTACTTTCAGCCCCTAACTTGCGGGCTTGTTTAATTGAATAGCACTGGAATTGTAGTGGAGTTCAAGCTTGCAGCACGCCCGCAGACATACAGCCTGTATACCGCGAGATGCGGGCTTCCAATTGAATCAGGCTCAAAGTCAGGACCTCCTTTTGGCTAACTCTAATTAGGGTGTGTCAGGGCAAAGCACCAACAGAGTTATGGAGCTCTATGGAAAATCAGTTAATCTCTCTACAGGCTCCACAGCAGATGGTGGTCTGACTTTGCTCCGAAAAGGGATCACAAGAACATTATATTACATTTAATCATAAGCCATAAAAAATGCTACAGTATGACAAACATTTATTGTTTAAATGACCCTCATTTTTTAATTTGAAATGCTCTTGATTTCAGCTATGTCTTTCTCTCTTCCCAATCTTTCCTTTCTCTTGCCCTGATGTTTAACTGAGTTACCACAGAGACCCTTAAAATTAAACATTTTGCTTTGCACCAACTGGAAATGTTCTCTACTGTAGTGCTGATTGGTCATTTAGACAACTGGAATAAGAAAAAATAAGGATGACCATGACCTCATATGTTCCTGGCCGTAACATGATGAGGGCCACAATTAATCAGAGCAGGTTTCACATGGGCCGTAGTTTAAACGTACCCTATCCCAGCTGTAATAAGACTGTCACTATGGTTCAACATTTGCTTTAAGGCATGGTAATATATGTTTAGACATTTTGTCATTAAACTCTATTAGCCATATCACATGGTCTGCTTCTTCTCTTCATTTTCAAACCCCTACAGGAAACTGATTAAAGACCAAACCCTAGGGTTCCTTCAGTAATTAGTTAAGACAAGTGCTCTTAGTGATAGAAAAATCAGAAGCCACATTTAACTTACAGACCTAGATGACAGCATGAGCAGGCTCATGATGGAAAGTATAAGAATATTTATAATTTTACAATAGCTTATATACAGTATGTTCACAATGACATATAGTGAGGCCTAAGAAACCATTATAATAGAAGTATTGTATAACTGATCATCCCAATTGGAAGAAAAACATTTTTATATAAGCTGTTTTTTGCGAAAATTATAACATTAATTCATTGAATTCTCAAAATGTATCTGCTCTGTATTTAAGTCACACTAAACAGTATATTACAAGAGCTGGTACATAATAGGTATGTATGTTATCTGTGTTTCTGATGCCAGTAATTGTCACAACAGGCCACTATGATCCTCAGGTCCTCACAACTTGATTCTCTTCAAGTACAGCACTCCTTGCAGAGCTAACATAATATTTTACATTACTCTCAGAAATACGCATAGAGTTTCTGACACATGCTTAAACCCTGGGATCCAAGATCTGTATTACATTTAAAGGCTAGTTAAGCAAATGTCATTTTTTGTTACTATTACGAATATACATGTTAAGTACACTGCAGTTTTAAATGTAAAAACATAATGGAAGAAGAACGTCAGAGCTCACAAAGTCTTGAACCCTAATAGTTTGGGGACTCTAGGAATTTATGATACATGAGACATGAATCTCCTGAAACATTTAATATAAAATAGTTTATAATATCCAGTTGTTTCAGCACTGTTCTCATTTTCTCATTGTTTTCTTGTAATGGATTGTTTCTGACCAACTCGTACTTCTGTAGTTGATACTAACAACATGTACGCTATACTTTTCCAGATCCTCACAATGAAAGATGCCAAAAGATGCACAAACAGATGTGCAGCATAGCTGTGTTTTCCAAGATTATACAAAGTACAAAGAGGCCTTTGAATAAACATGTGTCCCAGGAGTGTGACTGAGGAGCTATCTATGAGGACTTCAGTGTTCCATGAAGATCATTCAGATGGTGAGATCATAAAAGGAATGTCTAACTGCTTTGCTTGAATAATTATAAATATCTCTTGGCATTATGAAGTAAAACAAAGTACAACAAAAGTAACTCTTTTAAAAAAAAAATTCTATAAATTATACACAGACAACAAAAATATCATAACTTTCAGCTTAATCTCACAGATATTACTTCATGAACTACTGCAGTTTAGGAAAATGACACATATTTGTGAAGTGCCGTATATACTCGAGTATAAGACGAGTTTTTCAGCCCTTTTTTAAAGGCTAAAAAGGGCCCCCTCGGCTTATACTCGAGTCACGACCCCCCCCCCCCCCCCACCCCCCCCGCGCCCCCCGTGTCTCTCTACCCCCCCCTTGTGTCTCTCTACCCCCCCGTGTCTCTCTAACCCCCCTGTGTCTCTTTCCCTCCCCCCTCCTCATCCTCAACACCCCCTCATTCTAATCCCCTGTCCTCATTCTAAACCCCCTCCTCACTTTACCCCTCTCTCTTTCCCCTCACTTACCTTCATCTGCAACTTCTCCTCCGGCCTCCGCTCCTACCTGCGTCGGCACCCGGTATATGCTAATGACGTGGCGCGCATGTGATGTCACATCATTAGCATATACCGGGTGCTGACGCAAGCCCTCCTCGCCCTCCTCAACCCCCCTCCCCATTCTAAACCCCCCTCCTCACTTTACCCCTCTAAATACCTCCCCCTCTCCCTTTTCCCTCACTTACCTTCATCTGCAGCTTCTCCTCCGGCCTTCGCTCCTTCCTGCGTCGGCACCCGGTCTATGCTAATGACGTGCCGCGCAATTTGTGCTGTCCTCTCTTCCTGTTACCAAGGAAGCTTTGTGATTATAGTCATATTATGCTTTTCTTCTCATAGAAGCATAGATTTGGAGGCAGATAAGAAGTCCATCTGACATGCCTATTCTATCTACCTAAAAGTTTGGCTCAATTAATTCTTAGGATCACCTTATGCTTATCTCAGACATGTGTAAATACCATACCTGTGTTTGACCTTACCAGTTATCCACTAATCTTTCTGTACAGTAGTACATTCTCTGCTTTGCCTTTTTTAGTTCCACATCATTTACAATAAAAAACACACAAAAACCATATAGAAAATCGGCATTCTTTTTAGCAAAGGCTATCGGAAGCTGTTACCTTCACTATAAATAATATTTTACTCAATAAACTGATGCAGTATAAGTAATATGAACACTTATAAAACTCATCTGTACAGAGTCCTGCTATTTATCTGCATATAATGGCTCCTTGTTATATATATCCGTCACGATCACACAACATGTGCATGTACCCCCTTCTCTTCCACACCATAACCAAGAATCCACAGCCAATTGGAATACTGTTCTTACTGCACAGTAATGCTTAAAACTGTGAGTAGGTTTAAAATACGGTAGTGCGCAGCCTGTCACTTTAAATCTTACATGTCCTCATTTAAAGAGCACATGTAGATAAAAAGTATCTTTTATTTGTTTTAAATAATGTTTAGATACAGCATGTGTAATTAACTATATTGTATATTTTTAATACTAAGGCACAACTTGGTAGTTTCAATATGTTCTCTGTGCAATTAAAGTAGTAATGAATACAAATAAAACAAAGTACAAAAACACTGTAAAGTTTATCTTAAATATTATAAAATTAGTCACAAATGAGTCTCAAAATTCTACATGGTTGACAGATCTACATCTTCAATAACTTTCAAAATCTTCTACAAACGAAGCAAATTTCTCAATCCAATAACACAATGCTCCGAAGAAGTCATAAACACTATTCAACAAAACGTGTTGGATGTTGTTTCTTTTCTATTTGTTGTCATGTTCTATACTTTTAATTTTGTAAGTATATTCACTGGGTATGTGCAACACTAGCATTTTTATGATACAACTTTTAAGTAACCGTTGCTCTCCTCCGCTCTACTTTTCCTATTATAAGTTGCAAGTTCACATTTCTCTGATGCCGGAAGACTTCTTGGAGTGTTGTGTAACTCAATTTCTTATTTGACTGGTATTTTCTTGCCCTGAAGATAAGTCTATAAATTCACTATTTTGCCATAGACCAATACACCACTGATACTACTGAAAAATACACAGAAAACTATAAAGTACTGTATCACATTTAACAATATTTATCCTGAAGAGTTAAACGCCTGAACCATCTGTCCTTGCACTCAAAGAAGAAGTTGTTTAATCTATTCTGTGCTTTTCATGTTCTCTCACAGTGAGCTTCTCAGACTTTAAAATTGAACAATTTACAGTGAAAATCTGTCCAAGAGCAATGACAGAGTTTTTATTAGGGTATTTGGAAATTTATAACAAGTCTTTAAAAACCATTAGTACTTACATTAATCTCAATAGGAATCAGTGGTGGTTGCTAAGAAACTGCGCTGTGCGCAAAACATCTGTGTAGATTCTTCAGCAAAATATCTGATACTGGATGAAGCTGTTGATAACTTTATGTCTCTTTTAGGCAATTGCTGAATGTCAAAAATCTAGTGGATTTTCATAAAAATCATACTCTACTCCTGCAATTTTATTGACCTAGTGTAGACAGCTGAGGGGTTTCCTGGTCCAGTGATTAGGATTTGGTGCTTTCACCACTGAGACCTGGGTTTGATTCCAGTAAGGGAACCAAGAAGCCATGCAGGGTTGGGCCTAGTCAGTCAGTCAGATGGGAGATGGATAAAGGGGGAGAGGGGGGAAATGGAGAAGGAGGATAAGGGGAAAGGGGGGAGGAGAGGCGGAAGGGGTAATGCTGTCTAAAGGTGGTATGATTATTTCAGTATTTTAGATTGTACCACTTTGACATTCTAAATACTGACATAATCATACCGCCAGGAAGGTAAAACAAACAATATGTACTAATAGGCTGGTGACAATCATGGCTGCTCAGTGCAACCATGTAGAGGCTTCTTATGACTACTACAACATAATTGTAGATGTAGTTTGAGCAGGAGAGAGTTAATTTAAATATATAAACAAAAGTGGAGGACAAGAGCATGGCATAGGAAGTGGTCTAAGCAGCCTGTGCATAGATATCCAATAAGTGTAAATATGACTCTGGCACACTTGTCAAAGGTGGTTAGACATTGCCCTATGTTATAAATAAGTTCCATAGGAAAATAAGTTATTACATCTACTTCTTAACATTTCTTGACCAGACTTTTCACTACGACTTAACTGATTTGATAATATATTCCAACCTCAAGCCATAGAATACATATAAAGATTCAGTAATCACAACTGGTTGTGAGATTTTCCAGAATCATTATGTGCTGAATGACTTAATAGGACCACTGTATTTCAAGAGCAAAGTTACTTGTTTGTGAATTATGTAACAAATAAACAACATTAGCAGCTTTGTAAACCATGGACATAAAAACATTTTTAGAAAAAAATCTGAATTTTTCAGTAGAGGAATCAATTTTGTCATTGTATCATCACTCCCTGAGAGATGGATCATATGGGTGTATTTTTTATCTATCGGCAGATGGAGGGATGGGTAGAAAGGAACAGGGAGAGTTCAGAGGACCTTGTAAGATAATTAGACCGGACTAAGATTGAAACCACATCTCTTCATCCTCACAGGTCTAGAAGTAACATATTGTTATATTTAAAGCTCTGAAATGAATGAATCAACACTTGGGAATGAGGATGGATTTGCATTACCATCATTCAAGATATATTTAAATATTTGTTATGTAGCTACTTCTTTTATATTTTGGTGGTATAATTAAGGCAAGATATAGTAATAAATAAAAAAACAAAACAATATACAGTGGATAGAAAAAGTCTACACACCCCTGTTAAAATGTCAGTTTTCTGTGCTGTAAAAAAATGAGACAAAGATAAATCATTTCAGAACTTTTTCCACCTTTAATGTGACCTATAAACTGTACAACTCAATTGAAAAACAAACTGAAATCTTTTAGGTAGAGGGAAGAAAAAATATAAAAATAAAATAATATGGTTGCATAAGTATGCACACCCTTAAACTAATACTTTGTTAAAGCACCTTTTGATTTTATTACAGCACTCAGTCTTTTTGAGTCTATCAGCATGGCACATTTTGACTAGGCAAGATTTGCCCACTCTTCTTTGCACAAACACTCCAAATCTATCAGATTGCGAGGGCATCTCCTGTGCACAGCCCTCTTCAGATCACCCCACAGATTTCCAATCGGATTCAGGTCTGGGCTCTGGCTGGGCCATTCCAAAACTTTAATCTTCTTCTGGTGAAGCCATTGCTTTGTTGATTTGGATGTATGCTTTGCGTTGTTGTCATGCTTAAAGATGAAGTTCCTCTTCATTTTCAGCTTTCTAGCAGAAGCCTGAAGGTTTTGTGCCAATATTGACTGGTATTTGTAACTGTTCACAATTCCGTCTATCTTAACTAAGGCCACAGTTCCAGCTGTAGAAAAAACAGCCCCAAAGCATGATGCTGACACCACCATGCTTCACTGTGGGTATGGTGTTCTTTTGGTGATGTGCAGTGTTCTTTTTGCTCCAAACATATCTTTTGGAATTATGGCCAAAAAGTTCAACCGTGGTTTCTTCAGACCGTAACACCTTTTCCCACATGCTTTTGGGAGACTTCAGATGTGTTTTTGCAAAATGTAGCCTGGCTTGGATGTTTTTCTTCGTAGGAAAAGGCTTTCGTTTTGCCACTCTACCCCATAGCCCAGACATATGAAGAATACAGGAGATTGTTGTCACATGTACCACACAGCCAGTACTTGCCAGACATTCCTTGAGCTCCTTTAATGTTGCTTTACGCCTCTTGGTAGCCTCCCAGACCAGTTTTCTTCTCGTCTTTTCATCAATTTTGGAGGGAGCTCCAGTTCTTGGTAATGTCACTGTTGTGCCAGATTTTCTCCACTTGATGATGACTGCCTTCACTGTGTTCCATGGTATATCTAATGCCTTGGAAATTATTTTGTACCCTTCTCCTGACTGATAACTTTTAACAATGAGATCCCTCTGATGCTTTGGATGCTCTCTGTGGACCATGGCTTTTGCTGTGGGATGCGACTAAGAACATTTTAGGAAAGACCAACTAGAGCAGCTGAACTTTATTTGGGGTTAATCAGAGGCACTTTAAACGATGGCAGGTGTATGCTGACTCCTATTTAACACAATTTGGAATGTGATAGCTTAATTCTGAACACAGCTACATCCCCAGTTATAAGAGGGTGTGCAGACTTATGCAACCACATTATTGTTATTTTTTATTTTTCTTCCCTCCACCTAAAATATTTCAGTTTGTTTTTCAATTGAGTTGTACAGTTTATAGGTCACATTAAAGGTGGAAAAAGTTCTGTAATGTTTTGTTACAGCACAGAAACCTGACATTTTAACAGGGGTGTGTAGACTTTTTATATCCACTGTAAATGATTATATTATTAATCCGTGAAACGTACGTTGGGAATAGTAGTGCGCATGCGCAATGTTTGCAAGTAGTATTGCGCATGCGCAAAGTTTTTTGGATGTGTCTGCGTCTGTTTTTCAGCATCTACATGGTGGTTCAAGCAGTCACTGACGAGTGACGTAGGACGCCGAATTTGGTAGCGTGGGGTGAGAGAAGCATGAGGAAGCATTGCGAGCAGAGGAGTAGTTTGTTAGCCCTTGTTTGGTCTCTTATGGGCACATAAAGGTAAAAGTTTGTACTTTTTCTGACAGATTCTTTGCTGGTTGTTATGCATAATCGCAATTGTGTATATTATAGTCTGTTATAGGTCATGCCTGATTTAATGTTATGGGCTATATTTGAGTAACCTATTTAGATTAAATAGTCTGTTATCAAGACACTATTGATAGTATTTTGTCATATTTGAACTTACTGCAATAAGCGATTGGTACAGGGGATAATACTATTATATCCTGATGATAATGCACATTTCTCTATTTGGTATTTATACTTACTGGTGTGTGCCCTACTTTTGATTAGTTTCATCAGTTCTCCAGTTACTCCTCTTGCCCCATTCTCTTACTACCCATTATCCACTATTGTAGATGTTTGAATTATTTCATATAATTCATTTTATATTTAATCATTAATTATTTTTTTATTGTTATTTAATTAAAAGTTATTTTTTTATATTTTTTTTCCTATTTAAGCTTACTAATTATATTGTCATCTTTGCTTGGGAATAGGGCAGTGATGATTTCGATGACATTGACCATGGATGTGGATTTATACACATATCTAGGTCATCTTATGAGCTGATCCCTTAACCTTTCTCCTTTCGTCTCTTATAATTTCCCCCCATCTGGATATTTATCTAAAGGTGAATTTCTAATTCTGACATCACTCTCTCTTTCTACGTAGTATATGAATCTCTATTTTAGAGTTGCCTGTCCTCTCTCTCTCCTCTTTTTTTACACATATATATATATATATATATATATATATATATATGGAAAAATGTGTCTTTCCGTTATAAATGTAGCTCCTGCCCTGTTCTAATCTTTCTGTACAGTAGTACCTTCTCTGCTTTCCCTCTCTTATTATTAGTATTTTCAGTTCCACATCATTTACAATTAAAAACTTAAAAAACAAACAAATAGAAAATCAGCATTTTTATTAGCAAAGGCTACCGGAAGCTGTTACCTTCGCTATAAATAACAATTTACTCAAGAAACTGATGCAGTATAAGTAATATAAACACTTATAAAACTCATCTGTACAGAGTCCTGCTATTTATCTGCATATAATGGCTCCTTGTTATATATATCCGTCACAATCACACAACATGTGCATGTACCCCCTTCTCTTCCACACCATAACCAAGAATCCACAGCCAATTGGAATACTGTTCTTACTGCACAGTAATGCCTAAAACTGTGAGTAGGTTTAAAATACGGTAGTGCGCAGCCTGTCACTTTAAATCTTACATGTCCTCATTTAAAGAGCACATGTAGATAAAAAGTATCTTTTATTTGTTTTAAATAATGTTTAGATACAGCATGTGTAATTAACTATATTGTATATTTTTAATACCAAGGCACAACTTGGTAGTTTCAATATGTTCTCTGTGCAATTAAAGTAGTAATGAATACAAATAAAACAAAGTACAAAAACACTGTAAAGTTTATCTTAAATATTATAAAATTAGTCACAAATGAGTCTCAAAATTCTACATGGTTGACAGATCTACATCTTCAATAACTTTCAAAATCTTCTACAAACGAAGCAAATTTCTCAATCCAATAACACAATGCTCCGAAGAAGTCATAAACACTATTAAACAAGACTTTATATTTTGTTTCCTATTTAAGCTTACTAATTATATTGTCATCTTTGCTTGGGAATAGGGCAGTGATGATTTCGATGACATTGACCATGGATGTGGATTTATACACATATCTAGGTCATCTTATGAGCTGATCCCTTAACCTTTCTCCTTTCGTCTCTTATAATTTCCCCCCATCTGGATATTTATCTAAAGGTGAATTTCTAATTCTGACATCACTCTCTCTTTCTACGTAGTATATGAATCTCTATTTTAGAGTTGCCTGTCCTCTCTCTCTCCTCTTTTTTTACACACATATATATATATATATATATATATATATATATATATATATATATATATATATATATATATATATGGAAAAATGTGTCTTTCCGTTATAAATGTAGCTCCTGTTCTGCCTTTCTGGGACAATCTCAACATTTCATTTACCCCCTGCCCCCCTTTAAAAATAAAATGTATTCAGCATGTATTTATTCACCCTAGAGATTCCTTTCTTAAACTCACTTCCTATAAATCACACATTCTGAGATTTTAAAAACAGCTTGAAAATGGACAGGCAATGTGCCAAGTGGTTCTTATATACCATCAGCTTCTATGCTTCTGTGTTTCATTTAGTCAGTTGACCACTACTTTCACTAATGGAGCTTCTCCTCTTAATGAAAAATATTAAACACTCTCAGAAAATCAATGTTGCAATGTCACAGAGCATCTATTTGTAGATGGACTTTAATGCCATCCTTTTTCCCTACACAGCAGGAACTCCAGGTTAAATGTAGCTGGTCGCTTCTCTGTGTTTTGGGGCCCACTAGATAAATTGCAGGACACCATAAGTAAAATGTGAGTACAATGAAAAGGTCAACTACTACATTGATTGAATATCCTGTATAACATTATAATTATAAGACACTCTTTGCATGCTTCTCACATACTAGTAGGTATTTTTTTATTTTAAAATTAAGTTCCTTGTTTATATTAGGCAATAGACACTTAACTACATTTACACATTTATGTAAAAAATTAATGGTATTCAATATTTTTGAGAACCGGATCCCCTCAACACCTAATTTAGCCCCCACCCTTTTTAAAAATAAATTAAAGATAATTAATTAAAGATTAAAGAGAAATTAACCCTTCATGGAAAAGATTGCTAAAGAAACACACACATATATATATATACAGAATTTATATATATCATTATTTTTATATATATATATATATATATATATATATATATATATATATATATATATATATATATATTTATTTATATTTATTTATCTTTAGTTATAATTAATCTATATATATATATATATATATATATATATATATATTAAAAATGAGTATTGCAGTATATTATGATACCTTTTTTATTGGACAAACACCTTATTTATATTGATAAGTTTTCATGAGGTTCAACATCTCTTTATCAAGTCTGAAGCAAATGTAACATGAGATGAAATCCTCAGTTTGAATGTAAACAGCAGATGCAGAGGGAGTGGAGACAGCATCTGACATGAGGTAAATACAAAAAAGGGGGATACAACACAACATTGTAAAGGAAACAAATATTCTCATATTATATACTGTACACATATACATCAATATATACATGAAAAACCAGAGTTCTACAGTCCACAGTGATATCCTTCCTGCTGGATAAACACTTTACTAAGAGTGCCAAGCCTGTTATAAACAAAATGAAAAATTCACATGAAATTCTGATAATGTGTTAGAAAAACCCAAGTCTATATTAAGGCCTGTATATTTAGTGTTGAAGAATGTGATAATTTTTATTTCAAATGTGTATATTTGTTTTCTATACTATGTTGTGTTAATTCCCCCTTTATATATTTACCTGATGATGTCAGATGCTGTCTCCACTCTCTTTGCATCTGCTGTTTAATTCCAAACTGAGGGTTCTATCTCATGTCAGTCTTGCTTTAGACTTGATACAGAGAGGTCAAACCTTTCGAAAGCTTGTCAATATAATATGTCCAATACAAAAGGTATCATAATATACTGCAATACTCATTATTACTATATATCTATAAAATATTGATTTTCACTGACAACACCCTCCTAAATGTTTCACCTGATCTCTAAATACTCCCCTGTTTGCCTCATTTCCATTGGGTGCTTTTCACATGTTTTACTTTCTTTCACAACCTTGCTAAACTTTCTCTGTGCTGTACATCACTCTGTAAAACTTTCATACACCACTTTCAATTTTATAAATTACAAAAAGAAATGTAAAATAAATTATAATACAAATAATGTCAATAAACAAATAAAGAGATCACCAATGTAAAATATAACATAAGACAAGTATTTATCAAAGCAAGACTGTTTAACACTTCACATATTCTAGATATTTAGAGAAGCTTCCTATTACAACCCTATGTCCACTAAATAGACTCTGCTACAATAGCCCCATTATCCTTTAAGCAATTCTCTTACTTTTCTCTCTAGCGCCCACTTAAATTGTGAGCTCTCATGTAAGTTCGAAGTTCTACGAAATATTATGTTGCTTTTAAATATATGATAATAATAAAGTGGTTAAATGGGATGCACCAATCAAGTTGTATATTATGCAAATACAGGTGTTTGCATCAATGTATTTCATTATTCAGTTTATTGGAATGTAACTTCATAAATCTATAAATATACAAAATCATGTGATAGTTTAAACCATTCCTGTATATGTGTGTATAGATAGATAGATAGATAGATAGATTGATAGATAGAAAGATGCCACTTCTTTACCCATAAACACACAGATATTAAATATTTAAGGTCCAAAAAAACCTTGAAGTGGCATTTTAGATTTTGCTATACACATTTATATAGCAAAATGTAAAAAAGTAATATTAAGTTCACAATACGATTTCTGCTATTTTTCTTTATGTGTCATGTAATTCATGAAACTTACAATGCTCAGCTTGTCTACAAGATTGATTCTGGACACTTATGTTTTAAAGTGTATTTTAAGATATCTTATGCTTGATCTGCAGAAACATGAAATGTTCAAACTCATCATGTAAAAAATTGACCACATGTCCCAATGTAATACAGGTTACTCAGACCAAAACAGTTGATTTAATCTTTCACAGTTCTGACTCTGACATGGTTTTTGATTTCCCCAAACTTATAATTGGTTGTTGAAAACCCAGAAAACAAAATAAGCAATCAGGTGGAAAACAAGATAAAAGCTCTTTGTTGTTGCATATGAACCGTATTAGATACAACTGTTCCAACAAGTTAATTGTTCTTACCGTACTACCTAAGGGCATGTACATGTACTTTTCTGGATTTAGTGCAATTCCACAAGGAGCAATATATAATTTAATATTCCCTCTCTTCTTTAGACTGTTTCTCTAATAGCTTTGTAAGATCTGAGGGGATTTTCAGAAACAAAAGGTATATTAGAAACCTTTTTTCCCCAATTATTTTATGTTTAACATTTCATGTCAATATTTTTTGACTTTGACTGTCTTCTTGCAATTTTAAAATACAAATGCTAAAATGTATACCATCAGCCATGTAATTTTGTTTTTCAAATCTCAGTTAAACTAATCTGGCTCACCAAACAATATAAAATGATCTATATCTTCTTACTTTATGTGCAATATATTTCCAGGCACTGATTAGTGTAAGATGAAATAATCATTTAAAATAGAATGCTTTAAACATTACCAAAGTTGTGTTTTGCATGAAAAAATATGTAAAACCTGTTTAAAGTTAATTGAAACTAACAGGAAATGTACAAAGCATACATATATATGTCTGTAGATTTCATTGTCACAGAATGTGATTCATACATCTATATTACTTCTCACTGGGTGACATTGGCCAGCCCCAAGATCAGTTAAATATTTTAATATTTTTGGCTTCGAGAGCATAATTTGAAAGAAAACATGCTTCCAATGTCCATTAAGTCACTTCATTTCTTACTCTCCCCTCTGTGAACCAAAACCCTTTTATAAATTACATTTGGACAAACAATATATAATTCCTACAGTTCTTATTCAACAAAGCAATACCATAAATTCTTATTCTTGAAATTATTTTAGTTTTGTTCACATATTACCAACCACTGTACCTTTATATGTTGTAAACTCTTGTAGCATAGGATGAAAAATGTATACATCTCAAGATGATATCACAATGATCTCTACCTCACCTCTTCCACCATCACATCTTTCTACTCTAATGCACAAGTGGCCATCCTATAATTATAATTTTAAACCTGTGAACCTTTGCAAGCTCTAATAAAATGTCCTGCAAATGTTTAGTACTTTGATATATTTAGTGGTTTGTATAAAATATAAATCAATAAGTATTTAAGTACATTATTAAGGAACTACCAACCACATTTTTTAAAACTCATAGCAAATATACAGTTTTACTGGGGCGGGGGCAGTAAATAGAGAGGACATATACTAAAGGTTAGCTATCCCCTCCCTTGTCCCCACATTGTTTCCTCTGACTCCACTGTGGCCTCCTAAATTCCCTGATACCCCTCTGCCCCTGCAGCACTTTCTGGCCCCCGAACTTTGCTGTAGAGCTGTCTGCAATAGCCCCTGTCCCTTGCAGCCCCAAGCTTAATTAGGTAGTGTAACTGCTAGAGACAGTGTATATAGGTGAGGGGTTGGGGTCAATCCCACCTGGGGAACCACAGATCTAGGGTGTGCAAGCTCAGTTGATCAGGTGGGTGGTTCTGGGTCAATCGGTGAAATCATCGGAAGGTAGCAGGGCTATTAGCGGACTCTAGGCACCTCCTTAGCAGGGAGGGGCCAGTGGTAAGGCTAGTTAGCTTAGGGAGCTATGCAGTTCCGTCTATCCACTCCCTAGCCAAACTCCCCTTGGATAGAAATACTTTATTGAGTTGAAGGGGAGTCGGCTAATGGAGCAACTCTGGATTGTACTCACTTTTTGTGGTTAATCAGACTTGTGAATCTCCCATAGAAGTCTATGGAGCCTAATCTATTGCTTAACGTGAGTTTGAATCCGGACAGGAACCTAGCTTTGTCTTGTGACTGGTGGCATGCTGTGTATCTCAGTTGGCTACTGGAAGCATCCACTGGTCGCCCTTAAAACAGTGCTAACCCCAAAATATTTTTATTAGACCAATGTAACAGACCTCAACACACACACTACACTTAAAATAACTGTTCTAAAATTGCCAAAATGATCCAGAGCAATTTAGGCTCAAATGACCTGGTAAAAAGGGGTCTCATGGGCCCACAATATGTAACCAGGGTTTTGGAAAAACATCACACAATAACATAAGTCAGCAAGTGACATAAGCCTCTCCCCCCGTCTACTTTACAGGCCTCGCGATGTGCATCTTTGGCGCTCATTTCAAGCCTCTCCCCACTCTCTGACACCTGGGTCTGTTTCCCCCTCTCTCCCTCCCCCTCCTCTCCCCCAATGTCTCTTTTCCTTTGTCGCTCTTTCCTGTGTCTCTTTCCACCCTCTCCCTCCCCTGTGTCTTTCTCCTCTGTGTCTCTGCTGCAGGTTTGTGTGTGTTGCGATGAGTGCCGTTGCTTGCGTTGTTCTGCTAAGTCTTACTGGCTTCAGGTGCGTTTTTACTGCCTTCAGCCTTGTTTTCATGCAGTTACGTTTTTTTCGGCCACCATTTTTTTTCTAGCCGTCGTTCGGCAAAAAACTCCAAATATACCTCAAATTAACTTCCAACCTCACTCCGAGGCTCCCTGGCTCTCCCCCTGTGCTGTATGTGAGTGTGTAAGTTTTTTCTTTATTATTTAGCGTTTTTGGTGGTCTTTCCAGTTCGGTGGTTCGGCTGTTCAAATAATTTACTGTCTTGCAGCCAAGTCCTACGCGCCTTGCGAGCAGCACCTACGTGCTGATCACAAGCCCTGCAATGAGCACCTTCGGCGCTCATTGCAGCCAAGTCCTACGGGCCTCACGATCAGTGCCTGCGGCTCTGATTGCGAGCCCTGCAATGAGCGATGAAGGCGCTCAATGCAGCTAAGTCCTACGGTCTTTGCGATTAGCGCCTGCGGCCTAAGTCATGCGGCCCTCGCTTTGCTTGACCAACATTCGTAAGATCCAAAACTATTATATGTGATTCCATGGGAGGGCAGCAAGCATATGTAACACAAACATGTATCATGACCACTTGTATCACACATAAAAACTGAGTAATTCTGAAAGTTAAAGGGCAACTGCACAATGACAGCAGAAATTGTTTGAAAAAAGTGAGCCTAACCAAGAGCATAAGTAATCAGGAAAAAGTCAAACATCTAGTTTTGAATTAGAAAAAAATAAATGTGGATTCCTCTACTGTGCCCTAGGGAAATCCATAATACATAGGTTGAAGCTGTGTATGTGAGAGGGATGTTTATACAGTGGGGGAAATAAGTATTTGATCCCCTGCTGATTTTGAACGTTTGTCCACTGACAAAGAAATGATCAGTCTATAATTTTAATGGTAGTTGTATTTTAACAGTGAGAGACAGAATAACAAAAAAAATACAAGAAAAAAACAAAAAAGTTATAAATTGATTTTCAGGTCAGTGAGGGAAATACGTATTTGACTCCTTCGACTTAGTACTTGGTGGCAAAACCCTTGCTGGCAATCACAGAGGTCAGACGTTTCTTGTAGTTGGCCACCAGTTTTGCACACATCTCAGGAGGGATTTTGTCCCACTTCTCTTGTGCTTCTTATTGAGCCACTCCTTTGTTGCCTAGGCTGTATGTTTTGGGTCATTGTCATGCTAGAATACTCATCCACGACCCATTTTCAATGACCTGTCTGAGGGAAGGAGGTTCTCACCAAAGATTTGACGGTACAAGGCCCCGTCCATTGTCGCATTGATGCGGCGCAGTTGTCCTGTCCCCTTAGCAAAAAAAAACACCCCCAAAGCATAATGTTTCCACCTCTATGTTTGACAGTGGGGATGGTGTTCTTGGGGTTATAGGGAGCATTTTTCCTCCTCCAAACAAAGCAAGTTCAGTTGATGCCAAATAGCTTGATTCTGGTCTCATCTGACCACAACACTTTCACCCAGTTCTCCTCTGAATCATTCAGATGTTCATTGGCAAACTTCAGACAGGCCTGTACATGTGCTTTCTTGAGCAAGGGGACCTTGCGGGCGCTGCAGGATTTTAGTTCTTCACGGCGTAGTGTGTTACCAATTGTTTTCTTGGTGACTATGGTCCCAGCTGCCTTGAAATCATTGAAAAGATCCCCCCGTGTTGTTCTGGGCTGATTACTCACTGTTCTCATGATCATTGAAACTCCACAAGGTCTTTCATGGAGCACCAGACCGAGGGAGACTAACAGTTATTTTGTGTTTCTTCCATTTGCCAATAATCGCACCAACTGTTGTCACCTTCTCACCAAGCTGCCTGGCGATGGTCTTGTAGCCCATTCCAGCCTTGTGTAGGTCTACAATCTTGTCCCTGACATCCTTGGAATGCTCTTTGGTATTGGCCATGGTGGAGCGTTTGGAATCTGATTGATTGATTGCTTCTGTGGACAGGTGTCTTTTATACAGGTAACAAGCTGAGATTAAGAGCACTCCCTTTAAGAGAGTGCTTCAAATCTCAGCTTGTTACCTGTATAAAAGACACCTGGGAGCCAGAAATCTTGCTAATTGATAGGGGATCAAATACTTATTTCCCTCATTGACCTACAAATCAATTTATAACTTTTTTGACATGCGTTTTTCTTGTTTGTTTGTTTTTTTGTTATTCTGTCTCCCTGTTAAAAAACACCTTCCATTAAAATTATAGTCTGATCATTTCTTTGTCAGTGGACAAACATTAAAAATCACCATGCAATCCAATACTCCCCCCCCCCACACACACACACACATACATTGTATTTCTGGAGAGGTATGGCTGCATTTTCCCAAAGCAGGAAAATTGCTTCTGGGCCAGTGAAGTGGAAAGGGTGTGGTGTCAATTTCAATTTTCTCCAATTAAGAAATTCTGTTCCCTCCTTCCTCAACCCTGTGTCCAATGATACACCATCATGATCCAGCTCTCATGAAGTGATGTAACAACACAACACGGATTCTTATACTCATTACCAGACACTACAAAAATTCAGGTTTCCCAAAAATGTTTTATGTCTATGACTTGATCAGTAAATATGTTATCATGATGTGTCTCACCAGCCGCCTGCCCTTCCTTACAATACATTATAAAAGAATGTTTGTAATTTACATTTATTTGTGCGTGCTATATTTATGGGGTTCCCTGGTGGTTAGGATTCAATGCTTTCACCGCTGCAGCCTGGGTTTAATTCCAGTCAAGGAACCAAGAGCTCACACCACCCTGAAGCCATGCAGGGTTGGGCCTGGTCTGTACTTGGTTTGGAGACCACCTAGGAATACTAGTAGCTGTATGCTGTGGCCCACTGGAGAAGGAACTAGCAACACACTCCAGTATCTCTGCCATGAATACCAAGTGGACCAGCATGGTGTGTTGAAGTCAATGTAATCAAGGAGAGTCAGACACGACTGAGCAACGCCAACACACACACACGCACTATATTTATAAATGGCAGTTAGCCAGACACGAATCATGATCACTTAGTCTACACACGCACACACACATACACAGGCATAGACACACACACACAGATACACAGACATAGATACATACATACAAACACAACAAAATAGACAAATAAGTGGAATAATAAAAGCATAACAAAATGGGTGATGTACAAGCTTGCTTAAATCTGCAGAGGAACTGCCTATTAGCCACAATCCCCTCAATTAACATCCTCCATAATAGTTACGTCAAACAGGTAACTAAGTGGGGGTGAATATCTTAGATAAGACAAGGACAAGTATGGAGTGCCAAGTGGATTTTCGGCATTGTGTATGATTTAAAGATACATGGGTGCACTGTATTCGTGGAGGGACCAATAAATTAATTGCACTATTCAGGGCCACAGTTTTTTTGTGTTTTTAAAAGTATTATTTTGAGTGCTTTGAATGGTTATTGTTTTATTGGGATCTACTTTGGTTACATTCCCTTCTGTGGTTTTGTTGGGTTAATGAAATACATTTTTGTGTAAACAAACTGTACTACACCTTGGGTTTATGTACTTTCAATGTATGGCTAACCAATCTTTGAGAAGGTGGATGTAATCCCCTTGTGTGTGTCGTCAGGGGATGGTATGAGGTATATTCAGAAGGTGCAGTGCATCAGTTTGAGCCTTAATCCGGAATGGAACAGGAAGTTATGTTTAATGTGATTACATTATATTGTAATTTACAGGCTTCAATCCTCAGTATAATTTGACCTTGAAACTTAGCATGTATGTTAACTATTGTAAGGTATAGAACCCCAAAGGCGTTTAGGTGTGATTCCTGTCACTATATATATATATACTAGCGTATTGCCCGTCAAAAAATGACGGCAATGAGATGTGTATGTTTGGAAAGTTGTATAGTTATTAATATACATATGGAGCACTTTGCTCCATAAAAAAAGGGGTCCGTATTAACGGCTCGCCTCGCTACGCGAGGCTCGCCTGCAATGAGCGCCTGCGGCGCTCATTGGCAAAGTGCTCCGTATTAACGGGGCAAAAAATGTTTGGAAAGTTGTATAGTTATTAATATACATATGGAATTGTAAGGTAGCTAATGGTGTTTTGTGTGTACTACTGAAATATATAAGTTAAAATAATAAATAATTAATGAATGACTATACTTTACCAATTTGTATGCATTGTGTTTAAGAGCTGGCAATCTGTAGTGATGTTGCAGCAGCATTGGTGGTGTGGAGGTGCTGTGTAAGCGTTTAGAACGTGTGCAGTGTAATAGTGTGCGTGCGCAAGCTGAAACCGTTAGCGTAGTACTTTAGTTCCGCATTATCGTAAAATGGCGGGTAATGTGTGTTATGCGTCTTAGCGGATAATCCGTACGTGATTTAATGGGCAGTAATGTGTAGTATGCATCTTATCGGATTATCCGTACGTGTTTTCCGTGGTTATAGTGCTGTAGCCTCGTTTTCGTTTTTTTCGGCCGCCATTTTTTCTCTCGCTTCGAGACTTTTTTAGTGTCTAAACTGTTTTATTTTTAATAAAATGAAGGTGTAACTTGTTTTTTTGAGGTCGTGGATGCTCCCTCTTGCTGTCGGTAAGCTTTTTATGTATGTGCTGTGTGTATTTATTGTGATTGTATTTTTTTTTCATGTTCGCGAGTTGCGGCCGTATTTTTGTTCTGCGTATTAACGCTGATTGGCAAAGTGCTCCGTATTAACGGCTCGCCTCGCTACGCGAGGCTCGCCTGCAATGAGCGCCTGCGGCGCTCATTGCCAAAGTGCTCCATATTAACGGCTCGCCTCGCTACGCGAGGCTCGCCTGCAATGAGCGCCTGTGGCGCTCATTGCCAAAGTGCTATGGTTTAACAGTGTAACGGCTCGCCTCGCTGCGCGAGGCGAGCCCGGCGATGAGCGCCTGCGGCGCTCATCGCTAAGCCCGCAAAGTCGTACGGACCACGCAAACAGCGTGACGACGACTCGTAGTAAGACAATTATAATATGTGATATATATATATATATATATATATATATATATATAGTAAATAATAAGTACATCTGTGTTCACATTTGAATGTCTAAAGCAAGTTAAAAAACCTGCTTCCAGCTCAGAGTTCCGAGAAAAACAGTTATTACACTGCATTCTGGGAAGTTAAGCTGGGACACACAAATGTGCCCACAAATGCCTCGCTCTTAATTCCGTAGCCATTATCAAACATGGCTTCCTTTAAGCTTATGCATGCTGTATTAAACAGCTTTAATGCAAAGCCAAGGTTGGAATAAACACAGGCTGAGTATCCAATCCATGATACTTGAACAAAAATTAGCTACATAGTTGAGATGCTAAAAATAAGCCTTTACTGTGCCAATGCCACAAAAAAAGCCTGGTTACAATATGCCCGACAACACCTTGACACACCTCACAGCTTTATGGCACACTGTAATTTGGAGTGACGAGACCAAAATAGAGCTTTATGGTCAACAAGGCCTATAGTGAAACGAATACCACCCCCACTGTGAAGCATGGTGGCGGCTCACTGATGTTTTGGGGGGGTTGTGAGCTCTAAAGGCACGGGAAATCTTGTGATAATTGATGGCAAGATGAATGCTGCATGTTATCAGAAAACACTGGCAGAAAATTTTCATTCTTCTGCACGAAGGCTGCGCATGGGACGCTCTTGGACTTTCTGGCATGATAATGACCCTAAGCACAAGGCCAAGTTGACCCTCCAGTGTTTACAGCAGAAAAAGGTGAATGTTCTGGAGTGGACTTCACACTCTCCTGACCTTAATATCATCAAGCCACCTTGGCATTTTTGCCATGACAAATGGGCAGCTATACCACCTGCAGGAATTAGGGGCCTCATAGACAACTATTACAAAAGACTGCATGCTATCATTGATGCTAAAGGGGGCAATACACAGTATTAAGAACTAAGGGTATGCAAATCTTTGATCAGGGCCATTTGGATGATTTCTGTTATCATTATGATTTTAAAAGAAGTAAAAAAAACTATGTGATAATAAATGGCTTCATATGATCACTATCCTTCAATAAAAGATTTATTTTTTTTGCATAATCAGTCATATTTTCAAAATAAATGCCAAAATAAATGCCAAAAATAAATGTGGATTCCTCTACTGTGCCCTAGGGAAATCCATAATACATAGGTTGAAGCTGTGTATGTGAGAGGGATGTTTATACAGTGGGGGAAATAAGTATTTGATCCCCTGCTGATTTTGAACGTTTGTCCACTGACAAAGAAATGATCAGTCTATAATTTTAATGGTAGTTGTATTTTAACAGTGAGAGACAGAATAACAAAAAAAATACAAGAAAAAAACAAAAAAGTTATAAATTGATTTTCAGGTCAGTGAGGGAAATACGTATTTGACTCCTTCGACTTAGTACTTGGTGGCAAAACCCTTGCTGGCAATCACAGAGGTCAGACGTTTCTTGTAGTTGGCCACCAGTTTTGCACACATCTCAGGAGGGATTTTGTCCCACTTCTCTTGTGCTTCTTATTGAGCCACTCCTTTGTTGCCTAGGCTGTATGTTTTGGGTCATTGTCATGCTAGAATACTCATCCACGACCCATTTTCAATGACCTGTCTGAGGGAAGGAGGTTCTCACCAAAGATTTGACGGTACAAGGCCCCGTCCATTGTCGCATTGATGCGGCGCAGTTGTCCTGTCCCCTTAGCAAAAAAAAACACCCCCAAAGCATAATGTTTCCACCTCTATGTTTGACAGTGGGGATGGTGTTCTTGGGGTTATAGGGAGCATTTTTCCTCCTCCAAACAAAGCAAGTTCAGTTGATGCCAAATAGCTTGATTCTGGTCTCATCTGACCACAACACTTTCACCCAGTTCTCCTCTGAATCATTCAGATGTTCATTGGCAAACTTCAGACAGGCCTGTACATGTGCTTTCTTGAGCAAGGGGACCTTGCGGGCGCTGCAGGATTTTAGTTCTTCACGGCGTAGTGTGTTACCAATTGTTTTCTTGGTGACTATGGTCCCAGCTGCCTTGAAATCATTGAAAAGATCCCCCCGTGTTGTTCTGGGCTGATTACTCACTGTTCTCATGATCATTGAAACTCCACAAGGTCTTTCATGGAGCACCAGACCGAGGGAGACTAACAGTTATTTTGTGTTTCTTCCATTTGCCAATAATCGCACCAACTGTTGTCACCTTCTCACCAAGCTGCCTGGCGATGGTCTTGTAGCCCATTCCAGCCTTGTGTAGGTCTACAATCTTGTCCCTGACATCCTTGGAATGCTCTTTGGTATTGGCCATGGTGGAGCGTTTGGAATCTGATTGATTGATTGCTTCTGTGGACAGGTGTCTTTTATACAGGTAACAAGCTGAGATTAAGAGCACTCCCTTTAAGAGAGTGCTTCAAATCTCAGCTTGTTACCTGTATAAAAGACACCTGGGAGCCAGAAATCTTGCTAATTGATAGGGGATCAAATACTTATTTCCCTCATTGACCTACAAATCAATTTATAACTTTTTTGACATGCGTTTTTCTTGTTTGTTTGTTTTTTTGTTATTCTGTCTCCCTGTTAAAAAACACCTTCCATTAAAATTATAGTCTGATCATTTCTTTGTCAGTGGACAAACATTAAAAATCACCATGCAATCCAATACTCCCCCCCCCCACACACACACACACATACATTGTATTTCTGGAGAGGTATGGCTGCATTTTCCCAAAGCAGGAAAATTGCTTCTGGGCCAGTGAAGTGGAAAGGGTGTGGTGTCAATTTCAATTTTCTCCAATTAAGAAATTCTGTTCCCTCCTTCCTCAACCCTGTGTCCAATGATACACCATCATGATCCAGCTCTCATGAAGTGATGTAACAACACAACACGGATTCTTATACTCATTACCAGACACTACAAAAATTCAGGTTTCCCAAAAATGTTTTATGTCTATGACTTGATCAGTAAATATGTTATCATGATGTGTCTCACCAGCCGCCTGCCCTTCCTTACAATACATTATAAAAGAATGTTTGTAATTTACATTTATTTGTGCGTGCTATATTTATGGGGTTCCCTGGTGGTTAGGATTCAATGCTTTCACCGCTGCAGCCTGGGTTTAATTCCAGTCAAGGAACCAAGAGCTCACACCACCCTGAAGCCATGCAGGGTTGGGCCTGGTCTGTACTTGGTTTGGAGACCACCTAGGAATACTAGTAGCTGTATGCTGTGGCCCACTGGAGAAGGAACTAGCAACACACTCCAGTATCTCTGCCATGAATACCAAGTGGACCAGCATGGTGTGTTGAAGTCAATGTAATCAAGGAGAGTCAGACACGACTGAGCAACGCCAACACACACACACGCACTATATTTATAAATGGCAGTTAGCCAGACACGAATCATGATCACTTAGTCTACACACGCACACACACATACACAGGCATAGACACACACACACAGATACACAGACATAGATACATACATACAAACACAACAAAATAGACAAATAAGTGGAATAATAAAAGCATAACAAAATGGGTGATGTACAAGCTTGCTTAAATCTGCAGAGGAACTGCCTATTAGCCACAATCCCCTCAATTAACATCCTCCATAATAGTTACGTCAAACAGGTAACTAAGTGGGGGTGAATATCTTAGATAAGACAAGGACAAGTATGGAGTGCCAAGTGGATTTTCGGCATTGTGTATGATTTAAAGATACATGGGTGCACTGTATTCGTGGAGGGACCAATAAATTAATTGCACTATTCAGGGCCACAGTTTTTTTGTGTTTTTAAAAGTATTATTTTGAGTGCTTTGAATGGTTATTGTTTTATTGGGATCTACTTTGGTTACATTCCCTTCTGTGGTTTTGTTGGGTTAATGAAATACATTTTTGTGTAAACAAACTGTACTACACCTTGGGTTTATGTACTTTCAATGTATGGCTAACCAATCTTTGAGAAGGTGGATGTAATCCCCTTGTGTGTGTCGTCAGGGGATGGTATGAGGTATATTCAGAAGGTGCAGTGCATCAGTTTGAGCCTTAATCCGGAATGGAACAGGAAGTTATGTTTAATGTGATTACATTATATTGTAATTTACAGGCTTCAATCCTCAGTATAATTTGACCTTGAAACTTAGCATGTATGTTAACTATTGTAAGGTATAGAACCCCAAAGGCGTTTAGGTGTGATTCCTGTCACTATATATATATATACTAGCGTATTGCCCGTCAAAAAATGACGGCAATGAGATGTGTATGTTTGGAAAGTTGTATAGTTATTAATATACATATGGAGCACTTTGCTCCATAAAAAAAGGGGTCCGTATTAACGGCTCGCCTCGCTACGCGAGGCTCGCCTGCAATGAGCGCCTGCGGCGCTCATTGGCAAAGTGCTCCGTATTAACGGGGCAAAAAATGTTTGGAAAGTTGTATAGTTATTAATATACATATGGAATTGTAAGGTAGCTAATGGTGTTTTGTGTGTACTACTGAAATATATAAGTTAAAATAATAAATAATTAATGAATGACTATACTTTACCAATTTGTATGCATTGTGTTTAAGAGCTGGCAATCTGTAGTGATGTTGCAGCAGCATTGGTGGTGTGGAGGTGCTGTGTAAGCGTTTAGAACGTGTGCAGTGTAATAGTGTGCGTGCGCAAGCTGAAACCGTTAGCGTAGTACTTTAGTTCCGCATTATCGTAAAATGGCGGGTAATGTGTGTTATGCGTCTTAGCGGATAATCCGTACGTGATTTAATGGGCAGTAATGTGTAGTATGCATCTTATCGGATTATCCGTACGTGTTTTCCGTGGTTATAGTGCTGTAGCCTCGTTTTCGTTTTTTTCGGCCGCCATTTTTTCTCTCGCTTCGAGACTTTTTTAGTGTCTAAACTGTTTTATTTTTAATAAAATGAAGGTGTAACTTGTTTTTTTGAGGTCGTGGATGCTCCCTCTTGCTGTCGGTAAGCTTTTTATGTATGTGCTGTGTGTATTTATTGTGATTGTATTTTTTTTTCATGTTCGCGAGTTGCGGCCGTATTTTTGTTCTGCGTATTAACGCTGATTGGCAAAGTGCTCCGTATTAACGGCTCGCCTCGCTACGCGAGGCTCGCCTGCAATGAGCGCCTGCGGCGCTCATTGCCAAAGTGCTCCATATTAACGGCTCGCCTCGCTACGCGAGGCTCGCCTGCAATGAGCGCCTGTGGCGCTCATTGCCAAAGTGCTATGGTTTAACAGTGTAACGGCTCGCCTCGCGCAGCGAGGCGAGCCCGGCGATGAGCGCCTGCGGCGCTCATCGCTAAGCCCGCAAAGTCGTACGGACCACGCAAACAGCGTGACGACGACTCGTAGTAAGACAATTATAATATGTGATATATATATATATATATATATATATATATATAGTAAATAATAAGTACATCTGTGTTCACATTTGAATGTCTAAAGCAAGTTAAAAAACCTGCTTCCAGCTCAGAGTTCCGAGAAAAACAGTTATTACACTGCATTCTGGGAAGTTAAGCTGGGACACACAAATGTGCCCACAAATGCCTCGCTCTTAATTCCGTAGCCATTATCAAACATGGCTTCCTTTAAGCTTATGCATGCTGTATTAAACAGCTTTAATGCAAAGCCAAGGTTGGAATAAACACAGGCTGAGTATCCAATCCATGATACTTGAACAAAAATTAGCTACATAGTTGAGATGCTAAAAATAAGCCTTTACTGTGCCAATGCCACAAAAAAAGCCTGGTTACAATATGCCCGACAACACCTTGACACACCTCACAGCTTTATGGCACACTGTAATTTGGAGTGACGAGACCAAAATAGAGCTTTATGGTCAACAAGGCCTATAGTGAAACGAATACCACCCCCACTGTGAAGCATGGTGGCGGCTCACTGATGTTTTGGGGGGGTTGTGAGCTCTAAAGGCACGGGAAATCTTGTGATAATTGATGGCAAGATGAATGCTGCATGTTATCAGAAAACACTGGCAGAAAATTTTCATTCTTCTGCACGAAGGCTGCGCATGGGACGCTCTTGGACTTTCTGGCATGATAATGACCCTAAGCACAAGGCCAAGTTGACCCTCCAGTGTTTACAGCAGAAAAAGGTGAATGTTCTGGAGTGGACTTCACACTCTCCTGACCTTAATATCATCAAGCCACCTTGGCATTTTTGCCATGACAAATGGGCAGCTATACCACCTGCAGGAATTAGGGGCCTCATAGACAACTATTACAAAAGACTGCATGCTATCATTGATGCTAAAGGGGGCAATACACAGTATTAAGAACTAAGGGTATGCAAATCTTTGATCAGGGCCATTTGGATGATTTCTGTTATCATTATGATTTTAAAAGAAGTAAAAAAAACTATGTGATAATAAATGGCTTCATATGATCACTATCCTTCAATAAAAGATTTATTTTTTTTGCATAATCAGTCATATTTTCAAAATAAATGCCAAAATTTCACAATTGCTGCTAGGGTGCGCAAACTTTTGAGCACAACTGTATATATATATATATATATATATATATATATATATATATATATATATATATATATATACAGTATCTCACAAAAGTGAGTACACCCCTTACATTTTTGTAAATATTTTATTATATCTATTCATGTGACAACACCTTCTATTTGAGGATGCCCCACAGATGCTCAATAGGGTTTAGGTCTGGAGACATGCTTGGCCAGTCCATCACCTTTACCTTCAGCTTCTTTAACAAGGCAGTGGTCGTCTTGGAGGTGTGTTTGGGGTCGTTATCATGTTGGAATACTGCCCTGCGTGTCTCCAGGCCTAAACTCTATTGAGCATCTGAGGGGCATCCTCAAATGGAAGGTGGGGGAGTGCAAGGTCTCTAACATCCTCCAGGTCTGTGATGTCATCATGGAGGAGTGGAAGAGGACTCCAGTGACAGCCTGTGAAGCTCTGGTGAACTCCATGCCCATGAGGGTTAAGGCAGTGCTGGAAAATAATGGTGACCACACAAAATATTGACACTTTGGGCCCAATTTGGACTATTCCACTTAGGGGTGTACTCACTTTTGTTGCTAACGGTTTAGACATTAATAGCTGTGTGTTGAGTTATTTTGAGGGGACAGCAAATTTATACAGGCTGTACACTTCCTACTTTACATTGTAGTAGAGTGTTATTTCTCCAGTGTTGTCACATGAAAAGATATGATAAAATATTTACAAAAATGTGAGGGGTGTATTTACTTTTGTGAGATACTGTATATATAGCAAATGAGCTCTCATCGGGGTAGCACTAAGCAGGGTTTCCCAGTATAATATTTTCCCTTATATTCTTTATTATATTACATTCCCATATTCTAAAAATGAGAGAACAGGAACTTTCAAGACTAGAGAGCGGTACCAAAATACATACATACATATCCAAATAAGATAACTGGTATTTGGTATTTTTTAAAATTATACCTTAATTGGAACTTCCATGGTGTTACTTTAAGTATCATACTCATTATTACACAGTAAAAAAGTAGAGTTTAGTGGAAAATTTTGCTCAGTTGAGGTCAAGAGCAGCCTTGTGAAAGTGCTGCAGCTCCTGCATGTCATGTTACTGAATCCTCTGAAAGTTTTCACATTGCTATATTTTGATTTATGCATTTATAAAGCATAATGTGTTGCATTCATGTTGAATTCTATTTGCTTTTCATTATGTTCCCCCATTGCTTCAAATGACAGTAACCAATCACTGACTTCAGGTGTCATCAGTGTAAGCAGGGACAACCAGATATGTGTACATGGGAACCCCCTGCTGTGTCTATGATTTTGTTATCAAAATGTGTTAGCCAAAAGGTAGAGAGGTTATGCCTCATCAGTGTTGAATGATGTCTGGTGACAGAATGTGACATTGCATAAATGTTTTTTAGAGCAGAAATTACATAATAAATGTTTCATATTCTTCATTGGCATAGGAAATCTATATTAGACGTATTTCTTATGATATAATACTTATGATACTTGTGATATATCAAATATTACTGATAGCAAACCATTTTTTTTAAATGAGAAAGAGTGGTGATGGACAAAGCAAGCAATTTTTATAACTTAATACGTAACAGGCAGCATGACAGAAAAATATAAAATGGCATATAAAGGATTTGCTTTTTTTGCCCATTATCATGTTTTGTTGTTCAAAAAACAGCACAGAAGATATTTGACAACTGTTGTACATTAAGTGTGAACAAAACACCAATGTGGCCTAAGTATATTCTTTTGACAAGCTGCTAATTGTTTTAGAAAGTAAAAAAGTAAATAAATGCTTATGTGCATTTGTAATTTCCTCCCATATGCAGCAGAATTTTTTTGCAGAGAGAAAAATGGTGTCTCGCACTGCAGTATTATTGTATATTAGAGGTAATAAATAAAAAGAATGACAACAATAATAATTCTCTTTACTTATCAAGTAAGTTTAGAGGTCAGAAGGGAGAGGGGAGAAATGAGGGAGACCTCCAAATACAGGCCTCCATTCAATTGCAAGCCGTAACTACCTTCATACAGGCTGCATGTCTGCGGGTTAGAAATGTGTTACAATTCCGGCTGTATTCAATTGGCTCAAGGCCACCACCACCGCAAGTTGATAGTAGGCTGGAACACATCGGGTCCACCGTTACAATCCAATCCCGTAATTACAGTGTGCGTCACAGCCCTGTATACCAATAGAAAGCGGGCTAATGGATTATGGTTGACAGGGAGAGATAATAAAGTTGCGTTCCACCTGCCCCAGGTTTGACTGTGTTATATTTTCTCACAAAGTTGCACGCAGGTCCTGGAGTTGGTGATTGGAACATTGGGAGAGAGAGTAGAATTTCATTGAGAGCAGGTTCTGTTTTATTCATCTATAGTTCTTAAATACTTATTTTACACTTAATCCTTAAGAACACATATCAACTGATAACACATAATATAAAGACACATAAAATAAATATCACACATATAGATAGGTCACCACATACACACACCCCACCTCCCACCCCATACCCCAACAATTAAAAATTACACATAAAACATACATTTCCCCCCTAATAAATATATACATATACTTTTCTTGTTTTATACTTAGATTATTTTTGGAATTATGATGGAGGGTGAAGAGAGGAGGAGGGGAGTAGTGAGGGGGACTGGATGAGGAGGAGTGTAGAGGATGAGAGAGGAGAGAGAGGTGGTCCTGGGAAGTGGAGGAGAGAGGAGTGTGGAGGAGAGTAGTGGAGGGGAGAGGAGGAGGGGAGAGTGGAGGGGAGAGGAGAGGAGTCAAGGGGAGAATGGAGGGGAGAGTTGAGGAGGGGAGAGTGGAGGATGAGAGAGTGGAGGAGGGGAGAGTGGAGGGGAGAGTAGAGGAGTGGAGAGTTTAGGAGTATGGAGTGGAGGGTAGAGAGATTGGAGGAGAGGGGAGTGCAGATGCCCATAGTGATAGACACATTGCGTTCAGGGACAGAGGGGGAGGGCCTGATCCCAAGGGGGTTGGTAGCATAGAGGAGGAATAGGCATCAGGGTCAAATGAGGGAGTGCAGGATCCCCATCCACAGTCGGGAGGACAAGAGGCTCAAGGCAAACACAGGGCCCTTAGCTACACGCACTAGGATAATGTGATCCTCCTCCATATCATCCGTGACCTCCCCACTATCCTTTCGGGAGGAGGGAAGCTAGGCCCGGACCCAGGGCCCAGGAACAACACAAAGGGATGTGAGGTCCGTGAAGCACCGATTTGATGATGTCAGAGCCAAGGTGAGGAGGTTGATGGCCAAGGAGGCCAGTGCAGCCGCAGCACCAAGTGTGACTTTAAGATACAACGAGTGGGAGAGGGTGCTCAAGGAGTTGCTGAGCCAGGTGCCCGCTGCTGGAGTTCCGGACCTGATGGACCAACAGGATCCAGCCTCTATGTCAGGTGAATATTAGATACACCAACATGCCACCACATGTACATCACATACAAATTGAAAACATACAATACATGTAAATGTTGACCAACAATGACACTGATATGTCAGCTCCCTGGATTTAACAAGGGATATATGGATCAGCCATTCGTCATTAAATACATGAAGCTGACAAATCACTGTCATCAGTGGGCCCCACAACCAATAGGGAGTCCATCTATTGGTGAGCCAACTGCAGCATATGCATATACAGACCACACACGGAATCAAGATAACGTCATGAGCTAATAACAATCCAGTTCATAATCCAAAGAATAGATCACATCTAGCAAAAGATAGCTACTCATAATAGACAATTATTGAAACATCCAGGTTCAAGACAAGAGGTCTGATAGGAATCAACAGAAAGATCGAATGAACTAGGATAGTTAAGAAGGAACATAAACCAATGTATCATTCAACATAAAAAACACATATTCCATTATTTTCTCTCTTTCAGCTGGCAGGAGGACTGGATCCAGTGGTGAGTGAGAGGCGGGGGTGTCAGATCATTAGGAGCCAAATGTTGGGGACCGTGCTCTTGCCCAACAGGAGCCGGTGCAAGAGGAGGAGGCAACAAGAGGACTGGGGGCCCAATCATCTGGGCTGTAAGGTCACCTGCTGGACCATCAGCCACACCCGTGGCATTTGACCCTACTGCCTCCCTCCTCAAACAACTTGGTTCCCCACCCCGGGCCGCTTTTGGTCTGATGTCTGCAGATTGCCACTGCCTCCTCCTCCTCCCATCAGCGCTACAACCTGGCTCCCACCACCACCACCAGGCCCACGACTACCACCACAAAGCCATGCTCCAGCTGGGACATAGCCCCTCCCCTCTGTGCCGCCACTCCCTTCCCCTCCTCACCTCCGACCTCCATCCCAGAGTCCACCACCGGAGGATGTCCAGGGCTGCTCCAGTACTTGGAGAAACAGAGTGCGCTATTCTAAGTGAACATTAATGCTCAACTGCGTAGTCTGGTTCCAAGCACCTCCTCCTCCACTCCAGAGGGCCCCCCGACCATCCGCAGCCTGGCCGCTTCTCACCTCCCGCAAGTCCTCCGCCTCCTCCGGTGCCGCTGCCTACCTTGGGGGATGCCTCCCCCACAACCCCCCCTCTACTAGGGAGAAGGCAGGAGCCATTGGCCCTGTGCCAAGGCAGAGGAGGATGTAGAAGCTGCACATATGTTGGACCTTCTCAACAGCACTCCTCAGTGACAATCTATTGGTCCAAATGTTAACCTAATCTAGCCTGGCTACAGAGAATAATATTATGGCCTAAGTGATGGTGAAATTTTGTACGCAGATGGCTGTGGTAACTTGTCTTCCTTGCATGGTGGTTTATTTTCCTTTCGGGACCTCCTTGGGCAGGTCTAGGTGGGAGGGCTGGGAATCTTTACTTCCCTCCCACAATTGCTAAAGGAAGTCATGCATGGACAGGATGTGATGTAAATCACATCATCTCAACTAAGGGTATATCCAGGCAGGAAACTGCTGTTGCTTCCTGTTTCTTCCTTGTGATGGTGATGGTGATGGCCTAACCGTGGGTGAGATCAAGCGTTTGGGGAAGGGGATTACTATATAGGTAGATAGATTTAAAAAGGGTTGTTGCTCCGTGGGTCTGGGCTGTGTGTTTGTGATACATTTATAGTATTGTGTTGTTGCCTTTTAATAAATACCTTTTAATGTAGACAAACCTTGTGTAATATATATATATATTAATTTGGTGATACACCACATTTGGCGACCACGAATTTTAGACTTCTACAAAGGTTATTTATGAGGTAATATCACATTAATAGATAGTCAGATTTATTTTTGGGGGGAAGAAAAAAAAAAAGTACTTTGTCTAATTATCCTCTGCATGGGAAATCACGTGCTGATTGTGTGTGGAGTCTAGGTTGGGCCTCCATTTTTAATATACAAGCTTGGGCATAGGCCTCAATTATTATTTTTAATCCTTTATATCGTACTAGCTTCTGAGTTGAGTTTTGTTCGTACTAGCTTATTTTACTACATAAAACAAAGATATCATACAGCTTGTTTTTGTGGGTTTATCTGAGTTGAGTTTTGTTGTGCTTTTCACTATCAGAGTACAGGCCTAGCCCTGCATTTGAATACAATATAGTAGGCTCCATGCGGCTTCTTTGTGTATTTGAATGCTGATTCAAGCCTCCATTTTAATATACAAGCTTGGGCATATGCCTCAATTATTAGTAGGGATTGTTTAAAAATTGCAGCTTTGAGAACAACTACAATTGTTGGGGAACTAGAAAGGGAGTTAAGGGAAATAGAAGAGCAGAGGGATGCTTATGGAGTAAAAATAACAGAACTTCAAAACATAATAATGGACTATAAAAATAAAACAAAGTTAGAAGGGATAAAAGGAGTCAGAGACATTGCCAAAATATATCCAGATCTGGATATGTTCGTGGCACAAAATAAAGAACCAGTGCCGAAAATGAACCAAGATAGAAAAGATTTCTTATGTTATTCTGTTCCATAAGTAGATACCATACCACAAGCACCAGTTATTGTTTCAGAATTATTTAATGCAAGGCAAACACCTACAGGATTTTCTAAGCAGACTCGACCGATGTCTATGGCAGATAAAGACAATTTCCAGAAATGGTGGGGAAGTATGCCAACTAACAACTTTAATACGTTTACACATTGGTTTATGAGGGGAGCAGATAGAGCTAAAAAAGGAGGTCTTAACTTAGAGGAATGGACAGAACTGTTAGAATACGCTATGGGTCCTTTGGCTAGTAGACTATAGGGATTTAATAACAGTGTGTCTGATCAGGCAGGAAGAATTGCTGCAACTAATTTCTATCTACTTAGCATAGAGAAAGAAATAGCAAATATTACCATGAGGCCAACAGATGGTCCTAGAGAGGTAGCTCAAAGGATATTTTTTTGGTATACTCTGCGACAACCTCAACAGCCTCTAGTGCTGGGCTCACCAGAACATATAGCAAAAGTAATGGAAGCCCTTCCTCGGGAGTGTCAAGAATTTGTCAGGCTTTTTGATCCAACACCAACAGACTTGGAAATGGTACTAACTAGAGCTGATAAGTGGTGGATCAAGCATCCTTTCACAGAACAGGCCTGCTCTGTTTAAGCTGTAAGAACATTTAAGGTTGAGTCTGGTAGAGATATAGATGGTAAATGGAGAAACCAGACGTGGGATGTACCCCAGAACAAGAAGGATGATCAAAACTGGAGACCAAAACAGAACCTTGACAAAAGATGGAGAGATCCACCTAGGGACTATAGGAATAGGGATGGCAGCAACTGGAGGGCTAATCAAGAGGGAGAGAGAAACGGTAACATGGGCTATTGGGAACTCAGGAGACAGAAGGATAGGATAGAAGAGGAAAATCACATACTTAAAAATAAGGTAGCTGAGTCAGAGAGGAAATTGAAGGAAAGTGAGGCAAAGATGCAATATAGTGTTATAAAAGAGGGACGGAGTAGAAGTGAGTCACAATGACAAATCCCAACCCCTGCGCCTCAGCATCTCATTCACTCAGCTAATTTAACCATGGATGAGACAGGTCGGCCTACCATTTATACAGTCATCGCAGGGGTAGGGAAAAATATGTTGGTAGATACAGGAGCAGCAGTTACAATGACCAACAGGGTAAAAAATGGGGATTCTTCAGTAAGTATTATGGGAGTTACTGGGAATCCACAGGAGGTTAGAGCAGGTCTAATTAATGTAGCAGTTGGAGGAAAAACAATACAAGTAGAAGCAATAGTGGGTTGGCCAGAGGAAATATTGGGAATAGAAGCTTTAAAAAAAGGAAATTTCATTGTAGATCTTGCCAATTTTTGTTTGTGGAAGACAGAAAAGGTGAATCAGGTAAGTACAGAGTTGACGAAAGGGGTTGTGCTCCCAATGGCATATATTGTCTCTCCGATAAAAAGTCTGGAAAAAAAACAAACTGAAACTAGACGGACAACCAGAATGGCTGCAGAAGCTAATCCAAGACATACCTGTTTGGGCTACAGATAAATTAGACTGTAGAAGAATGAAAGGAATGGTCTTGTTGGAAGGAGGAGACCCACAATGGCAAAAGCAATATCCAGTCCCAAGAGAATCAGTGGCATCAATCACCGAGATGATAGAAATGCTGGAGAGACGTGGAATAATTAAATCTGGAAATGGGTATGCATGTAACTCACCATGTTGGCCTGTGAGAAAAGCTGTGTTAAAAGGGAATGGAGATGAAAAAGCAGCCTCATCATGGAGACTTACCATTGATTACAGGGCCGTGAACAAACTTGCAAAAAGAATGGCCCCTGTTGTTTCTGTTTATTGTGAAATGATGTCCAAAATTTCACCAGAAATGAAAGTATTCAGTGTAATAGATGTGGCCAATGGATTTTGGTCAATTCCCTTAGCTGAAGAATGCCACTACCGGCGTTCAACTGGGAGGGCCGACAATATGCTTTTACAGTATTACCACAGGGATATTGTGACTCCCCAGCTATTTTTCACACATACATGAAAAATGCATTGACAGCTTTCCCACGTCCAGATCGTATCATTCAATATGTTGATGATGTCCTCTTACAATCCCTGAACATGGAAGAACACAAAGAAGACCTGGCAATATTATTACAATGCATACTGGAAGCTGGACTTAAGCTAAATGGGGCAAAGGCACAATTGGCATGCCAGAAAGTCAACTTCTTAGGAGTAACCATATCAGGAGATGGACGATCAATTGATCAAGACAGGGCCAAAGTTATTGCTCAGTTACCCATTCCTACAGACCGTACAGCGCTCCAATCATTGCTTGGAATAATGGGATTTTGTCGTGAATTTACCCCACGATATGCTCAACTGGCACAACCCCTTTATGAACTCCTGAGAGCACAGAATTGGGATTGGACAGAGGAACACACATCAGCAGTACAAAAATTGAAGGCTGAACTAGGGAGTGCACCAACTCTGGCATCTCCAGACCATGAAAAAGAATTTAGACTATATCCGATTACAATGCCAGATTCACAAGGAGCAGTCATCACTCAACTGTGGGGACATGCAGAACGTCCAGTGGCTTTTGGATCTCAGATGCTGTCTGCCGTAGAGCTGAAATTTGGTTGGTGTGAGAGATTGATCTTAGCAGCATACTGGGCAATTAGAAGATTTAAATACCTATTTGGCACACAGACAATAATAATCTGTACACATCATACTCCATTGCAGATCCTCAGACAAGGCAGCCTGGCAATCAGCCACATCAACAATGACCGCATTCAGAAATGGACTATGGCACTGCTCGCTGATAACATTTCAACTCATGCCTTAAGAGAACCAAAAGAATGGGTGGCTGGAATTTGCATAAAGGGAGAAGTTCATGAATGCCAGATCTATCCTGAATCAACATGCCACGCGGTGTTCAAAGATGCCACTCATCTTGTGATGACCTCAGATCCTGTATGGTATACTGATGGCAGCTGTCACTATGCACAAGGAAAAAGAATATCAGGAATGGCCGGAGTAAAAATGTTGGGTAAAGATATCATAAAAGAATTTGGATTTAGAATCAAAGCATATTCAGCACAATATGCAGAACTGGCTGCAGTCATTGAAGTACTTCAGCAAGAGTCTGGAAGAAGTGACATATTGACAATTGTTTTGGATAGTGACTGGGTGTTCCGAGGCACATGCCTTCTGCTAAAATGATGGGATAGTAACCAATTCCTTGCCACAGATGGATCCCCTGTTAAGTTCCAAGATCTATGGCAGATGGTAGAAAAGTTATCACAAAATTTCAAAAGAATTAACATGATCAAAGTACGGGCACATAAAAAGACAGGGCCACACCGAGAGGGAAACTACCTTGCTGACCGGTATGCAAAAGAGGCAGCTGTCCAAGCAGAAGACTGGAAACCACCCACAAAAACACATTACAAATAGCTTCTACTACAAGGAGCAAATCTACATTTATTTCAATTAAGATGAAGCAACTGCAGGAATTACAAGATCAAGATGAGGAACTAAAAGATATTCGGGAGAAATTACAAAAGGGAGAAGAAGTGATATACGGGGGCAAAAAAAGTGATGGAGGAGCAACGGCTAATATGTATATCAGAAACCGGGGAACCGATTTTGATTGTACCACAAGAAGTGAGAAAAGACTTACTCCGATGGATACATGGATCACAAGCAGGAGGACATCCAAAGATCAGAGAAGCAAAAGAGAGGATTCGACATTTGGGATGGTGGATCGGGCAAAACAAGGATCTTGAAGAATTTGTGGATAGTTGTATTATATGTGCAAGATTTGACCAGTCCAACAGGAAAAGAAGGGGAGAATTAATGAGACAGACACTTGTAGGCCCATGGGAAAGAATTCAAATTGATTACACCGGACCATTGCCAACAACCACAAGAGGAAATAAATATATTCTCATGATAGTAGATAGCTTCTCAAGATGGATGATCGCAATCCCAACAAGAAACTGTAAAGCACTAACCACAGCCAGGAAATTAGTAAGCGATGTACTGACAGTGTGGGGAATTCCAAAAGTCCTTGATTGCGACAATGGAGCGGCATTCATAGGAAATGTAATGAAGGAACTTTGTAAGATGGTGGGTATTGAACTGAAACACCATATCCCATACCATCCACAGGCGGCAGGTCAAGTTGAGCGAATGAATGGCACCATAAAAAGAGAGCTGAAAAAGCTGGTGGCAGAACATGGGCAAGCTTGGGACATATACATACCTTTATTATGTGCCCGACTTAGATCAAGGCCCTGTAGATCAACAGGATTTTCACCATATGAAATTTTAATGGGTGGACCAATGCCCTCCTGGAAAAACTGGATGACAATACCTCCACCTGTAGCTTTACAAACCGCTGCAATCACAGATCAATGGGTAAAGGAGTTGGCCACACACTTGGAAATTGTTCATAAATCTGTGGCTGTGGAAGATGAAGAACAATACCAACATCGAAAGCGATGGTATGATGCAGCAGGGGATCTGACATCATATGAGGCAGGGAACCGAGTTATGGTGCAGAATCAAGATGAACACCTTCCTTGGGGAAGAGCAAAATGGAAGGGACCATATACTGTAGTAGATAAATTAGGGACCTCTGTATACTTGATTGATCACGCAGAGAAAGGAGAAGTCTGGCTGCATGCATCACAGCTTAAAAGATTTAGGAAGGACAAAATATGGAATAGAGGTTAAGTACAAATTGAATAAATAAATACACATTGTTTTTTTTTTTTTTTTTTTCTGTTTGTGTATGTATATGTCTCTAATGCTGTTTTTATTTTTTATGTATATGTTTCTAATGATGGAATCTAGTGTTCCCACAGAGCAAGGCTGTATAAGAATGAAGATGCGTGTCAACAGAAGATTGTGGTGGATCCTTGTTACAGGATGGATAAGTATAAGCTGTATCACAGTAGGAATGGGGAGACAGGCAATAAGGCCAGAAGATACCGCAAATAAGGGAAAGAGTTTGAAAAGATTGGAGTTACATTACGTTCAAGCAGATAGATTTATTTGGCCCAGGGAATTGGAAGTAAAAGAGGGTGGAGGGTTACAAGTAAACATTATTTTGCCACATAATAGTACCAGGGGATTAGCTCTTAGAGCTCCAATAAAAAGTATAGAGGGACATAACTGGGAATGGGTTATAAGATATGGACAGATAATGAATACAGGAAACTTTAAAGGAAGGACTAAAATAACAACAAAGGCACAAGGGAGGGTTACAAATATTACAGTAGTAGTGAGTAACTTAACATTAGAAGAAGGTGGCGAATGGGACGCTGCAGTTATAGCTGCCCAGCCTGACCTAGAGGAATTCTGCAATTTTGATACTGGAAAGGGGTGTGTTCTAACAATAGATGAAGTATTTGTCTCTGTAAAGGAGCTGCAACGTTGTAAAGATCAGAAGAAGGTACCATGGCCAATAGGCGGATTGGTGGTGGTACCAACACATGAAACAGTTGTGCAAGGGGTTGGGTGGACTTACTACCCAATAATTCTAAATTTTAATGATTTTTCTATTCCTCCAAAGTGCCCGGAATCACAGCGGCAGTGGTTTAAGCAAAGTATACAAGAGACCATCATTGAGTGGACAGGAGCAGGGAGTCGAGAAAAAAGGGACACACTTGCAGCCCTTTTAGGAGGAGTCGGAACTGGATTGGGAGTATGGAATTCAGCAGACATCATTGGACTGAACAGCAGGATAAACTCCCTTACTGATGACATGGGACATGCTATGAAAACAGGTGGAGTAGCTGACTCCCTTATAGTGAGTAGACTGACAGACAATGTTGATGACATACACACCATTGCCAACAACCTGCATCTAGTTGAGGAAAATATTGCTTCCATTGCTAACAGCATTAAGAATGAAATAGTGGGAACTGACATTTTCTGTTCTATGATTAGAGGAAAGTTGTTGGCAGATTTAAAGGAAACTATTAAAGACATCCAGGAAAACAAGTGGGCAAGACAAATCAATGCAACAAGGATTATCACGTCATTGAAAAGAAAAGGAGTGGACATCACTGAGGACAATCTTAAATACATCTATATTGAAGGCCCAGATTAATGGATGCCACATGGACTACAATCTGGGACAATAGGACTAATCCTGGCAATTCCCCGTTGAGAGGGGCAGGCAGAGAAACTGAACTTTATACATAGCATTGGCACATTAAGTGATGGAATCTACAAGCAACACTTCCCATCAAAAAGACTGGCCACTATTACAGGATTGGAGATGGATGAAAGCTGTTGCAGGAAATCTCAACACCGATGGCTGTGCAGTTGTGTTTGGGACAAAGGAGCTGAGGAGGATGGCTGGGTGCAGTTGATAAAAGAAAACCTGGTGCAAGAGGTGATCCGCATAGGGGACATTGCATGCTTTATCGGCCACTCTGAATATAGGACAGTTGATGAAATATGTTTGGTGGAAGAAGGGTCTTGTATCATGGTAACCACTACTATACATGTAGGAACTCATACACTATTTCCATCAAGAAACCTTACCACTGAAATGATCAATTTTACTGCAAATGCAGATTGGACAAATTTGACAATGAAGCTTTTTCCCCCAATTCCAAAGCTTACCTTGGAACTTCATGAGTTAGTAAAACGTACCAAACAACAACTACACCCCATCAGCTTACTGCTGGAACAACAGAAAAAGGAAATAGAAATTACTACAAAAAACGTTGAGCATCCCTGGTGGGGAATTCTTACTAATGCAGAGACACATCCAGTCCTACGAACACTGTCGCTGGTACTCATGTTCATTCAAGTATTAACGACAATTATAATAATATACTTTTGTGTGGCAATGAAACAAATGAGGAAGAAACTTGCAAGGAGGATATATAATAATGAAATTTAAATGTTTTTGTTTTTTTTGTCTTTTTCCTCTTCTTTCTCTCTCTCATACATTCTTCAATAAAGGTTTACATTGCACATACATAAACATTTATCACACACTCTCACCTAAATTCTATAAGTTCTGTTTTTGTGTAATATGTGGATTGACAGCCATAGGAAAGTACAGGAGAACTTATGTCGCTGAGGGAACTATTCCGGAGGGACGGTGGGTTGAATTTCTCCTGTATATCAGGTTTTTGCTCCCACTAGGTTCTCCTGTACTAGAGGGATAACTAGAAAACTGAGCAACATAGAAGAAGAAAAAGTGAGGGAATGTGGTAACTTGTCTTCCTTGCATGGTGGTTTATTTTCCTTTCGGGACCTCCTTGGGCAGGTCTAGGTGGGAGGGCTGGGAATCTTTACTTCCCTCCCACAATTGCTAAAGGAAGTCATGCATGGACAGGATGTGATGTAAATCACATCATCTCAACTAAGGGTATATCCAGGCAGGAAACTGCTGTTGCTTCCTGTTTCTTCCTTGGATGTGATGGTGATGGTGATGGCCTAACCGTGGGTGAGATCAAGCGTTTGGGGAAGGGGATTACTATATAGGTAGATAGATTTAAAAAGGGTTGTTGCTCCGTGGGTCTGGGCTGTGTGTTTGTGATACATTTATAGTATTGTGTTGTTGCCTTTTAATAAATACCTTTTAATGTAGACGAACCTTGTGTAATATATATATACTAGCGAATTGCCCGTCAAAAAATGATGGCAATGAAATTGTAAGATAGCTAATGCTGTTTGGTGTATAATAATGAAATATGTAATACATTACTAAATGAATATACTGTACCTATTTTGAAGCATTGTGCTGAAGAGCTGGCAATCTGTGTTGATGTTGCTGCAGCATTAGTGGTGTGGAGCTGCTGTGTAAGCATGCTGAATGTGTGCACTGTGTGGTATGAATATCCGTAGGTCGTTTGTTGCATTTTGCGAGTTTGTTGTGGTGTTTTGCGAGTTTCTTGTGGTGTTTTGCGAGTTTAGAGTGCTGTAGCCTCGTTTTCGATTTGTTCGGCGGCCATTTTTTCTCTCGCTTAGATTTTTTTTTAGTCTCTAAACTGTTTTATTTTGAGTAAAATCGAGGTGTAAGTTGTATTTTTGAGGTCCTGGGTGCTCCCTCTTGGTGTAGGTAAGGTTTTTATGTATGTGCTGTGTGTATGTATTGTGTTTTACATTTTGTAATGTTCGCGAGTTGCGTCCGAGTGTTGCGAGGCTGTAATGTGTGTGAACGTGTGTCGTATGTTGTTTGCGAGTGTCGTAATGTGTGTGTCGTGCTGTTTGGTTTGCGACATGAACTTTGCGAGGGTCGCAGTTGCTGGCATGGAGCGCCTTCGGCGCTCCATGCCAGCAACTGCGGCCCTCGCTTTGCGAGGTCCTCAGGTGCTGGCATGGAGCGCCTACGGCTTTGCGAGCGTCCTCAGTTGCTGGCAAGGAGCGCCTTCGGCGCTCCATGCCAGCAACTGAGACCCTCGGCCACTGCCCTCGCTTCGTGAGGGCCGCGACTCGCGTAGCGAGCCCGCAGCGTTGGCAACAACTCGTACGCTCACAACTATATATGTGACTAGCGAATTGCCCGTCAAAAAATGAGGGCAATGAAATTGTAAGATAGCTAATGCTGTTTGGTGTATAATAATGAAATATGTAATACATTACTAAATGAATATACTGTACCTATTTTGAAGCATTGTGCTGAAGAGCTGGCAATCTGTGTTGATGTTGCTGCAGCATTAGTGGTGTGGAGCTGCTGTGTAAGCATGCTGAATGTGTGCACTGTGTGGTATGAATATCCGTAGGTCGTTTGTTGCGTTTTGCGAGTTTGTTGTGGTGTTTTGCGAGTTTCTTGTGGTGTTTTGCGAGTTTGGAGTGCTGTAGCCTCGTTTTCGTTTTGTTCGGCGGCCATTTTTTCTCTCGCTTAGATTTTTTTTTAGTCTCTAAACTGTTTTATTTCGAGTAAAATCGAGGTGTAAGTTGTATTTTTGAGGTCCTGGGTGCTCCCTCTTGGTGTAGGTAAGGTTTTTATGTATGTGCTGTGTGCATGTATTGTGTTTTACATTTTGTAATGTTCGCGAATTTCGTCCGAGTGTTGCGAGGCCGTAATGTGTGTGAACGTATGTCGTATGTTGTTTGCGAGTGTCGTAATGTGTGTGTCGTGCTGTTTGGTTTGCGACATGAACTTTGCGAGGGTCGCAGTTGCTGGCATGGAGCGCCTTTGGCGCTCCATGCCAGCAACTGCGGCCCTCGCTTTGCGAGGTCCTCAGGTGCTGGCATGGAGCGCCTACGGCACTCCATGCCAGCAACTGAGACCCTCGGCCACTGCCCTCGCTTTGCGAGGGCCGCGGCTCGCGTAGCGAGCCCGCCGCGTTAGCAACAACTCGTACGCTCACAACTATATATGTGACTAGCGAATTGCCCGTCAAAAAATTACGGCAATGAAATTGTAAGATAGCTAATGCTGTTTGGTGTATAATAATGAAATATGTAATACATTACTAAATGAAAATACTGTACCTATTTTGAAGCATTGTGCTGAAGAGCTGGCAATCTGTGTTGATGTTGCTGCAGCATTAGTGGTGTGGAGCTGCTGTGTAAGCATGCTGAATGTGTGCACTGTGTGGTATGAATATCCGTAGGTCGTTTGTTGCGTTTTGCGAGTTTGTTGTGGTGTTTTGCGAGTTTCTTGTGGTGTTTTGCGAGTTTAGAGTGCTGTAGCCTCGTTTTCGTTTTGTTCGGCGGCCATTTTTTCTCTCGCTTAGATTTTTTTTTAGTCTCTAAACTGTTTTATTTCGAGTAAAATCGAGGTGTAAGTTGTATTTTTGAGGTCCTGGGTGCTCCCTCTTGGTGTAGGTAAGGTTTTTATGTATGTGCTGTGTGTATGTATTGTGTTTTACATTTTGTAATGTTTGCGAGTTGCGTCCGAGTGTTGCGAGGCCGTAATGTGTGTGAACGTGTGTCGTATGTTGTTTGCGAGTGTCGTAATGTGTGTGTCGTGCTGTTTGTTTTGCGCCATGAACTTTGCGAGGGTCGCAGTTGCTGGCATGGAGCGCCGAAGGCGCTCCATGCCAGCAACTGCGGCCCTCGCTTTGCGAGGTCCTCAGGTGCTGGCATGGAACGCCTACGGCGCTCCATGCCAGCAACTGAGACCCTCGGCCACTGCCCTCGCTTTGCGAGGGCCGCGGCTCGCTACGCGAGCCCGCAGCGTTAGCAACAACTCGTACGCTCACAACTATATATGTGATATTAATTTGGTGATACACCACAATGGCTACCTCCCATTACATGGTCCATGATCCTCTTCTCTGTGGGCACATAGGGTTCTGTTTAATATTTGAAGGACAGTGGAGAATGCCGTTGCTGCACTCCCTATCTTTTTTTAAGCCCTTATTCTGTTGTCAATTTATGTTTTATTTTGATTTCTAGGCACAATTCAGGTCCATGAAGGCATCATCTCCATCTGCAAGCATAGTTCAAAATATGTAATATACTCACAGTGGCTCTGAGATAGGAATTCCTTCAATGACAGCCCCTCCTAAACATGTTTCTCAGACTATATTAATTCTATCATATATCCTGATTGTTATTAGCTTATATTTACACAAATACAGCTATGGCGGTGGACCTGCTGACAATGGCATATCAAACAAAGCCAGAATGAATGCACCCTCTCTGCATATGCAGTGTTACTTACATTGTGTCTGATGTAAGTAACACTGCATATGGCTGCTAACCTTTGTGTCCTCTCCATATTAATGCTTATTTTTGCCAAACTTATGATATTATGAGTATCCTTTAATATGTGCTAACACATGTATAGCAGATGAATGTGATATCAGTGTTGCTAAACAATATCAGATGGTTAAGGTGGTAGTATACCTGCACCACTTACTGTGGTTACAGCTAAGCAGTTATTGTGAGATGACACATCATTATTAATGGTCATGTCTAGTGATATATCATGACAACTACCTAATTGTCAGTAATGTTTGCAGATGAAGATCAGGTAAGTTGGTATATTGTTACAGTTACAGTATTTAGCACTGTCCTGTATATGCAGGTTGTTTTAGTTTTTTTATCCTCTGCTGCCTTTTTTAGGACTGGACCACCTTTTTTCAGATTTTTTATTTTGGGAACCCATTGTATGTGTGTAACTTCTTTGGATTACATAGTCCAGTAGTTTATGCATCTGTTGAGCAGATGAAGACCAGTTGTAAGTGCTACGAGCATTACTGATTACTTTGATTACAAGGAGAGATTTATGATGATCCTTGTTTTCATCAGATTATGGTTACTGTGGTGTAGTGACCACATGTGACCCTAGTAGATGCTATGCATCATCATCATTAGGCAATATTACATTTCCCCCTTTAGGTATCCCCTTTTTTCCCATAGAGCCTCTTACCTTCCAGGATCCGCCGACACCACACCCATGGTATTAATGCACAGTCGTATACATTTCTGAGTATGCTCTGTGTATCAAATAAAGTTTTGTTATACCGTTATCTCCGTTTCCATGTGTTTTCAATGGTTGGGGTTTTGGGACATCAACATACATCACATGTCTGTTTACGTTCATATATCTGTAAACTAATGAACCCTAGTTACTGTCCAATAGATTGTTATGTGAACATTCCAGCCCATTACAGTGACACAGGTGTGGTTTCAAAGTGGTCACATGTATTAGTCATGACTACTTTAGGTTTGATTCTCAGCATCGGGATATCATGCTTGCACAACATTCTTCGTGAGGTTTGTAAGTTAATACACATATAAATTGTTATACTGTTGAGTATTAATATTCATCTGAAGGGTTGATTAAATAAGGACAGGTGATATTATAAATGCATTGATACAAGAACATTTGATATGGGTTCACAACAGGATAATGGGTATACATGTTGCCACATGGCCACAGCAATGACGCGGGATGTTACGAGATAGGCGTAGCTGAGATTGGCCCTGATGGAAGTGAGTTGGATGTCGCTCTACGTGCCTCCGCATAGCCTCCATTTGGGAATTGTTATGCAATTAATTCTAATGTCTTCCATTGCTTTCCCAGTATTTTAAAGTACATTAGTGTGTTTATATTTGTTTTTGCAGTGTTAAGAAGAGGCGTTTAACCCACTTGTGAGTCTCATTTGGAACCCGTAATATTTTTTGCTACATTTGCAATTTACGGGTTTGAAAGCAATTGCGGGCTTTTGGAATTATTGCAATTGGATAGCGATTTGCGATTTTAGCGAACTTTTGCGGCCTTGAAAGAGCAAAGGTGGACATGGGTCGGGGTTGCAATTTTGACAACCCGCAGGATTTTGGAGCCTGTAACCCGCAAATCGATTGTGGGTACCTAGAAGAGGCCAACTGAATAGCAAAAAACTTTACGGCCTACAGTAATTACAATTTGCTCAACTCAATGGGGGTTTCAACTGTTAATGGACAAAAAATATCTCGAATTTTAAAAAAAAATACAGTCTACAAATTATTATACGCATTTACGCTGCAGTGGGAGCTACCATTTTGTTTCTGCAGATCATTTTGTTTCTGTAGATTCTTATAGACTGTGTCTATAAGAATCAAAGTGCTACCTGTGCCTATAAGAATCAAAGTATAGACTGTGTCTATAATAATTAAAGTGCAGTCTGTGCTTATAAGAACTGAAGTGCAGCCTGTGCCTATGGGGATCAACGGGTAGCTTGTGCTTATAAGAATCAAAATAATTAAAGTGTAGCCTATGTCTATAAGAACCAAACTGCAGCTTGTGCTTTCAAGTGCAGTCTGTGCTTATAAGAATCAAAGAGTAGCCTGTGCCTATAGGAACCAAAGTGTAGCTTGTGCTTACAAGAACCAACGTATAGCCAGTGCCTATAAGTACCACATTTCCAAGTAAATCTTTTATCTGATCTAATTTTTGTATTTTATTTATGTCTGTTTAGGTTTAAGGTTTTGTATCAAAAAACAAGATCATCAGTTCAAACTAAAATGTGACATTTCTGGATTATTTAAATTTACATTGGTTCCTATGGGAAATGCTACCTTGGCACTCCACCTTTTTGGTACTCAACCTGCCATCCGGACAGGATTAAAGTTGAGTTCCAAGGTATAAGAATTTCCATTTTTATGTTCTTATCATAAATCACTGCTAAGGTTGTTAGCTTGTTACATTCTTCACAAGCATATGACGTTTTCCAGAATTACAGTGGTCCTTTATAGTTTGAATATAACATGAATTATAGTTTGAGATAACATATTGCTTCGCACTCCAATTATTTATGAAAATTTAGTCGATGAATTAATATGGTATTTTAGTAGTTCTTTTGTGTAAAATGACTTCCTTGTTCAATTATACAATATCGCATGTACAACTTTGATAGATCACAGTTTCTAAATGTATTGTTTTAAGTAATTAAATGTGCTTATATGGTTAAATATCCACAAACCAGATGATCTCTACATAGGATGCCAACTGAGCTAAATTAACTTATCATAGACATTTTAAATGTGTTTCCTTGGTTTCCAAGTTCTAGGTGGATCCCTGAGGTTTCAGACATAATTTTATTCTTTAGGCATATTGAGGAATTACAGCATGCACTAAAAAGTTTTATGACTGTGTTGAGGGGAATTTTAGGAAAGAATAAAAAAGATAGAATGAAACAGTGAAGAGGTTTATTGCTCTGTGTACTTTTCAGACAGATAAATCCAGATGCTTCTAATGTGCCTAGAAATAAGTTTATTACAGCAAATCAGAGCAATTTTCGGTCACTCAAACATTAGTTTGCTTAACAGACATGAAATGTATTACTCAGTAATTATTGTAATCCTCTTTTTCATCCATGTGCATAAGAGAGCAGACAGTTTTTCTCTGTCTTGAATTTTAATGTTGCACAGACATTTCTGGAGTCCTAACATGACCTTATTAAGTAATTTCAAGTTGATAGGGCCAATCACCTCTGCGTTCTTCAATAAATATGTTCTATTAAACACACATAAATAAGGACTTTAATGCCTGATTTAAATAATTACACCTGAATGCTTGGATTTGTTTAATCAAAATCATAAGAGCCAAGGTACTATGTAAGCTTAAGCAGTAACATCAGATCACTCTTATTTATTTCATACAATCAGAATGCAAAATGTTCATTAATGAAAAACATTTGTTTTTGCATTGTCCTTGGAATGCTATATTTATATGCAGAGTTAGCAAAATGTAGTTGTGCAAAGAGTGATAAGAAAAATACCATAAATGTAATGGCATAGTTTTATTCTTGCAGTAATACATGGCATACAGGTATGGCACTGGATATAGCACATAGTGGATGTCTTGCACATTTATCTTTGTTGTACAACATACATTTTATTACTACAGATTCTCACTTTTTTCTCTACACTTTTAGGCAGGGTATGTGATTGCATTAAAATGAATTCCAAGGTAGAAACTACAACCAAGTAGACATTTAGTTGTGTATCTTATTTTTGATGCTTCCCAGTGCTCCTCAAAACAATTCCTCCCTCTCTTCTTCAACTCTTTAAATAGATTACAGGAAAATAGCACTGATTTGTACTGTGATTTTTGGATAGATCTGAATGTGATGAAACCTCTCTCCTTTTGAATATACAAATTCCTTAATCTTTACCTAATTCTTAATAAAATAATTAATGATAATGGAGTGCTATGTTACAAGATCTTGTGAAAAACGTGCCACCCTTCCAATCCTTGGGTGTTATTGTTGTAAACAGTTCTGAGGTAAAGTGTTTATGATTACTGATTATCTTGTCCAACTTGGGCAGAATGTTTATCATGGGTCTTATTCATTTAATATTAGGTGTTGCCTATATTATTTGTTGAAGTTTGAACCTTGTTAAACCCCTCTTACTATTAATACATTCCACCCTGGAACTGATACAGACATGAAAATAACAATAATATATGTTTGATGATCATCGAAAGAGACAGATTTTTTTCCCTGATACCCACTTGGGATACTCAGTGGTATGATCACTTATAATGTCCAGCAATACTGACAAAGCGCAACACAAGGTGATATTTTCTGGTCCATTGTGTAAAAAAACAACACATATAATATTTATAGACATGTTGATGCATGTTCTTATTCTGCCTCAGGAAGGTATACCAAATTGGAATGGAAGCATTTTCCAAGATTAATCTGACTGACCTTAAAAAAATATTCTGTTATTGGAGAATGACTCACTGTGCCACTGATTTTAAGATTCCAGTGCAGGCCCATCTTCATACAATGGATAAGATGATGTGGCAAGGGTTTCCTACAATGTATTAATTAGATACATTTAGCAAGTGATTACTATATAGCATGGACACAAATAAAATTAAACTACAATAATACCCATCAATTCTACATAATCTTAGTATTAGGATATTAAATATTATGTTAGTCTGTCAAATATAAGTACATTTTCCTTAATTCCTTTCCTTTGAATTTCTTGCTGCTCTATTCCACTGTATCTAATACTCGAATCATATGTTTATTTCTTTAATTCAAAGATGTTATCATTCCCACATATTGCTAGTTTCCTTCCTATAATTGCAGCTCCTGCTGGCAAAATACACATTGCAAAAATAAATACACTGGACACAACCTGTAGCTTCAGCCAAGGAAAATGTGCACATCTGTCCATTAAGTGCAATTTTTTCATCTTAAAGTTAGCATTTAAAGTTGACAAATTTGCTTTTTTGGCTCAGTTATGATTACTTCTCAGCCATCTCATTTGCATTTTGTTTGAATTTAAATGTACAGGCATGCCTTGATCAACACTGTAATTTATGTGCCACAGATTTGCTAATTTCCCAAGGGCTTACGTTTTTATGAAGATACATTGTATTTGTACTCTATACTCTACAGACTTTACAACTGTGCTCCGTTTTGTAGTGTGCAAAAATTCAAACACACAATTTTGTAAATCATTCATGCGTAAGTGAAAAATGAAGAGATCATCTAGTGATCCTTGTGGGGATTCAGTATTTCTTTAGTTCAATAAGATATGCATTGATTTCCACTTGTAAAGTCTATGTTTTAATCAATTATTCATTAATTTGCATATAACATCAGACACCCGTTAGTTTCTAAATATAATCACCCTTTCTCTTCTTTTTCAAAACCTACAATGTGCCTTTGTATATGTGTGATCATACAAGATACTGTTTATGTGGGCAAGTCTACATCCACCAACAGAAGACATTCTAACACTTCTTTGCATTTCTGTATCATAATATTAGTCATCAAAATAAGAAGCTCTTTCAATGAGTTTGTTACATGCTGGTAATAGCTATTTCCATTAAAATAGTAATTTGAACTCTATCTATCTATCTATCTATCTATCTACCATATATACTCAAGTATAAGCCAAGTTTTTCAGCCCTTTTTTTAAGGCTAAAATGGGCCCCCTTGGCTTATACTCGAGTCACTCCCCCTAGTGTCGCTCTAACCCCCCCCCCGTGTCTCTATAACCCCCCCCCATGTCTCTCTAAACCCCCCGGTGTCTCTCTCCCCCCCCCATGTCTCTCTACCCCCCTTTGACTCTTTCCCTCCCCCCTCCTCATCCTTAACCCCCCTCCTCCTCATCAACCCCCCTCCTCCTCATCAACCCCCTCCTCACTGTCTCCCCTCTAAATACCTCCCCCTCACTTACCTGCTTCTTCTCCGGCCTCTGCTCTGTCTTGACCCCGGCGCCCATGTGACGTCACATGCGCGCCGCGTCATTAGCATATACCGGGTGCCGGAGTGGGGTTGAGGAGGGAGGTTGAGAATGAGGAGGGGGATTGAGAAGGGTGATAAGGGAGGGGGGAAGAGACACAGGGAAGAGAGAGGGGAGAAGAGACACGGGAGAGAGAGGGGGGACACAGGGGGCAGCACATTTCCCACCCTCGGCTTATACTCGAGTCACTCATTTTACCCAGTATTTTGTGGTAAAATAGGTGCCTCGGCTTATACTCGGGTCGGCTTATACTCGAGTATATACGGTATCTATCTATCTATCTATCTATCTCTTTGTAGGTACATTTGCATGTCCCTTCTCAGGTTCACAGAATGCAGTGTAATAACTGTATTTCTCTGAATTCTGAGCAGGAAACAAGTATTTTATTTTGTTTTAGACGTTCAAATGTGAACACAAATGTACTATTTATTTGCTGAACTACTGTGTGGTGGAGGGCTTCAATCGTTCTTTTGCGCACCATAAATCGAATCATTATTGTGGTAAACTACCTACCACAAAATCTACTACACAAGCTAGGAACCAGCCCCACACTGAAGAGAGGTAGTAACCTTGAAACAGGATTGTACATAATCCATACTGGGCTTGCTTAAAGCTGTATAATACAGCACGCATATGCCTAAAAGGAGCCATGTTTGAAATTGTATTGGATTAAAAAGCGAAGCCTTTGTGGGCACATTTGCATGTCCCTGGCCAGGTTCACAGAATGCACTGCAATTTCTCAGAATTCTGAGCAGGAAACAATTTTTTTTATCTTGTTTTAGATGTTCAAATGTGAACGCAAATGTACTATTTATTTACTATATACAGTAAACTCTTGATTATCCGGCACCCGCAGGGATTGCCTATTGCTGGATAACTATAGTTTCCAGTTGCTTGAGAGTTACTATTAAAATAGCCCTAATTAGCCATATATCACACACAAATTCATACACAATGTATTTAATTTATATTGAAATTAAAATACAGTAATTAAAAGCAAAATCACAGTTTTATTGCCCTGTAAAAGATTGCTTTTTGAAATGCAGTGTACTGTAAATACTGTATTAAATAGCAGTCACTAAACTACTGAACATAACTAACAATTTTTTTTTCACTTCAGTTAACTTCAATGGACTAAAAAAATAACTAAAAAAGAGAGTTTACTGTTTAGCCATAACATCAGGATCATCAGGATGTCCAGCAGCTTCATCTCCTTCTAGGACTCCTTCAGGAGCAGAAAACCAATCATAAGAATCTGCTGATAATTTAGCTGGAACACGATCAGGAGAAGTGGACGTGATTAGTGTTGGATCTTCATCTGCAGCAGATGTTGTACTGGTAGACTTGGGTGCAGCTTTCTGCAAAAATGAACAAATATCACCTTGCTTTGAGGCCTTATGCCTCTCCTGCAAAGTCAGGTTTTGCATGATGTGCAGCTGCATAAGACTCCCAGAAGTGAAGAAGGGTTGCTGTTCTGCAAAAGCTATTACGGTTTCCAATGCTGCAGTAGCTCTCTGCCAGGATACTTTTTCCACCTCACATCCGTCGTCATCATCACTCTCTACAACATTCTTTTTTCCCACGATTCACAGCTCCTTCTATGATGGCTTCTGTGTTTAGTGTATGAGTGACTGGAATAGTTTAATCCACAGCAAACCAGTCGTGCAGTTAATCTTTAGAAAAATTAATTTTGTTGTTAGCAGAGTCAACTAACTCACATATTTCGTCATAAACTCTGATATTGGCAGCTGAACAATTGATTTGAACCTCCTCAAAGTCGACGGAGGTGGAGGAGGATTCCTCAGGCATGATAGCTGGCCACAACTTTCTCCAACATTTCTGTAATGTTTCACTTGCCACATAATCCCAAGCACACCTGACAGTGTAGATAGCATCTTTGAGTTTATATTTATACACTCTACAATTGTCCCGTCACCTTTTTCAAGCCTGTTGCAGATTTCCAACTTCTGCTTGAGGTTCAGCACAACACGTTTGCGCTTATATGCGACCAGTTTTGGCATTTTTGTGGTCGCAAGACAGGTTGGGGTTGATTTATAAAGGACAATCTGTAAAAAAAATAAATCATCAATTTACGCTTATCAAATCAAAAAGTTACAAACGAGCAGAACCAATGAAGAGATGTACTGTATACTGTATAAGTAAGCTATGAGAATAATACAGTACAACGTGCACCTATTAACACATTGACAATTATGAACTATTAAAAATACTGATAGCTAGATAGACAGAGAGATAGATAGATAGATAGATAGATAGATAGATAGATAGATAGTACAGTATTGTAGATAGATAAACACACATAGATAGATAGATAGATGAATAGATACTGTACATTACCCCTTGAGAAAAAAAAATTGACAAATCATTGAGTCTTTGGGCTAAAATTAATCATAATTTTCATACAGTATTTTTTTATGCACCACAGTTTATTTTATAGAACCTTTAGCAACAGTATACAGTACAGTATTTATTATTCTGTACTAGCGACTTGCCCGTCAAAAATGACAGGGCAATAACATTTTAAGACATGGAAATGCTGGATGACACACAATGTATACCATTTTGTACGCTGAGGACCCTCAGCGCTCATTGCGAGCCTTGCGCTGAGCACCTTTGGCGCTCATTGCGTGCCTCGCAATGAGCACCTCATTGCGAGCCTCTTCTGTAGTGTACTTTTGGTCCTCTGAGCACCATCATTAGTCATGATAAAGAGATATATATTTTTATGTATATTTTGTTCAGTAATAATAAATTATTTCTTGAATAAATTAATATACTTTAAGTATTTATAATTAATATATGCAGCCAGCAATAGCCTGAAGAGCTAACAATCTGTTTGTCTTTTTCGACAGCATAGAATATACAGTTTGAGTGTTGGTGCCCAGATGATAAAGTGTAATGAATGTTCCAAGTGTGCATTAGAAATAGGCTGTATGCACGAGGGAAAGCCGTTGGTTTATTGTGTAAAGCGACATTGTATATTTGTAATGTTATTAATGTGTTACGCGGCTCGTGAGCATTTTCCGGCTTTTGTAATAGTGCATTTTGTAGTTTGATGTGTAAAGTGCTAGGCGTTTGGCAGTGTTTTGCGTGGTCCGTGGTCGTGTAGACTCATTTTCATTTTTTTCGGCAGCCATTTTTTTTCTCTCTTAGGTGATTTTCGGGTAGCGGCAGTCGTCTAAATCTGCTTAAATTCGCGTTCCACCTCACTCCCAGAAATCCTGGCTGTTGCCCTGTGCTGTGTGTGATGTTTTTGTAATTTTTTGTGTATTTAGTGTGTTTTATTGTTTTTTTGTTTTCGCAGTTCGTCCGTTAATCTCGTATTTTTTTTTCTATGTCCCTCGTCTTGAAAAAAAAAATTTCTAAGTCCCGCTTTTGTCAACCGCTTGCACGACAAGGCAATCCCACGTTTAGTAAGTGTTTTGTGGCTAAGTCCCGCATGTTTCATTGCCTCATCATGTTTATGGTGATAGTTGTAGTGCGTTGTAGTGCCTTAACGGCTCGCTACGCGAGGCTTGCAGGCGATGAGTGCCGAAGGTGCGACGCATTAATGCTACGCGTTAACGTCTGGCCTCGTTTTGCAAGGATCGCAGCTCACTTGTACACATCACGCATAATGTGACGACGTCTCGCAGTTTGACAACTATTATATGTGATGTTATGTTACTTACTTTGTAATGCTGCTATGTGATCTTTATGATTGTCTACAATCAAAAACCTATTGACATAAAAATACTGTACATGTACTGTACATTACTCAAAACTAAGATGGTAATTAATCAAATTTGAAAAAAATGATATTGTACAATGCCCAGACGGTGTCCACAAGCACACTGCCACTTTAAATGATTAAAAATACTGACTCACCTCCCAATCCAAGGTCATTTAATGTCCAGGTCTGCTGTGGTCAGTCCAGTTATTGGAGATTCCAGAGGCGCAGCATCATTTCCAGATGTGGAAATTGCCGGGTACGCAAAAAAAAAATGCCGGTTGCTTGAGAGTTTCTGGTTGACAGGGAAAACACATGGTTGCCGGTTGCTTGAGAGTTCTGGTGAGTTGACTACCGGATAATCGAGAGTTTTTATATATTTATATATCACATATTATAATTGTCAAACTGCGAAACTGCGAGTCATTGTGTTTTCCAAGCTCGCAAAAGCTTTGTAAGCTCTCAAAACTGCGAGTCGTCACGCTTTGCAAGCTTGCAAAGCAAGCTCGCAGAACTGCATCCCTCGCAAAGTGAGGGACGCAGTTCTGGCCGCAGATGGGGACCTCGCAAAGCGAGGGCCGCATTTGCGGAGGTGGAGGCTCCCATGTCAGCTGCAATGAGCCGAATCGCAGAAAACACCGACAAGGACGTACGACTTTTACAAACAACAATTACGACCCGCGGAACTTAGAAAAAAAAAATGAGGTCGCAAAAATACGAAGATAACGGCCGAACCGCACACATCCACAAACACGAAAAGCACAGCAACAACAAAAATACCACATAAAACAACCATCACACACAGCACAGGGTGACAGCCAGGACGTCTGGGAGTGAGGTTGCATTTAAGAAGTTTCGGATACGCGAGAAAAAAAATGGCAGATGAAAAAAATTAAAACGAGGCTAAAGGACACAGAGCCGCGAAAATAACTGCCTGGCAAGTTAGCCAAGAACATAGCAGATACAAAATATATCATTACAAGGCCGGAAAATGCTCGCGAGCCAGGTAACACATAGAAAAAAGATGCCATTTTACAACTCTTACTTACAACTCATAACGTTAGGATTCTAAAATGCCGCTTTACCCGCCTAAACACACAGTTTGGCCTCGCGCACGCAGCCTATTTAAACTGCACATTTGGCACATTGCTGACACTTTCTCCTCAGATGATCAACAGTCCAGTTGTACATTTTCACATGCAGGAAAATCCAAATAGATTATTAGCTCTTCAGGATTGATTCATTGATTGCTGCATATTAAATATAAATAGGTAAAGTAATTCCTTTATTAATTCATATTACTTTACTAATTCACTATACTCACATTTTTGGGGCATTTTACACTGTACTTATATATCTGTCTTCGCGATGAGCACCAAAGATGATCGTTACAAAGCCGGACAATTGAAGTACACAAGGGGATAGTCTCACAATGAGCGCCGAAGGTCCACAGAGAAGCAAAAGACTTACATTGTGTGGCAAACAGCATTGCCATGGCTTCAAATTTTATTGCCGTAATTTTTGATGGGCAAGTTGCTAGTATATTAATAATTGATAAACAGATGGAAGGATAGGCATTTGCATAAAAGCTTTGTTAGAGAAGTATTAATTTTAATGGGTATATGAAGGAGGGATTGGAGAACGTCTTCAGCCTACAGCATTTGACACCTACTTCATCATTCACATGCTTATAAGTAGGCAGTTGCGTTTCAAACTGCAATTTCTTTTCTCATGCTCTGTATCCCACCTTCTCACACACTCAACTGGAAAGATAACACAGCTCTTGTACTCTAATTTCATAATCTAATGGGTATATAAATATCTAATGTTGTTTATTATAACAGGTATAAGACACTTCTCTAGAAATATATAGCAAGACTAATTAGCAAGGCTCTATGTTATGTCATCATTACGTAAATACAGAGAGGATAATGATACTGTATTATATACATTATATATTAGGACATTAACAAAAAAGGGCTGAAGACAATATATATATAAAGAATGCTTTTTAAAGATACTTTAGTTCATGTTTCCTCCAATCTATAACACCAGAGATATCTCCCTTAATTTTAAATCTTTCCCACAGTGAGGTCTTGATCTCTCACTTAACAAATTGGTAGGTTGATGACCATTTCATTTTTACTTGATATCTGTTTTACATAAAATCATATAAGTAGTGGACATAAAAGTGTTTTTGAGAAAACTCTTACATGTGTTGGAGCCTCAAAAGCAGTGCTCTGCTATTTTTACTAATCATTGATTTGTAGCCTCATTGGTGAGTAGGTTCAATTTTCAGCACTAGACCCTTTATTCCCTGCACATGCTAAGAATTGGGCCATTGTGCTGCAAACACTTTCCCACGTGTCCTCTTCATTCCTACAAAAAAAATTCCATTATGGATTTTTACCTATTTCATACTACTTAGACGATAATGTTCCTTTAACGTCGTGTTTAATTCATATTTTCTCTCTCTCAGTTAATCACTGGCTATGAAATAAGACATATTTTGCTATTAACCATCAATACCTAACTAGATCAATGTAATAGATAACCAATCTATTTGTGAGGCATGCACTGAATTAGTGAATACTTTTTGTAATGGTATTCTATACATATTAATACAGCATAGCACTAAATAAGAAAGTATCCGTTATGCCAAAACAAAACACCATCTCTGATCTTTGGTGCAGCTAAAGGTTTATACTTGTTCTGCAGCTTAAGTTTTAAAAAGTAACTACATCAAAAATATCTGTATGTTTAAAAAAATGTTATTTAGCTTAGACTGTATGTTTCAAGTTAAATCTCTGTTATGTGTGACAGTGAATGACTATCATCTGAGCAAACGTAATGTGATGTATGAACTGACATTCTTATATATTTGAGAGAACAGGTCAAATAATTATAACATTAGTCAACCTATTATTCATCAATCAGTTACTGTCAATCTGTCAGTCACAATTATTTGAAATTAGACACTGACTTTGGTCAGTTGGTTATTTTGCTCTTTTCTATAAAAATATTTGAACTATATATAGTGAATAGATAATGAATTGTTCCATTTGTTGAAATATGTAGTTTGTGCCTGGGTGTTATGTAGCACATGTACCTCTATATACAGGTATACCATGTTTAACTCTGTAAATATGTTCTGGGCAATAGGAGTACTAAGCGAAACAGAGCTAAATGGGGTCATTTTAACACAGGGTAGATAGGGATAGGGAAACTCATGGAAAAAATACACAAAAGCAATTGAAATTTCAAATGTATTGGCTTGATATAAACTTTAAAGAAACAACAGGCATAATAATAACACAAACTGAACTTTTAAAAAAAATGTAATTTAAAGAAACAGCAAACATCAACTGAACAGTCCACTTTACATGGCAGATGTTTAATGTTCAGGCTCATCCTGCATTCTTGTTTTTTTGGGCATAAACTCATCCAAGGACATCTGTCTTTCTTTTTTATGGCCATCAAGTAAATGTTGATAGCAAAACACTGCACTAAGAAAGCTTTGTCTCACATTTCTATTGTCTGGAGCATAGGCCAAAAATTATTGTCAGAATGCCATGGATGGACCTCAAACTTTTGATGAGGAAATCGATGGAAAGTTGTTTGGGTTCCTCAGTCTTTGAGTCACTGCTTTGATCAGCTTCCTGAAGGCACTGATCTACCAGTTGTTTGAGGTCCTCATTTGCAAGGCTCTTGCCTGAAGCCTGCAACAACTCTTCAATGTCCTATGCTTTGGCATCTCGCTGTCCAGACCTATTGACCAGGTCAAATCAATGCTAGATATGGCTTGCATGATGTGTATTTTTTCCAAAACTCCATCCTGGATTTTTTGTCCTATCTGTCTGTTTTGGCAATGAGCTGGCAGAATTTGCGGCGAAGATGAAAGGCCTTGAAGGTTGCAATGACCACCTGATCCATTGGCTCCCAATGAAAAGTTGGTCTTTGCTTACTTTTGTTTGGAATTATTGGCGGTGAGCCATGCGGTCAGGAGGACCTATGAATTTTGGTATTGTAAATGCACTAATCTCCTCATATTTGGTTCAAAGCTAATATATGTAGGTCCAAATTTAATTCACATTGAATCAAAATATTTTTGTATACACATTGTTCTAAACTTTCAAAACAAATTAAACTAGGGTATCATTTTAGGGCTTCAATGTCTTGCCAGAACCCCAAATTGCTTCAAAATGGCTCCAATTGAAAACACAGACCTATGGCATCTTTTCAAATTTCCTCCTCAATTTTTTGTAAACCCATCTAAATTTCACAATTCCTCAAGACTCTAAGTACCTTACTGAGGATTTAGCTTTTCCCCGTAAATCCCCTTCCCACAATATAGTTATAGGGACATTTTCTTGTAGACTCTTTTGTTGCAGAATACAGCTTGGGAAATATTTATTTTAGTGATTATTTAAAGAATCTCTTTACAATGAAAAAAAAAAAAAAAAATATATATATATATATATATATATATATATATATATAAAGTTTGAAAATTGTGGGTCTATTTATGAGCATAATTAGGCAGGGTAAAAGTAAGCTAGTTATTATAAAATAAATATATGATTTTGATTCCTGGTCCCTGAAGGCATCAATGAGACTTTGTGAAGGTTGTGTGAGAGGGGCATTTACATTCCTGTAGGAGCAAATTTTGCAAGGTGCAAAGGTAGAAAGATCCATTTATTTAACAACTTCTCACATCCCAAATAAAGATAAAAACAACCATCAGGCCTCACACTGGTTGGAATTAACGAAACTAGACAGGATGGAACATTCTTCATATGAAGAGAATATTCCATTTTTGTTTTAATTTTCTTTCAAAAATGATTTTATGCTTATGACTTTCATAGCGTCTAATGTTCTTCCTTTTATTTCATTTATTTCATTTGCAACCTGTAGTTTTGATTAAAAAACTTTAATATACTTTTATTCTTCCGAATCTGAGCATAACTTTCTATCTAAAAGTGGATCTTTATTCCTTTCTACAACTTCATAACTATTACAAGGGTACTTATTAAAATAAGCTCTTGTCTTCATTTTCACATTAAATTACAACTTAGCTACTACATGTCAAATTTCTAGCACAGCTTTTAATCACAGAGTTATATGACATGTTTTACATTTTTTTCCTCATCATTTCTCACAAGAAGGATTACCCAGTTTAGCATTACAAATTATAAATTAAAACCTGATACATGCATTTTTCACTCTCTTTTCTATTAAAACAATGAAAAATCTGTCAGTCAATGTGTTCAGAAATAAAATGATCAAATACATCCTGTCCTAGTGACAGACTGAACTTGTGTGCTATGTAATTTCTACTCAGCAGTAATTAATAAAATGCATTTTAATAGTTCAAGAAAATACATCTAATAACAGTTAATACATTATTACATATAGACATTGGATAATTTCACTTAAAGGGATACAATTATACCAAATACATTATATTTTAAAAGCATTGGTAGAAATAAGCACTTTATTGACTGTATATAGTGTTTTTTGCTGTCACTCAGCCTTTTGGATGATCCTACCAAGCTCTGCTGCTTATCATTACTAATTACTATATGGTGGGTTGCACATTCTCAGATTGATTGTAGCACGTAACTGGAGACTGAAAGCAATGTCCAGTAAACCAAATACCACACACTTCAAATCACTTAAACAAGTGCAAATTATTTTGGATTGATTACACCCTAATACAATGATAAGGCATCAAACTTGAAATTTAATTTCAGTAACATACGTACAAAGATTTGAAAACTAAAGATATTTTTTTAAACCTGGTAAAAACATGTTATATGTGGGGTTAATGGTCACCTCTATTGCCCTAACAACCAGGGCATTACATTTTTAATAAGCAATTTCCAGTATTAAACTTATCCTCAAACATCAGCCCCAGCCAAATAGCTTGTGTCCACCCCTATTAGGTCACTAAGGGGATATGTGTAGCTTTTGTTAAGAAGCAGGTTCAAATGTTTTTCAGGAGGATGCAGGCAAGAGACATTTTAAAAAAATCCACTTTCAGGGCCTATGAAAAAAAGAAGATAAATGACAAACCAATGCAAGAATTCCATAGAGTTAGTAAATGTGTGAGAAAAAGTTGTAGATGAGAATAAGAGGAGTAAATAAAGTTGAAAACGTAGTCCACTGGCATTATTTAAAGAGAAGATCTGTGTTAAAAGAGTATGTAAATATTTAAATGTTATCGTAGAATATATCGGAACCCTATGGAAGAATTGGTATAGGTGTAAAGTAGAGTAGTACAGTCAGTATGGTGGATGAGTGTGGTAGTGGAATTCATGATGAATTAGAGTGGAGATCAATGGCTGTTGAGTATTTACAGTAATCACAGCAGGATATGATGGGTAAGTCCAACACCTTTTATCTAAATGTTCTCAAAGTTATGGTGTTTCTATTTAGAGTTTTTTACTATAGGATCACCCGCCATAGCCTGAGTTAACCGTGATTCAGCTTCTCAGGTTTACCAAAGCCCTTTCTCTCATGTTAACTTGGTGTTTTATGGGAGTGTAGCCAGTATCTACAGTTAAAATATTCAGCATCACATGTTTCAACTCTGTATTAGCAGTATATTTTTTATATTTAAATAAATTAATATAACCAATATTCATCCAATAATATACAGCATACACTGCTAGATGTTATATACAGTATAGCAGTGTATGGTGTATATTAATGGATGAATATTGGTTATATTAATAGCATACACTGCTAGATGTTATATACAGTATAGCACTGTATGGTGTATATGAACAATGGAATATTATTTTTATTATGTTATTTAAATTTAAAATATACTGCTCTAAAGGGGTTGAAATTAGTGATACTTACAATCTCTTCTATGATTGGCTCTTTCAATAGTCAAATACAGAAGGTTCACATTACTATGAAGCCCAATGTCTCTCTCCGGGTGTTGAAGGAAGGTCCCAAAGCATACTCCGGCTCATAGGGGTTAACTGGCTAGTGTAGTGTGTTAATGTTAGATAGATATTTAATTAATATGTAGTGAAACTGACTATGCACAGGCATTGTATTATTTTGCTGGGATTTTGTGTAATATTTTATTATTGACCTATCGCCAACCAATGCAGGTTTGCCAACCAGTATGGTGCCTACAGCGACAGACAGCACTACGCATGCCTTGGCTATGTCACAGTGTGTTTTCCTTTTTCAAATTATACTTATATAGCAAAATAAACTGACTCAAATGTTTAATGGCGCTGGTGGTCTCTCCCCTGTCAGCCAACAAGCTGTAATATAGCTGTATGAGTTATACATTTTCTACTAATGAGACCTACATACTACCATATGGTCTGTGCACTACCTATTTTATCCTATTTTCCTATATATATATCATGTTAATAAAGCCCCAGGTCCTGATGGAATACATCCAAGGGTACTGAGGGAACTTGGTTCTGTAATAGTCAAACCGTTTTATATAATTTTTCAAGACACCACAGAGTCGCTACAGATAACTGGAGAAAAGCAGATGTGATACCTATATTTAAGAAGAGCAAATCCAGAGAATTATAGACCTGTATACCTCACTTCTGTAGTGGGAAAGCTTTTAGAAGGGTTAATAAGGGATAATATGCAAGAATATGTCTAACAAGATTATACATAGGATTTATGAGGGATAGGTCATGTCAAACAAATCTAATTAGTTTCTATGAGGAGGTTAGTAGCAACTTGGATCAAGGCAACTCAATGGATGTAGTCTATTTGGATTTTGCAAGAGCTTTTGATACAGTGCCACATGGAAGAATACTGTGCAAACTAAGGGATAAAGGAATTATAGTAAATAATGTATAGAGAACTGGCGAAAAACCAGCAGGCAAAGGTTGTTGTAAATTGAACATACTCATTGTCTAATGGGAAAAGTTTGGTTTTCAGGGATCTGTAATAGGTCCTCTCTTTATATAGATATGTATAGATATAGAAAGTGAAATTTGCAGTGCTTGTGGACAGCCACATAAATAGTGCTCAATGCCAGACAGCAGCTGCAAGCAAAATATTAGCATGTATTAAGAAGGGTATAGAAGTCACAATACAAATCCCTAGTATGTCCTCATTTAGAATATGGAGTACAATTTTGGGCACCACTTCATAAAAAGGGCATATTTAGAGTTGGAATAAGAATAGAGAAGGGCAACAAAACTAATAAGGGGAATGGAGGGGCTAAGTCATGAAGAAAGACTAACCAAATTAAACATATTTTCTCTAGAAGAAAGGGGTCTAAGAACGAATATGATTACTTTACATAAGTACGTGCAGGTTAAATACAAGGCTTTGTCAAGTGAACTTTTTGTGCCAAGAGGTTTTTAACTGACAAGAGGACATCTCTTGAGGTTAGAAGAAAAAAGATTCCACCTTAAAGAAAGAAAATGGTTCTTCACAGTAAGTGTGGTTAATCTGTGGAATTCTCCAAAGGACTAAAAAGAAGTGGTGACAGCGGATTTGATAGAGAATTTTAAAAAGAGATTGAATATGTTTTTAAATAAAAAAAGGAATTTTGTTTTTTTGGGGATAACTAGAGAAGGAGAAATATTGATCCAGAGAGGAATCCGATTGCCAGTACCTGGGGTCAGGAAGGAATTTATGAGATACTTGGCAATGTTTCAATGGTTTATTTTCTGTTTGCCTTCTTTTGGATCAATAAGATATTAATTTGCACATTACAAGGATCAGAGGAGATCTAAAAAGGTCAAACGTGATCGACTAAAAGTCTTTTTTTCAACCTCAATACATTCTAGGTGTTCATAAATCATGGATCACAGCTTCTCCAGAATGTAATAATCTCAGGCTGCATTTGATATAAAAAGTGGCATTTAGAATGTTCAACTTTCCAATGTCAAATCTAAATAACGTTTAAAAAAAAAAAAATATGTCAAGAATAAAAAAATTTGATTTATAAACTCCATGACTGGAGTATAACGTGGTTATATCACTATTTGCTTTATAGTGATTTAAATGCAAAATCCATTTATTAGTTTATCTTTGTATTATACAAAACAAATAGGAAATTTTAATTGCTGACTATTTTACTGGCTGTTACAATGCTGAAATTACATTCACATGTACTAGTAAAAGACTGAAGGAAAAATGCCAGTAGCTTTAGCTGCCGTTCCTCAATAATAATGCATATGAAGTGCCTAACATATTTTCTTTCCACGGGAGGTGGTTATGACAAATTAGAAGTCGAAATATTTTCGGATGGTGTAAAGACCCCAGCTGTCACTTGGGACATAGTGATCAGATTTCATCTAACCAAAGACCCCATGGTGCATGTGAGAGTTCCATATGGTCATCCAAATGCTTCAGTTAAATCCATGGAAAAAGCATCAAATAAAAATTCACAAGCAGAAAATTAAACCCTTCCTGTAAAAAAAAAAAATATTCTCTATATGTTTGAAACAAAAGGCTGATGTCTTTCCAGTTTTATTTATATTAACTCTCCTAGAGTAACACTGGTTATGTTCTAGAATCAAAAGTCAATATCAGAAATTTGTGAGGTATAAGAAAGGACCACTGATATTTCATATTTACAGTATTCTTTTTAAAATAGATACTATTCATAACTGACAAAACATTTTTTTTTCTAATGTTATAAAAATTAAGCAGTTATTTAGTCCTAAGCAGTTACTGGACTGTAGATCCTATCTGTGTGCTTATTTGTCATGTCAAGTAGATAGGTACCCTGGACCTTCTGTCTATTGGAGACAATATTTTAATGTTTGTTATAATTCAGTTTAAATGTAACCCTGAAAAGACCGATAAGCCAACAAGAAATTGCACTAAAAAGTGCTATACATTGTTCTAACCAGTTTTCTCTTCAATTAATTATTACTGAGATATTCTGTGCTGCGTTATTATTCTAATGTGTAGTTCAGTGTGCTGATTTACAGTCTACTGTGCTTGATAAGGGTGAGGAAGGAATCTCTTCCTCACGCTTATCAATATATGTATACATTATATATATATGTCTACATTTTTCTTTATATATATATATATATATATATATATATATATATATATATATATAATCATATAAAACATGTATAAAAGATGTTTTCTCTGGACATTTATTAACATATTTGTTAATGACTACTATATCTATATGAATGTGTGTGTACGCTTGTGCATGTATATATTACAGTATAAGTGAGACATCCATTTTTGCTCTCATACACACTGTTATATACACACATACAATGGAGAAATACTAAGTTATTTAAAACCGGTGTGCTTTGTTAGTTGCAGGACCTTCTGTCTTATGCAGGCTTTGTAAGTGCAGCAACACATTTACTTATACACACATGTACTCTTTTATTCTTTCTCCTCCACTGTCCCTTCTTTCCCTTTACTTTTTCCCATTCTTCCCTGTTACACCTTTGCTTGTCCATGACAGAATTGGAGAGACAGACAGGCATTTACCTGTGTGATGATTTTTTATTCCATGACCCCAATAACTTGCTCTGCATTCAAACACTTTGTATAGATACAGCACTAACATTTGATATTAATAAACTGATCTTTATTGCAATTATATATAGCACACACAGCTTGATTTCTGTGAGCATGAGTATGTGACCCTGTAAATAAGTTGCCCCTAGGCAGCTGCCTTGTATGTTGTACTTTCTTCTGCATGTGTTTGCACAAACAGTATGTCAGCTCATTAGTATACACAAACTGCAAATTTGCATAATAATGCAAACAAAGTGAACATTTCAGTAATAATTTACTTTAGAAAAATTTGACACAGACAACTGCGGTTCAAGAAAAAAAGACACTTGTTTGTCAAGTATGTACCAAGTATGCATAGCTCACCAGAAAAGTAAATCAAACCAACAATATAAGTAAAGGTCTATGACATGACAGATTCTCTGGTGGTCCAGTGGTTAGGATGTTGTGCTTTCACTGCTGCAACCTGAGTTTGATTCCAGTCAGGGAACCCTGAGGTCATACCACCCTGAAGCCAAGCAGGGTTGGGCCTGTCAGTACTTGGATGGGATTCCACCTAAGAATGCTGAGGCTGTATGCTGTGACCCACTGGAGAAGGAACTGGCAACCTATTGCAGTTTCTCTGCCACAAATGCCAAGTGGATCAACATGCTGTTTGGCAGTCCATGAGGTCACAGAGAGTTGAACACAACTGAACGAGGCAGACACAAGACATCAACATAAAATATTTTTGGGAAAAGCTGCATTTTTGATGACTGTGTTTATGAGTACAGGAATCTATTTTGGGGTTGGATGATGGGGTGTGTGTTTGTAATTATCAGTGGAGGGAGAGATAGGGCAGAAGAGAACAGACAGCAGTCCAAACCCTTGATAACTGGATAAGAATACAATTGTTAGTAGACCTCTTCCCCCTCACTTGTCCAGAAGCAGTTACCTTACATCACCTTGCATGCAACCATAGCTCTCCAGAAATGGAAACACCCCTCTCACACACAGCATCAACCAAGCTATCATGGATCCCTCCAGGATCCTGCAGAGGCATCAACATTTTTTTTTCTAATTAAAAACTAGTTGTATGACTTTTTCCTGTTTATGCTTTTGCTCAGACTGAAAGTTTTGAAACATGCTTTTACTTGTCATTGTGCTGTGATCTTCTAAGAAGAACTTTAAAAAGGAGTTCATTTTGGATTGAAAGTGTCCATTTAATCTGTTATGATTATTATCCGTAGGGAAAATTGCTAAAGTAGCCTAATCAAAACATTCCCAGCCACTGCAATGCATAGTTAATCTAGTGAGATGTGGCACAAAATCTGACATTGTTATATATTTTCTATTTTTGATTTTATTCAAACAATAAAAGAATCTAAAACCATAGTAATAACTCAATCACACAGTGTGGTTATCATATCTGTATGCTCTATTTAATCATTTTGTACTACAGTAACCCTATTCGCCTAAGTAAAATAAACTAGATACAGTAGTTGTATTGTGAGGTCATATAAATATTTCACCGTGAGTGTATATGAAGATGTTTTGTAAACCACAAAGTGCTGTTTCTTTATGTTTTTAAATGCTACTTCTCTTAAATTATTAACGCTGATGAAAACACTTCAATTGACGTAAGTGATGTCTGCACCTTTAATGACCGATGCATAATTTATTAATTTATAAATGTATGTGTCGATGAAAGTAATTGTCATCCACACATCTGTCTCCCAAAACGGAGCTTTAATGCATTTAACATCTGCTTTAAAGAAAAGCAATCTTTCTACAAGAGAAAAAACATGTATTTACAGAGCATCTCCTCTAAAATGTACTGTCTCTAAGTTGAGTTAAAAAGTATGTAACAGTGTAACTATCAATGTTTAATGGATCATTTCTGGTTTAGTTATATCACTTTGTGAAATTCTTTCATTAGATTGAGCTGATTTAATATTACTTTCTAAAACTCTGATGAATTAGGCTTTATAGAATAATACAGGATTTAGTAAAAATGTCATATTAAGTTTAGGCTTGCAATAAATGTAGATAAGTGGTTGTAACAATTTTCACATATAAGATGCATGACTCAGATTTGGAAAACAATTGAAGAAGTTGCAGGCATCCTCCTCAGTTCCATCTGCCTAAAGGGCCACTTAATTCAGCAAAGTTTGGACCACACCACTGTAAAGATATCATAAAAGCATGTTGAAATAATTTTAGCATTTTTTAATTCTGTGCATTTTCACTGTCAAGGACTGGCCACTTACAGACCGACAGCTTCAGCTCTGTGTATTTAGCAAAATAAAAAATATAGTTAACCCTTACTAAATCAATCTGTGCAGAGCATGGGATGCTGGAATCACCTAAACAGGTCAGTTATGGATTAACTGGTCGGTGTATTCCTGAGTTCAGGGAGAAACTGCTATCAATTATTGCCCTCACCATGTGGCTATTAACTTTTGAAGCTTCACTTTTCTAAGTTTCAGAATATGAAACCCCTTTTTACTCTATGATATAAAATCTATTTTATTTTAAAGCAGCTGTTATGACTTATATCACAATGCTTAATGCTTCTCTGTTCTTGACATTGAGTGAGTTACATAAATGATTCTAGGTCAACCATTCAATAGAGCATAGCTGTATTTCCCATTGGTGAAGTACAAAAACTATAGGAAGGTTGTATGTGATGAACATGGGGACATTTATTGGACACCGTCCAGGCATTTTACAAATGCATATGGTTGGCATCTTTTAATTACATGTAGAACGATGAAGATATAACAAAATATGCATATAAAATAATCATTGGTAAAGAATAATCAGATAAGCAAATTAAAAATACAGAATAAAAGAAACAAAATAAGAATTGAAAATAGAAATGCATTGTTAATGTGTTTCATTGTTTTGGTACCTTAGTCAATAACTTCATTTTTATGTTAGTACTTCACCTTGTATAATACACAAAGGTTTAATTAACTGAGGATTAATAGAGGTAGGTTATAATTAAACTGAAGTATGAACTGATGTCATCATCTCAGTATGATGATATACTTTTTCATGCCAAAGCACCTGTTGTTTTGGAAGGAAACAGCTGATATCATTATCTACTCAGTCTGATAGTCCTGTATCCTGCTGCTTAAAAAATTATCCAAAGGATCACCTGAAATGGGGCATCTACTTTTTATATATTACGAAGTCTACAAATTTAGATCTATAAAATAATTTTCGATATTTGGAACAGATACACACCTTTAAAACCCAACATATAAATTACAGAAAAATTGTAATATGATGTTGAAAGATGATCATTGTGGATTGTTACAAAATATTAAGATTATGGACGGTCATGCTGTTTGATTATATTTCTTTTTAGTTAATGTTATCTTTTGGCCGGTGTTTGACAAATGGTGGTAAAGGTATTGTTTCATATGAATATTGCCGACATGTCCACAATCACAGACATTCTAAACAGTGCGCTTGCATTTTTCCTAATAAATGCTTATTTTAAAAGAGAAGTTATTTGGTCTGTAGAAGAAATGTCTCCCTGAGGATTGGTTCATAGAATAATCATAAGGTGATAGTTCTGATGAAGTCATATCTGCCATTACTACAAGTAAACCAGTAACTGTTACCTTTAACAACCATTTTTCTGTTTCAGGCACATATTTCTCATGATAAAATGAGTAATGGGGCCCTATTAAATTCGCCGATTTGAAGCCTGTAAAGGAGCCCGCAAAAGTTAAACAACAAACAATCTGCGGGTTACAGACTGAAAATCCCTACGGGCTGTTAAAATCTGAACTCTGACACAGCTAAGCCTTTGGTCTTTCAATAGTGTAAATGTTACAATCGCAAATCGATATTACATTTCTACAAGTCCTCAAGCCCGCAATTGTTTTCACACTCGTAAATGGCAAAAGTAGCCAAAAAATTCTACGGGGCGAACTCGCAAAGGGGTTAAACTCCTGTCCATAGCACTGTAAAAGCAAATATAAACACACTACTGTATTTTAAATTACAGAGAAAGCGATGAAAGGTATTAAAATAAATAGCACAATATGCTCAAGCTTGCAAATCTGCAATTTATATATATATTTTTATTTATGTTTAATTCCAGTGTTATATCGATCCTGATAATGAATGTGTTAAAACATATAATAGAACTCACATGGGCTAGAATATTATATTTATTGATTTTTTCATATTACACTATTTCTGGAGTGCGGGTCCGATCTCAACTCGGACTTCAAAACCGTAAGTGATGGAAATTTAACCTCCATGTTTTAGTGACGTAATGATGATGGTCTCTTTTACTATTGGCTCCGTCTAAACCCATAACTACGGGTTTGAATAATTTATCATGTTCATGCCCAGAAATGCTACGTTTATGGATTTGGATTCCGCCCATGTCGTTGCCCATGACAGACAGCACACAGACAGACAGCAAAGAGATAGAGAGAACGTGCCACACAAAACAGAAAACGGCATAACAACCTACATTACAGAGTGAGACAGCACAGAGAGAGACAGCACAAAGAGAAAGCACAGACAACAAAGAGAAGAAGAGAGTGAGAATGATTCACACAACACAGCAAGCAGCATAACTACCACCATTACACATCTCGGAGGGAGAGAGGGACAGCAGGGAGAGAGACAGCAGAAAGGTCCACATCATCTAGAGAGATAGCATACACACAGCCAGCACACAGACAAACAGCAGAGAGAGAGACAGACAGAAGGGGCAAGAAAGACAGAACAGAGAGAGATATAATCCGTCATACAATAAAGCAAGCGCTGCTACCCGCCACATAACACAGCAAGCATAACGTCACCATTACACACCTGAGTTAGAGAGAGACCGCTCACAGGCAAACAACATAGAGAGAGACAGCACAGAGAGAGACAGCATACTCGGCACATAACATAGAGAGATAGACATACAGCAGAGAGAGACGACACAAAGAGAGACAGCACAGGCATTTGAAGATAACATTGTATGATGCCGTCATTTATGAAAGACAAGTTACTAGAATATATATATATATATATATATATATATATATATATATATATTTTTATTTTTTTTACTTCTGTGGGCTTCTAATGTTGAATATATATAAAGAGGAAACATTTAATACATTTAAAGTATGATGTTGGCACCAGAGGGGGACCGGGGGGGCCCAGCACAGGAAAAAACGTTGGGACTTCTCATATATATACTGTATATCATATATATCACATATAGAGGGTCAAGTAACATTATTATGACCTACTTTTGACATCAGCAGTGAGTAGCCAAAGAAATACGGCATGTGTTGTGAGATGGCTTGGTGGATATATAAGGTGACATGTAGGCATTCTGCAAACATATCAACTATCGCTATCATGGGTAAAACATGTGATTTGTTTGACTTTGAAAAGGGGGTAATCATTGGCATTCGGGCCAAGGGTGGCTGTATTTCTGAAACAGTACAGTGTGTGAGGGTCAACTGCCATGCTACAGTTGAGCAACTCACTGTTCAAATGAACCAAGGGGCTGCCAGACGTGTGTCTTAAACTACAATACAGCGAACCCTGTTGTATATGGGGCTCTAAAGCCACCCATGCTGACTAGGGTTCTATGTCAGAAACGGCTACAATTTGCACGTCAGTACCGAAATTGGACCTCTTCTAATTGGCAAAGTGTTGCTTTCTCTGGGGAGTCACATTTACTGCTCCATCAACTGGACGGACGTTGGCGTGTCAGACTTGAAACCTCAGAGAATAAACACTCAGCAAGCATTGTTGGAAGAACACAAGCTGGCCGTGGCAGCGTTATGGTCCTGTGAATGTTTTCTTGGCATTTTCTGGGTCCACTCATACCTCTGGAAGGCACTCTCAACTGATTGGTTTATCTATCCATCCTTGCAGATCAAATACACCCATACATCTTGACTGTATTCCCGGGAGCAGATGGCACCTTCCAGCAGGAAAATGCAATATGTCATACGGCCAGAGTTGTCCAGGAGTGGTTGGGGGAGCACGACAAAGACTTCCAAGTACTTCCCCAGCCCCCAAATTCCCCGGACTTGAACCCCATCACCATATGGATCATTCATCACTCACTCTTCAGCAGCTGTCAGATGCACTGCATGGGGGGCACACCCCAGTAATGAAGCAGAAGTGGATGAGTTTGTGGGCAGACTGTACATGTAAATACAGATTTTATTTTATTTTTCACCATTAAAGAAGACTTAGTGAGCGGCCTCTGAAATTATTTGACACATTTCTAACCTCATGCTGCTGAGGCAGCTGAAGAAGCTAAGTCTCCCTGGATGGCCGTGGCTATGTAATTAAGCTGAGACACCAATTACACCCATGTTTAACCTCAAAAATACATCAAAGATCCTCCTGACAGTACTTCAAAGTGGTCCCTTAACCCCACTTGTTCTTATAGTCAATCACAACCCAATTTCAAAAGGAATGTCAATCATGGTTGATGTAAATGGACTATGTGGATTATGTGAGTGGAAGAAGGTGTCAATTAATATTGTAATGACTGATATTGTGTCACAATGAGTGTTGTGATGGGGCTCCTGTTTTGTGTAATAAAGATATATGCTTGATGTGCACATATAAGACCTCCTCCTGGAACTCTGTTGCTAGGATCAAACGTGACCCAAACTGCCACATTTCCTGGTCCAACTTAGGAAGAGTTCCCACAATGTCCCCTCTGTTTACCTCACCAGCCATTGGGTACATTTCAATGGGAGGGAAGTGTACACTGTTTATTTGGTTAATGCTTTTCCTGTTACTCCTCCTGTTTGTTTGCTATAAAATACAGCTGTGTGCTCTAATAAAGTTTCTGGGTTTTGGAAACAGACCCAGCTTTTATCTAATTTTCGTTTTTAAGATTCTTCAGTTGGAGATCTTTCTGCTTCTTCTTCTCAATTTTCTAGACAGTGAGCATCAAATCCCAGGCATAAAGCTTTTTTTTATCCAATAAGGAGTAGTAAACTGTGATAGAGCTGACCAGATATACAAACTGGTGAATAGTAGCAGACTGGAATATCAACTTGGGGTGTACAGACGACACAAAGACCAGAGACTGGAGTAGAGCTTACAGCTAGATAGAAACTGAATGACGTGACTAACAGGCAGAGCCAGAGTGGGCCTTGAGGATCAGCCAATAGATGTGGAGACTTTCCACACCTAAGGCAAAATGTCCTACAACAAGTGCTGTGAAATGGGTTCAGGAAGAAAATAAAGGGACTGCCCATGTCCTTTACTTGATAAAGGGTGAAGCTACGATACATAGAGCAAAGCACCAAGAAGTGATGCCTGCACATTGGCAAGCAAACAGTGCAAACAGGCCTATGGGAACCCTCATGGCATAGGGACGTGGAGGGACCTGGGAGCAGACACTGTGAGCAACTGAGAAATCAGACAAACACCTCATAATCCTAAGCAGTAGCATAGCAGTAGCCTATTTAGTATGTATATGTGAACAAGGATTCACAGACCCATCCATTGATTCCCTCCAAGGCCTGCCCCAAGGTCTTATGGAACAGGTATCCCTTCTTACTTTATTTCCCCCCCTTGAGGGGGGATGGCCCCGAGATTGCTTGATGGGTGAAACTGATGGAATTGTCAAACCAGTTCCGGAGCATGCACCACTGAGGCACCTACCCAGTACTCCTTAGGACCAAAACCCTTCCACTCCACGAGGCACTTGAGACTTGCTCTAAATAAATGAGAAACAAGGATCTTCTCTACCCAAACTCCTCTTGCCCATCTACTACATGGGAAGATGGAGTGTATGCTGGAGTGTAGTACTGATTTTTGACCTGTGGTTTGAGGAGCAACATGTGGATGGATGCACAGTGGAAAAGAAAGAACCAGTTTAAAAGCCATTAGATAAACTCTTGATTCTTCATGCCAATCACACCCTGTCATCCTTTTCAAGTTTGGGGACTCTCTTCCTTGTCTGCCTGCACAATTCTACATGGTTGAAGGTCCCTCTTGCAGGAGTTCCTGGGTTTTGCTCCAAAGCTGCTGGAGATCTGGTACTCTCCATAAGCAGCAGGGCTAATTTCTTGCAGGAGGTGAGCCCAGTCTTCCTCTCAGCTGAGCACAAGCTATGGAAAATCTGTTCCAGGGTCTTATTTGTACAGTCAGTCACTCAATTGCTCTACGGGTGATATGCACGTGAATAGACCAATTAGATCTTCATCTTGAGCATCACAGCATTTTAAAATCGAGACACAAACTGGACCCCAAAATCAGACAGTATCTCAGTCTAGAGACCATTGAGTCAGTCACTTTCAGAAGAAATGGATCAACTAGATCAGGAGCAGAAGCCAGTTTTGGCAAAGGTAAAAAGTGTGCCTGATGTGAGAATTGATCATTAAAAGCCCAGATAACAGTGCTACCTTTGGATGACGGGAGATTGGTAATGGCTAAGTGTGTTCATGATTTGGACTTCTAATGGCTGAAGTAGGAACTGTTCTTAGTGTGTTGGTCTGGGCACAGTTACCACAGGCAGCCACAAAATCCTTGATGTATGATGCTGTTTAGGACCACCAGAATATATACAGAAAGAAATATATATAAGGGCACTAAGGGCACCAGCATAATGTATAGAATTGGACAAAAAACTGTCAGCTAAACATACTGAAGGTAAAAGGACAACAATTAAAGATTTACTAAATATACATACATATCAGCATAAACATATGGAAATTACAGTGGAAGGAGTAAATCACAAAACATGTGGCTTAACAAGATTTAAATATCAAGTTATGGAGTAAAGAGAAATTACTTAAATTATACAAAAAAAAAGAAAGAACTGGGGAAGCTTTTCTTATGTGTAAGGAATATAAAAGTCTTACAAACAAAAGCTATTACCGTATATTATTACCGTATATTATTAAGGCTAAAAAGGGCCCCCTCGGCTTATACTCTCCCCCCGTGTCTCTCTAACCCCCCGTGTCTCTTTCCCTCCCCCCTCCTCATCCTCAACCCCCCCTCCTCATTCTAAACCCCCCTCCTCATTCTAAACCCCCCTCAATACCTCCCCCTCTCTCTTTCCCCTCACTTACCTGCTTCTGCTCTGGCCTCTGCTCCTTCTTAAACCGCCGCGCATGTGACGTCACGTCATTAGCATATACCGGGTGCCGGCACCCGGTATATGCTAATGACGTTAAGTCACATGCGCGCCACGTCATTAGCATATACTGGGCATATACTGAGGGGAAAGGGAGAGGGGGAGGTATTTAGGGGGTTTAGAATGAGGGGGGTTGAGTAGGGGGTTGAGGAGGGGGGTTGAGGTTGAGGAGGGAGGTTGAGGAGGGGGTTGATGATGGGGGGTTGAGGATGGGGGGTTTGAGGAGGGGGTTGAGGATGGGGGGTTGAGGAGGGAGGTTGAGGATGGAGGTCGAGGATGAGGAGGGGGATTGAGGTTGAGGAGGGGGGTTGAGGATGAGGGGGTTGAGGAGGGGGTTTGAGGAGAAGGTTGAGTAGGGAGGATGAGGATAGGGGGTTGAGGAGGGGGGTTGAGGAGGGAGGTTGAGGAGGGGGTTGAGGAGGGGGTTGAGGATGGGGGGGTTGAGGAGGGAGGATGAGTATGGGGGGGATGAGGAGGGAGAATGAGTATGGGGGGATGAGGAGGGAGGTTGAGGAGGGGGGTTGAGAAGGGAGGTTTGTGGAGGGGGTTGAGGATGGGGGGTTGAGGAGGGAGGTTGAGGAGGGGGTTGAGGATGAGGAGGGAGGTTGAGGAGGGGGTTGAAGATGAGGAGGGGGTTGAGGATGAGGAGGGAGGTTGAGAATGAGGAGGGAGGTTGAGCAGGGGGTTGAGGATGAGGGGGGGTTGCGGTTGAGGAGGGGGTTGAGGAGGGGGTTGAGGATGGGGGGGTTGAGGATGAGGATGGGGGTTGAGGAGGGGGTTGAGGATGAGGGGGTTGAGGAGGGAGGTTGAGGATGAGGAGGGAGGATGAGAATGAGGAGGGGAGTTGAGGAGGGTGATAAGGGAGGGGGAAGAGACACAGGGAAGGGAGAGGGGGAAGAGACACAGGGAAGGGAGAGGGGAGAAGAGACACGGGAGAGAGAGGGGGGACACAGAGGGCACAAGAGGGACACAGGGGGCAGCACATTTACCACCCTCGGCTTATACTCGAGTCACTTATTTTACCCAGTATTTTACTCTAATATATACGGTACTTTGGCTAAAATAGAAAATTTCAAGTTAATTGCAAAGGAGAGCAAGACTAACCCTAACTCTTAATTTTTTTTTATTTATTAATGGGATAAATATAATATATCAATTAAAATCCAAACAAGGCCAACTGATAAATAGTGAAAAGGCAGGTGTGCTAAATTATTTTCTTGGTTAGGATCATGCAACAAAATTTAAATGCACTACCTTTACCAAATAAATGGTTAACGCAAGAAGAAACCCCAAAGTGTCTAGAAAAAATAAATGTTAATAAAGCCCCAGGTCCTGGTGGAATACATCCAAGGTTACTGGCTTCTGTAATAGCAAAACATTATATCCTATTTTTTAAGACTTTGAGCCTCATGCGGAGGCGCAAGTTATGGAGTATAGGCAGTATGTCTGCGGACCTGCTGCAGGCCTGCATCGTTCTTATGGTGCTATTCAATTCGGCAAGCCCGCAAGTTATGGGCCGATAGCGAAATTTGGAAACTATGCCATTGTATGTAGCATTTGCGAGCTTGAACAGATCAATTAACCAAGGCTGTAACTCCTGCGATAGAAACAGCCAATGGATACAGAGATTGTCATTATTATGTCTATGGAAAATAGCGTTTTGAAGTCCTACAGGCTTGAATTACAGGTTACGATCAGTCCCACATTCAAGATATAAAGCTATATTGATAAAACAATATGATATTCTATTACATGTGAGTTCCACTATATGTATTAACACATTGATTGCCGTGATCTACATAACACAGAAATTAAACATGAAATTAAGTTTTTTTATGGACCGATTTGCGAGCTTCAGAATGTTGTGCTATTAATTCTAAGACCTAACCTCACTTTTGCTTTTATGGGCCGATTTGCGAGCTTCAGAATGTTGTGCTATTAATTCTAAGACCTAACATCACTTTTGCTTTTACTAAAAGTACAGTATTGATTTTTTATTTGCTTTTAAAGTGCTCCGGACATGTCATTAAACCCTTTGCGAGTCCTCCTTGGTACAATTAACTTATGGTTCGATTTTTGCCATTTGCGGGCTTGACAGGGTGGGTAGCAAGGGGGAATCGGAGCAATTGAATAGCGATTTGCAATTTTAACTCTTGCGACCGCGAAAGATGAAAGACTCAGAAGGGCATTAACTTGCGATGTTAGCCATCGAATCAGAGGCCAGAGCCCGTAACTCGATCATAGCCCACAAAAAGACGCCAATTGAATAGCAAAATAGCTTGCAGGCTTTCCGAAGCCCGGATCTCACGAAAGCTAAATTGCATGAAGCTCTTTGTCTCCACAGGCTCTGTACCAGATGACCAGAAAAAGCAGATCTGAAACCTATATTTAAGAATGGAGCAAGAGCAAATCCAGAGAATTATAGCCCCTTCTGTAGTGAGGAAGCTTTTAGAAGGGCTCAAAAGTAATTGCATACAGAAATATATCCATGTAAACAAGATAATAAGTAGTATTCAACACAGATTCTGATGGATAGGTCATGTCAAACAAATCTAATTAGTTTCTTTGAGGAGGAACTTGGACCAAGGCAACTCAGTAGATGTAGTGGTTTGGGATTTTGATACAATGCCATATGGAAAGCTATTGTACGAACTAAGAGTTACAGGAATTGCAGTAAATATACTGTATGCTCATGGATTGAAAGCTGGCTAAAAGGCTCAAAGACAGGAAACAAAGGGTTGTTGTAAATGGAACTCAGATTGGACTAATGTTGTAAGTGGTGTTCTTCATGGCTTACTGTTAGGTCATATCCTTTTAACATATTTATTAATGATTTAGATGCATAGGACTGTAAAGTATTGTCTCAATTTTTGCTGATGACACAAAGTTGTGCAAGGTAATTAAATCAGAAAGGGGTGTACTTTCCCCCCCAAAGAGATTTGCATAAATTAGAGAAATGGGAGACTAAATGGCAGATGAGAATTAGTATGAATACATGTAAAGTTATGCATTTAGGAAGGAAAAATAGCCATGCAATGTATAAAAAATGGAGTAAATCTCGGGGTATCAGATATTGAAAGGGATTTGGGAGTGCTTGTGGACAACCATCTAGGTAACAGTGTTCAGTGGCAAGTAAAATATTAGCATGCATTAAGCAGGGTAAAGCACCAAGGGAAGCAAATATAATTCTGCCACTATATAAATCCCTAGTATGCCCACATTTGGAATATGGAGTAGTTCAATTTTGGGCACCACTTCATAACATACAAATTTTAGAGCTGGAAAGGGTAAGAGAAGGGCAACACAATTAATAAGGGAAAAGAAGGCACTAAACTATGAAGAAAGTCTAACCAAATTTAACCTATTTCCTCAAGAAAATGCCTAAGAGTGGATATGATTACTTTATATAAATACATCCAATGTCAATATAAGTCTTTGTCATGGGAGCAATGGTTAGATGAAAACAGATTCCACCTTAAATAAAAAGTGGTTCTTCACAGTAAGTACAGTTAGACTGTGGAACTCTTTACCAAAGGAGGTTCTGAAAGCAGAATTGATAGTTAACTTTAAAGGGTGGTTGGATATATTGTTGAATAAAATGGCATTCGGGGTTGTTTTGGATAACTAGAGAAGGAAGAATATTAATCTAGGGACTAATCCATTTGCCAGCATTTGGGGTCAGAAAGGATTTTCTTTATTTTGAACTTTTTTTTAATACAAATAAAAAAAATGATAATTTGAACAAAAAGCTTGTACTCTTTCACAATCTAAAGAGCACTTACAGTGACTTCTGTGGTTATTTAAGAAGTGGTGCTGAGGTGAAAGCTTCTTTTAGACATTGGAAGGCTTCATGTGCCACTGGATTCCAGTGTTTTGGGTCAGCATTTTATTGGTTAATGCAGAGTAGTGGGCACTATTGTAGTGGAAAACGTTTTTAATATATTTCGATAAAAGTCGGCAAAATGTATAAAGAGCTATGTACCCTTTGTTCTTTGGGTACAGGGAAATGTTTTACTGCTGACACTTTCTCAGGCCATAGCTAAAACTTCTAGGGTGATAATGAAACCCAGGAATTGTATTGACTCAATTTCAAATTTATATTTTCCCAGCTTGGCATAGAGATGATTCTCGCTGAGTTCACCAGATAGGTCTCTAAAGATATTATTCACATATCTCTGAAAAACTTCAGATACAATCCAAAGTCCAAATGGCATGACTAAGTACTCATAATGACTACCCTGTGTGTTGAATGCTATTTTCCATTCTTTGTCATGGATGCAGATAAGTTTACAAGCTTCTCATAGATTCCCGTGAAAAATTATCTTTGACATACTCTGACATGGTCTTGGTCACAGGTCAGACAGTGGATATATTCTACCCCTTGGAGGCATGGTTTCTAGCAGTACCTCAATTAGGTAGCCATATGGTTGATGGGGAGGTCATGACTCAGCCTTGACCTTAAAGAAGACATCATCATAGTCCCTATATACCTGCAGAATTTGCAGTGTCCAACAACATTACATTTTGGAGAACAAGAGCATGAAAATGTTGGGGTCTCTTTGGAAGTCAAATAAGTGACTGTGATCGACTCATCCACCTCCTGAAGAATCTCTATGTGAACCAAAAAGCCACAATCAGAACCGAACATGGGACAACAGAATGATACAAGATCGGAAAAGGTGTGCAACAAGGTTATATTGCCAACTTATTTAGTAAACTTATATGCAGAGTACATCATGCATAAGGCCGGACTGGATGAATCCAAAGCCAGAATCAATATTGCTGAAAGAAATATCAACAACCTCAGATACATCGATGATACTACTTTGATGGCTGAAAGTGAAGAGGAACTAAATTACCTATTGATGAGGGTAAACGAAGAGCGTGAATAAGTTGGCCTGCTGCTCAATATTAAAAAGATGAAGATCATGGCAAACAGCAATCTCACTTCCTGGCTAAAAGACGGGGAATAAGTGGAGACATTGACAGATTTTAATTTCCTGGGATCCAAGATCTCTGCAGATGGTGACTGTAGTTATGAAATTAAAAGATGTCTGCTACTGGAGAGGAAAGCTATAGCAAGCTTGGACAAGCTAGTAAAATGGTCTGCATATTTAGAACTATGGTATTCCCAGTAGTAACATATGGATGTGAGAGCTGGACCATAAAGAAGTCTCAGCTCCATAGAATTGATACCTTTGAATTGCGGTGTTTGCGAAAATCACTTTGAGTCCCTTGGACTGCAAGAAGATCCATTAAACAAGTACTTCAGGAATCAAAACAAACTATTCACTAGAAGGTATGATCATGAGACTGAAGTTCAAATATTTTGCCCATATTATGAAACGGAAGGATTCCCTAGAGAAGACTCCGATGCTGGGAAAGAGTAAAGGTACAGACAGAGACGGAGATGGATAGATGAGGTCACCGAAGCAATGAACTTGATAGAGCTCAGAGGGGCAGTGACTGAGAGATGTACCTGGCGTGCTGCAGCCTATAGAGTCACGGAGAGTCGTACGTGACTGAACTACTAAACAACAACAAAATCACATCATCACATCTCTGTACCTTTTTCTTCTTGGCGTGTGAATTTGACTTGAGATACATTTCACAGTGAGGAAACGTTTAAAAAAACTTGAGTCATTTTTGGCAGTTCCCTTCAGGAAGGAGGTTTTTGGAATCAGTTTGTTTGACAGGCATTACTTTAGTATTTGTTCATCAACCCAATAGATTTTGGAATTGTGACATTGGAGCCATGGCATTCCTGCACTTGCTACCTTTTGTCATTGATTGGTATTTTATGTTGTTGGACTAATTGCTTTCCAGCTGAGGCTGAATCGACAAAAACCCTGGATTTCACTGACTTGACTTTTCCATCTTAACTGGACAGGTTCCAAAAGCCTAATTTTGAAATGAGGAGCAAGTGGAATTTGATTTGGCAGAGGCCCCTGTTGAACTCTCAGATCCTGGCATTTCCTAATTTTTAAGGGCATTACTTTAATAGATTACCTTGATTTCCACTATAGTGGAATTAACCTTCAGCACATCTTCATCTGCATTCAACCTTAGACAGATAATCACTACTGAGTTCTATTGTTTCCTCAGTGGAAATTGGGTCAGGGATAGCAGTTGGCAGCTTTTGGAATCAGTAGATGGTGCGTCCAAGTGTATTTTTGTCACAAAGAGATGTAGTCGACTAGGCTGATCAGCTCATTAAAAGTAACTGGCAGATCAAAGTGAACCAATTCATCTTTAATGCCCATGTGATAGACAGTCCCATGTGATAGATTGTGGATAAAGTGATTTGATCAGAAATAAGATGAGCTGCTAAAGTCTTGAACTCAATAGTGTATTGAATAAAAATTATGTTAGCTTGCTGAAGGCATAACATTTCATTTGTTGAAGTATCAGTCCTGGCAGGTACATCAAAGGTTATATGAGAAAACAGGTCTAAGTCTGGTGATTATTTTTCCCAATCTAGTGCCTGATTAAAAAAAGTGACATCATAAAGGCGATCTTGGACTTGGCAGTGGGGAACAGCTCTGGATGAAGGGTCCAATAAAGAGAGAAGTTTTGAAGAAACCCTCTATAAGCACCTGGATCACCACCAAAAGTGGTCAGGTAACTTTATCCGGCAGCAGAACTTGGGGAATGAAAAGCTGCAGCCGGTGGATTTGCCCCAGGTGGAGCGGGAGACATTGGAGCTGTAGCAGTTTCCAGTGGTGTAAACAGAATAGTAAAGGCATCTACCATCTAATCAAGAGTATATTTGAAAGCTCTTAGCAAAGCATTTTGCTTTATGGACTGCTAGGAAATGTGATCTATATTCAGAGCCACTTGGTTGAGTCGCTGCTGAAAGTATGTATCCACAGTGCACAGGTGTGGAAGCAGATCCAATCCATGGATGCCCCCCATGGCTGCTCTGAGGTCCAATGGAACATGTACTCCTCCTGACACATGCATTCACGCAGACTTATATACAAAGTACTGACCCTGTGGATCCAAGTTCTTGTTAATGTCAGAGTTCATTGGTACAATAGCAGAATAATGTGCTTGTTTTCTCAATGTTTGTGAAACACCTTTCAGCTCTATATTTCAAACCATGGTTTCCACAGGTAGGAGATAAGACTTCCCTCTACATGTTTCACACATTCAAAGTAGTGATCTGACTCTTTAGGTGGATTTATTTAAGTTTACATAATTGTACTTTTTTTATGTATATTTCTTTAAAAATGCTTGAAGTACTTTTCATTTGTATTTCCATAGAAATGCTGGAAGTGTGTAATCTAATCTCTCTCTCTTCTTTTGCCCCATTTTTTTACAACTCCAAAATAAAGAGACTTTGTAAATTAAGGATTGTGTCTTGAAAATTCTTTGGAATTCACAAACGATAAGACAGTGAATCTATGAGTTTTGCTATATGTGACATGCATAAGAATACAGGTATACCCTGCTTAATGCTACTCCTTTATCTATGTTTCTCTATAGCTCTGTTTTCTCTATAATTCCGCGATTAGCGCTAACCTCCGCTATAGAGCAGTTTTTTGGCTACTGATCACCGTTGAACGCTTTGCTTCGTTATAACGCTGTTTTTTCCTAGCAGGACTTTAATGCTCAGAACAGCATCACAGCCTGACAAACTAGGACCTCCAACAACTGGCAGAACAGGGCATTGAGGAAGCCCAAGAAAGCAGTGACTCTGACACAAAGGAATTAAATACAATTTCCACAAGTTCTTCAGCGAGTTCCATCAATGACCTTATGAATGATTTTGTGGCAAATGATCCAGACCCTGTGAGGATCAGAAATGTGAGATGCAATGTTATTGGGGCAGTGTCTTGCTACCAGCATTTGCTGAATGGCTGCAGAAAAATAAGACAAATGTCTCAAAAGAAGCCAGAAAGGAGGATGAGCTTGAAGCTTCCACATCTGCTAGTTAAAGTGGACTATTTAGTTTATGTGGACTGTATCTTTACATGTTATTTTATTTTTTTAGGTTTGTTTGTGTTGTTGTTATGTTTGCAGTCTCCTAATATTTAATATAAAGTAAAAAAAATAGAAAATTCTATAGATTTTGTGTTCCCTTATCTCTATCTACCCTATGTTAAAATGACCCCATTTAGTGCTGTTTCGATTAACGCTCCTATTGCACGGAACCTGTCTACACTGCTAGAACAAGGTATTCCTGTATATAGTATTTTTAGTGGGCAAGATATACTGAAAGATGAAAGATTGGAGAACACACGTCTACTCCATATTCCAAATGTCAATGTCTTTCCTACTACTAGTAATGAATACTCAATTTCTTAATATATGGTCTATAAGGTTTTTTTATATATTTTTATTTTACTTCAGTTTCTACAAATAACAAACAGATATTACAAAATTATACAAAACACAAATATACAAATACAAGATATTTTACAGTCAATATATGGTCTATAAGGTTTTATATGATCATACTGCTAAGCATCAGCAATCTCCAACAAATTTCCACTATTTACGTAGCATAAAAGTCACATTAGTTACTCTAAATTCCTAATATCATAAAGCATATGGATTGCTATATCACAGAGTTTTCAATGTTCCTTTAGTTTTAATTTGCTCTAGAATGATTTTGCTCTTTGTCCTCCTGGTTAGCAACTGACTGTTCTTTATTGTGCTTCTTCAGATCATATGCCGTACAGAAGACGTGCTGCAGCGTCAGGATCAGCATCAGCTCATCGGAGCATAGTAGCAAGTAAGGAGGAAGGTGGAAAGGGATTGGAGAGGGTGTAGTAAGGAGCAGATGGGGAAACAAGATGATGATAAGGGGGAAGGAGGAGAAGGAGGAGGGTGATGATAAGGGGGAGAGGAAGAGGATGATAAGCGGGGAAGGAGGAGGATGACAAGGGGGGAAGGAGGAGGATAACGGGGGGAGGAGGAGGATAAGGGGGGCAGGACGAGCGTTTTTTTTTTAAAAATTGAATATAAGCCGAGGGGGGCTTTTTCAGCATTAAAAAATGTGCTGAAAAAGTCGGCTTATACTCGAGTATATACGGAAAGTGTTTTCTCTATTGATCTTAATAACTCCACTGGTGCAAAGCTCTTGCACAAATGTAACAAGGCTAAAGTCATAACTTTGATGCATTTCCATTTTTCTAAACTTTTCAGCATAGGATAATGTTCTAGATCCTGATGTTGACAATAAACTAATATCTAACACTTTATATATAACCTCTGAATTGAAAAAACAAACAAAATAGAATGAGAAAAAAATATTTTATGCAACCACATACCTTTTATATGTTGCTTAATATAAGTGTCCACCGTCTTACACAGTTTTTTATGCATTCATGTGTATCTTCTCCTGCTGTTTCTTTTATGCCAGTGGAATAGGAGAGAAAAGAGAATTTAATTAAAGCATTTCTGACTGATCTCTTTATTTGAACGTTATTAAAAAGGCTAGTTTGGAAGGAGGAACATCTAATTGTTAAATGATGCAAACATTTTTCAGTTAGGTTTCTCAGCCTTATAATATTATAGAAAGCAATGAACATAAATGTATTTATTAAACATTTTTACATTTTTAAATTAATATGAGTCTAAATGATATTGGAATGTTTAGATTATTATATCAAGTATATTAAAACATAATTATAGGATATCAGTTTAATGTTGCAAATTTCAGTTGCAAAAATATGAATATTATTAAGATAGAATTGATTGGAAATCCCAACACCATCCATTTTAACCCATATACAGCAATTACTTATATATATCTGTCATTCTATAAACACTTGTATTCATCCACCTTGCAGTGGTAGGAAAATAGTAATACTTTGAGCCCCTATATAATAAGGCAGTATTTCAAGAGTCTTATATTATATAATTACACTTCAAAATGTGCAACAGTGCTGCTGTGGGATCTGCCATTTTTGTTTCTGATAATCACCTTCCTTCAAGGTTACTGCACAGGATTCCACATAATGTAACCAGTAATTATTTTGTGGAATCCCTGATCATACAAAATGTAACTCCAGAGATCCACTGATCACAGTGTGGGAAACAATGCAATAGCAAATATTATTTGCACTCGTTATAAGCCAACTAATTTAGTTTGGAAACATAACATGAATCTATATCTGTGCCCAGAGTCCATTAATCAGTTTCAGTGAGAGATACCTACATTTAGTGTTCACTGATACATCGTCTTTCCCTATAGCTCACTGCATAACAAACCATTGTTCCACGAAGTGCTAGAAAGAAACTTGATTTTTATTTTTTAAACTCTACTTATTACAAAAAAAAGTCAAGTCTTGCAAAATGTTCAGGTTTGCTGTTTTTAAGTTAATAGCTGTGAACTTTTCCCATTCTTATTCTTTTGTTACTCTGACATCCCACTAGTTATCTCAGAAACATGGCTGTTAAATATGTCAGAAAAGCACTTAAAGGGCTGTCTTCTCCTTCAGCACATAGTGTACCGGTCTCTGTAAATTATATTGATTGATAGAGAAGTTTTGTGCCTTTTCTCTGTTATTGGGAAAAGTAATGCTAAAAATATGTGCTAATGATGCATGTTTAACAAAGATGCTGCTAGAAATCATAAAATATCTATACACCGAATCCCAGTATATAGGAGTACAGACATTTCATAGGAGATTCAACTATATTCTCATTCAATCTCAGATGCTTCTGCAAAAGGAGCATATTTTATTATTTTTTAGTTAATATTGCACATGGTGGATGATCTCTTGAATATAAGATGAATATATTATCGTTTGCCTGTAGAATGCTTTTTGCCAAGCGAGTGCATACATTGTTTACTGTGGTAAGACACCGGATGGTCTACTCCAGTGGTGGGAAACTTGGTCTTTCGAGGGTCTCCAGTGACTAGGATCTCAGAAGCTTTCAGCTTGAGTAAAGGTGGTCATCGGAGTGAATAAAACTAAGTAACTAATGTGCTAAAGCAGAAAAACAATAAATCCACTATTAGGTAATCGCTAGTTTTTCTCAAATGAAAAACATCAAGGGCAAAAAGGAACAGGGTGTGTGCTTGTGTGTGTGGGGGTGTTCTATAACAGTGCACTAGATTTTATCTCAAGTTGACATCAAGATTTCAACATTATGTGAACCTTTTTTTTAATAACATGGCAATTAGAATTTTATTTGTTTTGAACGATAAATATTTTTAAGAGATTTATTATGCAATTTATTACTAATCAAAAAAGGATTTCTTGTAGGTACAATTATCAATTGTCCCAATAAAATAACATTAAAGTTTGTCTTATTTACCTCATGTTCTGTAATAAAGCGGCACCCCTACTATGACTTGTAATATAATCAAAATTATAAAAATATTTTGATGCACAAAAGTAATTTGCAGTAAATGATAGAAAAGACTAACATATATTTGCATCTTTAACCCCAAAACTGACTTCTTGCAATGTGATGGAACTGACTATACACAAGTTTAATTGAGCGAGAGAGGTGTAATAACAGAATTAGTAACTATCTGACAGGTTGTTGTAGTACATGTGTGGATTTATGACATGATAGACAATATTCAATCAATATAGAGAGCTAAATTTAAAAAAAATCTTGGAGGTGTCAGATCTTAGTATGTATGCCCCACATGATAAAATAGGTATGGAGGAGTTCTTCACAAGTCCTCATAGAGCTTTCCAGTAGTTCATCTGCATGGAAGACTTTGCAGAAAAGAAAATAATTTATAAGTTTCTACAATTTTCGCAAGAACAAAAGATCTGTGCAAAGGTTAATTCACAATATCAGAGTTTTGCTACTCTTAACAAAGTGCTTTGTTGATTTCATCTAAGCTTTCCATTAGCGGACTGCTCTGGGCCGCTATTTTATTTAAAATATCTCTATGGATGCATCATCTTGGATTCAAATACCATTTGTATGTAACTACTAATCAACCTCTCATCCTGTAATTCAGGAAAATGAGCTCCAATCACATATATAGTTGTCATAACTGCGGGTTGTCAAAAGTTGTTGCTAACGCTGCGGCCCTCGCAAAGCGAAGGCGCTCCATGCCAGCAACTGCAGGCCTCGCAACATTTACGGACTTACGACACAGAAATACGAGACGCGGGACTTAGAAAAAAAAAACATTACGACTTTAACGGCCGACCGGCGCGAACCTCAAAACATTCAAAACACAATAAATACACACAACAAACACATAAAAAGCTTACCCACAGCAAGAGGGAGCACCCATGACCTCTGCAAGGGAAGTTACACCACCATTTAAGTCCAAATTGAAGAGTTTAGACACCGGAAAATCACCTAAGCGAGAGAAAAAATGGCCGCCGAAAAAAACAAAAACGAGGCTACAGGACCCTAAACATGCAAAACACCACCAAACACATACGTTTTTTCCGAAAAAGCCAGACGAGCTCCAAGAACAAGGATGCTAAATCACCAACAGCCGCGTACCACACATTAGGCGCCATTTTACAACACTAACTTACAGAATGCGAAAGTACACAGCTACCCTAACGGATTTGCCTCGCGCACGCACACTATTTACACGCTGCACACATTGCTCACACTTACACAGCAGCTCCACAGCACTCAAAACACACATTGTATGCTGCAGCAACATGAAAACAGATTGTCAGCTCTTCAGCATAATGCTTCCTGCATTTATTACTTCCAAATAGGTAAAGTATATTCCTTTATTAATGTATTACCGTATTTAGTTCATTACCATACACCAAACAACATTAGCTCACTTACAATTTGATTCCCGTCATTTTTTTACTTTGATTCCCGTCATTTTTTGACGGGCAATATTCTAGTTTAAATTATAAACTATGTATAATCAGGACACTGAAGTAAAAGGTATTGCAAAGATGTCAAGAACATAATATATGTTAGCAACAGTCACAAAGTGTTTGTGTTATTATTGTAATAACCTCCTCAATATAAAGAATATAGAAACAAGGTCCATACTTAATAGATTATATTATAGGTGTTCTCATAGTAAATAATGTTCAGTATGGTCACAGTGAAAGTGAATTGTTTTTAGCAGAAGAACTATGAGATTGGTTGTTTGGTTGGCTAAGTATGTGTCAGAAAAGTTATCGCATTAAAGCCTTCTGCACTATCATTATTATATAGTAGAAAGGAAAATGGTGGAAGAAGCAAACATAAATCATGGCAGTACCTACCAATGTCAGCTTGGAGAAAGGTGAGCTGGCATTCAAATGGTTCCATTGAAGCTAAACTAATTGCATTCTCCTATTAATCTGACCTAAGTATATTGATCAAATGAATTTTACGTCTTAAACACAACAATCAATATTAGAAAATGAGGCCACATCTTGAAGAGAAACAAAGAGAAAGCACACAAGTACCTTCGCAGTTAGCCACACCAAACATTATTAAATTATCAGTCTCCCTGATACCATACCATGTAATCTGCTACAAAAGGAATGAACACAGCAAATATTTAATCAAAGTTGAATACAATTTTTTTTATAAACATACAGTGGAATAATCTATTCAAGTTTCCAAGAGAAAGTTATCTCCTGGTGTATAATCCTTCAAGAACAAATGAGAGTTGCCATCAAGAGTCTAAAGTCACTGGTCTCTTACAAGATGAATGACTTTAAAACACTCTTACAATTACTATGATCAAATATACACAAAAGAGCCACACCAATATGAATCTTACAGAGTCACTATCAAGCAACCAATGCACTAAATAAATGCCTATTCAACACAATGGAAAGAGTAACATAATAATGTAATACTGCTACCATTTGTTACCTGAAATTAATGGAGTTAATAAAGATACTGGACTCATATGTAGTTATGATGGTAACCATCAACACACTGATACACTTTGAGGCTTTTTAAGATAGTAACTTCACATCTCTACTCCTTCTCTGGGTTCAGTATACTATTGTAAATGAATATTGATACCATTATTGCACTTGGAGGTTTTCTACCATTAAGCTGCTTTTGAACACTTGAAAAATAAGCTTTAGGGTTTATTAAAGTTATTTTTCTCATTTATGAATTAATGCTATTAATTTGCTAAAATATATATGCTTTAACCTACTTGCTTTTCATCAAGATCAGTACTTTCAAACTGTCAGTACTTTATAACAGTTTGAACTAAATTTGCTATATCTAACTAATTTCCTCCGATGTGGAAAAACTGGCAGATGGAAATAGGATAAAAATGTGTTAAACTATTTCAAAGAACTTGAGAATTTCCTTCAATCATAAAAGAGCTCTGTGAAATAGTTTGTGAGCTTTCCTATAATCTTTCAGATTAAAAAACATGAGGAATCTGATGCCTGTTTATATCATCTTACATTATCCTACATTCCTCTGTTAATCAAGTGTCAAGTATCTTAAATAACAATTCTAGTGGTCATACAAGAGGGTTTCATTTGTTTATTTTTTAACTGATTGGCAATATAATTAGTATTTAAAATGTGTATTTGAACTTCAGTGTTGTAGTACCTACAGTATCTTATTATCCACCCCTGTAAGGTGACTTTCCTAACACCAATATTTCCCTACCTGGAAACAAACTGGTTTTACTCCCTCTTGCATCTACTTCCACCCTATCGATCTAGATAAAAGTAGTGCTGCTTGAGTCTGAACTAGAGATGTCGCGGACAGTTCGCCCGCGGACTATTCACAGCGATTTTTGCATGTTCGCGTTCGCATCGGACGGCGAACACATGCGCTTTTCGGTTCGCCCCCTATACTTTATCATTGAGGAAACTTTGACCCTGCACCTCACGGTCAGCAGACACATTCCAGCCAATCAGCAGCATACACTCCCTTCCAGGGCCTTCCATCTGAAGGACAGCATACATTTTAGAATCATTATGAAGCAGCATTCATTGTGAGAGGACAGATAGTGTAGCTGCTGGAGATTTAATAGGGAAATAGATAGCCAGGCTGTGTATTTAGCTTCCACTACAGACCTGAAGGACTCATCTGATATCTGCTGCAAGGACAGCAACCCAAAAAGCCCTTTTTAGGGCTAGAACATCATTTATTTTATTTTATATATTTTTTTTTTATTGCATATGCCTGCCTGCCAGGGTGTGTGTGTGACAGGCTAACAACTAACAGCTTATATTGTGCTTATTTTCACTACTCATACCTGGTGGTGTACCATACATTGAAAACTTTTTCAAAGAACTTGAGAATTTCCTTCAATCATAAAAGAGTTCTGTGAAATAGTTTGTGAGCTTTCCTATAATCTTTCAGATTAAAAAACATGAGGAATCTGATGCCTGTTTATATCATCTTACATTATCCTACATTCCTCTGTTAATCAAGTGTCAAGTATCTTAAATAACAATTCTAGTGGTCATACAAGAGGGTTTCATTTGTTTATTTTTTAACTGATTGGCAATATAATTAGTATTTAAAATGTGTATTTGAACTTCAGTGTTGTAGTACCTACAGTATCTTATTATCCACCCCTGTAAGGTGACTTTCCTAACACCAATATTTCCCTACCTGGAAACAAACTGGTTTTACTCCCTCTTGCATCTACTTCCACCCTATCGATCTAGATAAAAGTAGTGCTGCTTGAGTCTGAACTAGAGATGTCGCGGACAGTTCGCCCGCGGACTATTCGCGGCGATTTTTGCATGTTCGCGTTCGCATCGGACGGCGAACACATGCGCTTTTCGGTTCGCCCCCTATACTTTATCATTGAGGAAACTTTGACCCTGCACCTCACGGTCAGCAGACACATTCCAGCCAATCAGCAGCATACACGCCCTTCCAGGGCCTTCCATCTGAAGGACAGCATACATTTTAGAATCATTCTGAAGCAGCATTCGTTGTGAGAGGACAGATAGTGTAGCTGCTGGAGATTTAATAGGGAAATAGATAGCCAGGCTGTGTATTTAGCTTCCACTACAGACCTGAAGGACTCATCTGATATCTGCTGCAAGGACAGCAACCCAAAAAGCACTTTTTAGGGCTAGAACATAATTTATTTTATTTTATAATTTTTTTCTGTGTAATCTAATTGCATATGCCTGCCTGCCAGCGTGTGTGTGTGACAGGCTAACACCTAACAGCTTATATTGTGCTTATTTTCACTACTCATACCTGGTAGTGTACCATACATTGAAAACAACCATTTTTTTCCTGTAATCTAATTTCAGTTGCCTGCCTGTGTCAGGCTGACAGCTTATATTGTGCTCAGTGAAAAAAACAACACTTTTTTGACTGTAATCGATTGAATATCAGTGGCCTGCCTACAGGCATGTGTGTTAGGCCTACAGCGCCTACTCTGCCAACTTTTGCCAGTGCACAGTGACACTCATATCTGGTGACACCTTAGATTGCACGCGCAGTGCCCCAAATTTGAAGTGGGAAGACCGACCAAGCATCTTTTTCCATCTCCCGCTTTCAAAAATCCATGCCATATACACGTCCCCTGATAGGTGACGTAACAGGTATCAAACTGATAGGAATAAATAGTACAACTTAATAAACCACTCCTATCTGGTGGCACATTACATTGCACGTGCAGTGCCCCAAATTCGAAGTAGGAGGTCCGACCAAGCATCTTTTTCCATCTCCCTGTTCCAAAAATCAATGCCATATACACGTCCCCTAATAGTGGACGTAACAGGGATTAAACCGATAGGAATAGTACTACTGAACAGTACACACCTTATAATAACGCATACAGAGGCAACGCAGAGAGAGGAGTCTGAAGAAGAGGAGTCAGAGGAGGAAGGTGGCTTTGAGGAGGTGGAAGACCAAACACAGCAGGCATACCAGGGGGCTTGTTGTCACCTTTCGGGGGACCCTTGGTGGCTGGGTGGAGGAAGAGACCTTCAATGACATCAGTGAGGACAAGGAACGGGACATGGCTAGCTTGGTATCCAACCATGTGCAAATGCGGTGTTTGCGGTTGTGCAAAGGGACTGTTTGCGGTTGTTTGCGGTGCATTAAACAGGGAGATTGGTCTGTTACTGTGAAGCGGGTGTAACCCTTACACTACCTGATCGATACAAAATCATACCTGATGTTTTAAAGCATGTTATTCCAAACAATTTAGGAATGTTAGGTGATTTATGCCATTTATGGCTTAAAACCAGACTCTGCATCAACTATGTAATTTTCCTTGAGAGTTTTGCCATGGATCCCCCTCCGGCATGCCACAGTCCAGGTGTTAGTCCCCTTGAAACAACTTTCCCATCACTATTGTGGCCAGAAAGAGTCCCTGTGGGTTTTGAAATTCACCTGCCCATTGAAGTCTATGGCGGTTCGCCGGGTTCGCCCGTTCGCGAACATTTGGAAGTTCGAGTCAGCTGTTCGCGAACAGAAAATTTGATGTTCGCGACATCACTAGTCTGAACCACTAAAGTTCACATTTACGGTTTAAAAGATTCATTGCATTTATATTCTTCAAATACTGATTTTTTAAATAATGTTTCAAATATATTTTTTAGCACAGTAAGTAGATCTACTTTTGTTGGTGCCATACTTTATGAGTATCAATGTTTACTGATAAAATCTTATCATATAAAGCTTTTATTATGTCAAAATAATTGTTACGGTAGATATGCTTGAATTCTTTGCTGGGTATGGATAATTGCTGTTACTATTGTAATATCTATATAGCTGGTTTATTTCCAGTAATGCTTTATTGTTTTGTAAAGAGGACCATTTTTGTTGCCCTACTTGAACTACTCCACAAGGGGACAAAAATGAAAAAATTTTAACAGCCTTATTAAATTGCGATTCAGCAAATTTAAAAGGTCTCTGTATAAGCACACAGCATATTTTATTTACAGAAGTTTTTAGTTAGTGAACTTCTATCCAAAAGCAAGGTGTTCACTAACTAAAAACTTCTGTAAAAAAAAATATGCTATGTGCTTATATAGAGCCCTTTTAAATTTGCCGAATCACAATTTAATAAGGCTGCTAAGTTGGTTCTCTTCCTGATATTCCTTTTTCCTCTCTCCGTTGTTCTTTTTAACTATATTTGTTGTTTCTCTTCCTTCCTTGCTCACTTCAGCCCTAGTAACATGGGTTAAAAAAAGTTCAGTTATTCCTGATTTTCTTCTGCCCCTTGACTTTTGCTTCCCCAATACTGGTCCTATTTGACCAATGCATAAATAAATAGAGTATCTTGTCACTGCTGACAAAGTTGATTATGGCCTTTGGTTAAAAAAATACTTTTACCAGCTATAGTTCATTGCCACAAAACTATTTTTGCAAAGCCTGCAATAAAACATTTTTGATATAAACAGTAAATATATATTAAGTGCAACTTCTAGTCACAACTGGGAATCAATTAAATATGGTTTTGCAAATGCTGCAGTTTTAAATCTAATTTTCAAATCCTTTTGTTTCTACTAATAAGGTATATCTGCCCCCTATGATATCCAAATTTAAATGAAACCAAAACAGGGCTCATTTAAGTTAGAATAATTTTACTTCTGAGGAAATTAACTTTTAAATCATTTGACCAAATTGAAAAAAAATCGTTTAACAGAGAATTGATCTGTAATGTTCAAAAAGGAAATATGCTTTTCTTAAATCTCCAGTAATTTGTTGCCCCAGTTCCTTGAATAATATTGTCAAATGTGAATATGTATAAAACATATTTCTAAGTTTTGTCTGGTTGTTATGTTTTTTTAGATCATTTTGATATCTTTTAACTTAAATAGTTCATGTACTTTAAGACATAACTTTGTTATAATGGGGGAATTTACTAAACATTTTTCACCTGAGAAGAGGTGGGAAGGACTGAGATAGGATGAGAAGGGCTGTTTCCCCCCATAGGAAATAATGGACAGTAAATAAAGATATGATTTTAGATTCAATTGAGATGTTTAGTAACCCCCTCCCCCCCCCCAATATTTCAACAAACTTATTATATTTCAATTAAACTTGAATCTGTAGACATTAGATATTTTATAGATAAAATATGTTTAAATTGTTACATTTATACATAGTAAACTTTATTTGTAAAGGGTGGCTAATGTTTACATACAGTATCTCACAAAAGTGAGTACACTCCTCACATTTTTATAAATACTTTATTATATCATATGTGAAAACACTGAAGAAATGACACTCTGCTACAATGCAAAATAGTAAGTGTGTAGCCTGTATAACAGTGTAAATTTGCTGTCCCCTCAAAATAACTCAACATGCAGCCATTAATGTCTAAACCGTTGGCAACAAAAGTGAGTACACCCCTAAATGGAAATGTCCAAATTGGGACCAAAGTGTCAATATTTTTACCAGAGCTTCACAGGTTGCCACTGGAGTCCTCTTCCACTCCTCCATGATGACATCACAGAGCTGGTGGATGTTAGAGACCTTGCACTCCCTCATCTTCTGTTTAAGGATGCCCCACAGATGCCTAATAGGGTTTAGGTCTGGTGACACGCTTGGCCAGTCCATCACCTTCACCTTCAGCTTCTTTAAAGAGGCAGTGGTCATCTTGGAGGTGTGTTTGGGGTCATTATCAAGTTGGAATACTGTACTGCGGCCCCGTCTCCGAAGGGAGGGGATCATGTGCTGCTTCAGTATGTCACAGTATATTTTGGCATTCATGGTTACCTCAGTGAACTGTATCTCCCCAGTGAGAGAGAGGAAGGGATAGAGAGAGAGGAACGGACGGAGAAATAGGGTATGATACAAGCAGATACTATGATAGCCTCAAATATACTGAGAGAGTAAAACTGCATAAATAAATAATTTGTTAAATAAGCAAATAGATTAATTAAACAAACAGCAGGTGGGGGGAACATCTTGCACCTACAGAAGGACAGCGTAATAATTCACCAACAACAGACCACAACCAGAAAGTTGCACCACAAGTTGGTTCTGCATGACTCAGTACTGTTTTGTTTCTCCTTCTATTTTAAACATTATTATCTTTAAAAAATACATTTGAATAAATCTATGTGTTTGTAAAAAATATTTAAAAAAATATCTATTCAGTTTATAGGCTGCCTTTACATAATTAATATTAAGTTGCAAAAAACATATTTGAGTGGTTAATTACCATATATTTCTAATTCTGCTCCTCCACACACACACATATATATATATATATATATATATATATATATATATATATACATATATACACAAATATATATATATATATATATATATATATACACACATATATATATATACTCATATACAAACATATATATATGTATATATATATATATATATATATATATATATATATACACATTATATATATCTTACACATGCAATAAGAGATCTCCCTCAAAAGCAAGTGTACCCTCTCCTTATAAATACATATGGATATAGAGAGAGAGACTAAGACATAGGGCCTATTCTGGATCGCTAACTTGCTATATCATGAAGGGTCACCCGAGATGGGCAGGTCATTTTAGAGAGGTCAGACAAAATGCAGTCTACTGGAGTAGGAACTGGCAACCCACTCCACTATCTTTGCCATGAAAACCATATGGATAAGCACAAACAGAAACACAGACAGATGTACCCGGTGTGCTGCATCAATGTGGTCACTGACAGTCAGACACAACTGAAGGATAGAACAACAACAGCAAGACACAGAGAGGAATATGGACTCACCTGAGCTCTGCAACTGCTTCTGTCTGGTATAGGCTAGGGTGATGACAGACAGGTCACAAGCTTGGAGTGTGGAGCAGGGTAGTCAGAATCAATGAGACCACCAAAGAATTGAGAAAACTGAAGCTTTAAACACAGCTCTCGGTATCTGCATGCACTGTGAGCTGGGAATTGTTGTTTTTTTCTTTTAATAAACTTTATTGAGATTGCACCAATGTATTCACTTCCGGGGGGAATGTGAGAGCTGCAGTCCCTGTATGATAGAAGACTTTTCTCTCCTGGCCATTCTGATTGGATGATGCTGTGATTGACAGACAGGTTCAGCTCTATCTGTTATAGCACAGTTGGGGAATAGACCCCGATCTGTATTACTAGGTCACCAGCAGGGGGCTAGATGTGATAAATCAGTGTGTTTAACTGCAGCACAGAGGGTTTTGAAATTTAAAGTGACAGCAGTAGCTTTTAAGGAAGGGATGGGGGGATTAAATCAGTGTATTAAATTTGGTAGGGCAGTTGCCCATTTGTCCCTATGCACAAGCTGCCCCTGATTTTCATCAAAAACAAGAAGACATTTAAAGAGTGTTTACAGAATAACAAAAGCAGGCTATTTCTCTAATTTGTATAATAACACAGTAGTTAACCAATGTTCTCAGTGTCCAAAAATGTATCCATTAATAAATGTCCACAGTGCTGATAAGTAATCTGGGATATAGACAAATACTATTGTCTAATGAAGTGTATTAAAATGTATTGGGTCCAATGTGAAAGCTGTTAATATTTTCTATGAGCAAATCTAACTATAGTAGTCACAGGATATCGAAACAGAACAATTAAATAAAGGTGTGGATCTATTGGAATTGGACTAGAAAAGCTATTCACATTTTTGTGTTTACTAGTAATTGAGGTTGAAAAAATGACTTTTAGTCCATTAAGTTCATCATTTTAAGATCTCATCTGATCTGCAGTTTTCAGATTAATTATTAATTGTTAATTGATCCAGAGGAAGGCATAAAACCCAAGTAAAACTTTGCCAATTGTCTCAAAAGGGAAAAAAAATCCTTCCTGATCCCAGATACTGGTGATTTGACTACTTCCTGGATCAATACTCCCTCTCTAATTAACCAGGATATCCCTGAATCCCTTTTTATTTCGAAAAATATCCAATCCCTTTTTTAAAGTTATCTAATAAATCCGCTGTCACCACCTCCTATGGTAGATAATAAGTGGTGCCCAAAATTCTACTCAGTATTCCAAATGAGGGCATACTAGGGATTTGTATAGTGGCAGAATTATATTTGCTTTCCTTGCTTCTATACCCTTCTTAATACATGCTAATATTTTTTTTGCCTTTGCAGCTGCTGATTGACATTGAGCTCTGTTACCTAGGTAGTTGTCCATAAGCACTCCCAAATCCCTTTCAATATCCGTAACCCTGAGATTTACTCCATTAAGATTATAAATTGCATGGCTATTTTTCCTTCCTAAATGCATAACTTTACATTTATTCATACTAAATCTCATCTGCCATTTAGTCACCCATTTCTCTAATTTATGGAAATCCCTGTGGAGGGAAAGTACATCCTTTTCTGATTTAATGCACAACTTTCTGTCATCAGCAAAAATAGAGACAATACTTTTTGGTACAACTTCTGAGTCATTAATATATATGGTAATTATGAACCCTTAGGAACCTCACTTACTACATTAGTACAATCTGAGTATATTCAATTTCTTTATGTGGCTACTGGAGCAGTTTCTATGCCATCTATGCCTGGCTGAAGACTGGAATGGGATGGAATTTGCTTCTGGATGATATCTCATTCTGTGAGTTTCCTAAAATAAATATGGTTTTCTTGTCTAATATTAGTTAAATATTATACATGGATGGATATTCTAAAGTTAGCTTAATAGTGGATAGAGGTTGTTATAATATTAAGTTTAGTCAAAGAGCACAAGAAAAACTATTTAGTGAAAACATGGTTGAGTTATTATCATTGCCAGACCAGAATGGAAAATTTAAGATAACCATGTTAAGAAACAAACAAGTATTACATTCAGTCTACTCAAAGTAATAAATAAACATAAGCAATGTATAAGGAAATTATTGCAAAAATGTTGTGTGATTGTAATATATAATATGTATAAGATAGAACTGGGATATATTTTCTAAATTAATATTCCTCTATAAAACTAACCTCAGAGCTTAAAAGTGCTTTCCAATACTGTCGTGGACAAACTCAATTTATTATTTTAGGAATAAAGGGCCCTATTAAATTCTCCCTCGTAGTTCTCTCGGTGCTCGCAAAAGGCAGTTTTCCTGCTGTTTGCGAGAACCGAATCTCTCGCAGCCTGCTTTACGATATGACTGCGAGAAAATGGCCGAGAATAGGCTCCGAGAGAGCTACGTAGCCTTAAATCTATGCACGAGTCTCGCATATCGTAAGAATCCCTACGTGGACAAAAAGTCCACGCAAGGGATCCGAAAGCCTCTACGTGCTGCCTCGGAACAGCCCGAGACAGCAGTGTGAGGCTCCCCCCTGCACCCTATACACATCCCCATGCTGCAGGGGTCTCTATCGGGACCCCTGCAGCACCCCCACATTAACCCCTTGCAGCGGGGGTCCCCGATCTGCATAGATCAGGCCCCCCGCTGCATTTAAAACTTTTAAATTCCCCGCCGCGGCTCCTTAAAGGGACCGCGGCACACTATTACCCAATCCCGGCCGCGGCACTTAAAATTAACCCCCCTCTATGCTGGGGGTCCCCATCGGGACCCCCGAAGTGTCCCCACATAAACCCATTGCAGGGGGGGGCCCCGATCTGCATAGATCAGGCCCCCCGCTGCATTTAAAACTTTTAAATTCCCCGCCGCGGCTCCTTAAAGGGACCGCGGCACACTATTACCCAATCCCGGCCGCGGCACTTAAAATTAACCCCCCTCTATGCTGGGGGTCCCCATCGGGACCCCCGAAGTGTCCCCACATAAACCCCCTGCAGCGGGGGGCCCCGATCGGCACCGATCGTGACCCTGCTGCAATTCAATTTTAAATTTCCCGTCTCGCGGGTCCTCAAAGGACCGTAAAGGTCCTGAAAGGACTCGCACTAAAAATATTAACCCCAGGCAACTATAATTACCCCATTAACTCATGGTGGTCAATCCAGACCACCATAAGGCTCTAATTAACCCATTAACTCATGGTGGTCAATCCAGACCACCATAAGGCTCTAATTAACCCATTAACTCATGGTGGTCTATACAGACCACCATAAGACCTAAATTAACCCATTAACTCATGATGGTCAATACAGACCACCATAAGGCTCTATTTAACCCATTAACTCATGGTGGTCAATACAGACCACCATAAGGCTCTAATTAACCCATTAACTCATGGTGGTCTATACAGACCACCATAAGGCCTAAATTAACCCATTAACTCATGATGGTCAATACAGACCACCATAAGGCTCTATTTAACCCATTAACTCATGGTGGTCAATCCAGACCACCATAAGGCTCTAATTAACCCATTAACTCATGGTGGTCTATACAGACCACCATAAGGCTCTAATTAACCCATTAACTCATGGTGGTCAATACAGACCACCATAAGGCCTAAATTAACCCATTAACTCATGGTGGTCAATACAGACCACCATAAGGCCTAAATTAACCCATTAACTCATGGTGGTCAATACAGACCACCATAAGGCTCTAATTAACCCATTAACTCATGGTGGTCAATACAGACCACCATAAGGCCTAAATTAACCCATTAACTCATGGTGGTCAATACAGACCACCATAAGGCTCTAATTAACCCATTAACTCATGGTGGTCAATACAGACCACCATAAGGCCTAAATTAACCCATTAACTCATGGTGGTCAATACAGACCACCATAAGGCTCTATTTAACCCCATCAGTCCCATAAGGGTATATTATTACCATTATGGGCCTGTTACAACCCAACATTAACCACATAAGTGCCATGATGGTCCTCAAGGACCATCATGACACTAACTACAAACACTACACTATAACCCCCAATAAACCATTTAATCTAAACTAACCCCCTCTACACTAATCTATTAACACTTACACTACCTACCTACACTACCTACCCCCTAATAAACCTCCCCAACACTCTAATTACAAAAAACAATAAACCTACAGCACAGAAAACAAAAAACCTACAGTACAAAAAACAAAAAAACCTACAGTACAGAAAAAATAAAAATTACAACCCCACCCCCCACTACAGAAAACAAAAAAATACATTACAACCCCACCCCCCACTACAGAAAATAAAAAAATTACACACCTGAAAAGGAAAGACAGATAAACACAATACATTACATACATATAATACAATACATGACATTACATACATTAAATATAATATATTAAATATAATATATTACATATAATATATTACATATAATACATTACATACATTACATACAATACATGACATTACATACATTAAATATAATATATTAAATATAATATATTACATATAATATATTACATATAATACATTATATACAATACATGACATTACATACATTACATATAATGTATTACATATAATATATTACATATAATATATTACATATAATATATTACATATAGTCCTAATCAAATACCCCCTATCTATCTAACATACAATCTATTTAATTTAAAATAAATCCTAACTATATCAAATACATCCCCCTATCTATCTAATATACAAAAAATCCTAACTACATACACAGACCCTAATTCTAAGCTAAAATCAATAAATTAAGACCACTTACCTTTAAGATGTTGCTTCAGATCACTAACCTATGGGTCAAACAAAAAATAAAAATTAGTACAAAACATTAACATCAAATAAATAAACATTCTATACATTCTAAATATTCAACTCACCTTTACAGCATGTCCAGTCACTGTTTAGCTCTTCCGGCGCGGCCCTGTTAAAAAAAAAAACACAATACATGAATACATGAATACAATATATAAACAATAAATAAAATACACAAATAAACATCTAAATATACATTTCACTTACCTACCCGTGATGTCCCCGGCCTTCTCTCCTTCAGCCCCGGCTGGGCCGCGGAACCATTCGCGCTCTAAAAAAAAAAAAGAAAAAAAACTAACGGAGGTCTGCACTGGCAGACCTCCCCGACGCTACTGAACCTCCCGGAGTCGTTTCCGGGAGGAAATTGGCATTGGCGGCTTGTGATTGGCTGAAAAAGCTGTCTATCAATTTCAGCCAATCAAAAGTCGTCAATGTGTGAGCCAATCAGGATGGGATACACCCCAATATCCCACCCTGATTGGCTTAAACACTTGTCTATCTTTCTGGGAACCAATCACAACGCTCAGATGCCTTCAGCCAATCACTATGGGATACACCCCCACGGAGTGATTGGTAGAAGACATCTGCGCATCCTGATTGGCTCCTACATTGACGACTTTTGATTGGCTGACAGCTTTTTCAGCCAATCACAAGCCGCCAATGCCAATTTCCTCCCGGAAACGACTCCGGGAGGTTCAGTAGCGTCGGGGGAGGTCTGCCAGTGCAGACCTCCGTTAGTTTTTTTTTTTTTTTTTTTTTAGAGCGCGGATGGTTCCGCGGCCCAGCCGGGGCTGAAGGAGAGAAGGCCGGGGACATCGCGGGGAGGTAAGTTAAATGTATATTTAGATGTTTATTTGTGTATTTTATTTATTGTTTATATATTGTATTCATGTATTCATGTATTGTGTTGTTTTTTTTAACAGGGCCGCGCCGGAAGAGCTAAACAGTGACTGGACATGCTGTAAAGGTGAGTTGAATATTTAGAATGTATAGAATGTTTATTTATTTGATGTTAATGTTTTGTACTAATTTTTATTTTTTGTTTGACCCATAGGTTAGTGATCTGAAGCAACATCTTAAAGGTAAGTGGTCTTAATTTATTGATTTTAGCTTAGAATTAGGGTCTGTGTATGTAGTTAGGATTTTTTGTATATTAGATAGATAGGGGGATGTATTTGATATAGTTAGGATTTATTTTAAATTAAATAGATTGTATGTTAGATAGATAGGGGGTATTTGATTAGGACTATATGTAATATATTATATGTAATATATTATATGTAATATATTATATGTAATACATTATATGTAATGTATGTAATGTCATGTATTGTATGTAATGTATTATATGTAATATATTATATGTAATATATTATATTTAATATATTATATTTAATGTATGTAATGTCATGTATTGTATGTAATGTATGTAATGTATTATATGTAATATATTATATGTAATATATTATATTTAATATATTATATTTAATGTATGTAATGTCATGTATTGTATTATATGTATGTAATGTATTGTGTTTATCTGTCTTTCCTTTTCAGGTGTGTAATTTTTTTATTTTCTGTAGTGGGGGGTGGGGTTGTAATGTATTTTTTTGTTTTCTGTAGTGGGGGGTGGGGTTGTAATTTTTATTTTTTCTGTACTGTAGGTTTTTTTGTTTTTTGTACTGTAGGTTTTTTGTTTTCTGTGCTGTAGGTTTATTGTTTTTTGTAATTAGAGTGTTGGGGAGGTTTATTAGGGGGTAGGTAGTGTAGGTAGGTAGTGTAAGTGTTAATAGATTAGTGTAGAGGGGGGTTAGTTTAGATTAAATGGTTTATTGGGGGTTATAGTGTAGTGTTTGTAGTTAGTGTCATGATGGTCCTTGAGGACCATCATGGCACTTATGTGGTTAATGTTGGGTTGTAACAGGCCCATAATGGTAATAATATACCCTTATGGGACTGATGGGGTTAAATAGAGCCTTATGGTGGTCTGTATTGACCACCATGAGTTAATGGGTTAATTTAGGCCTTATGGTGGTCTGTATTGACCACCATGAGTTAATGGGTTAATTAGAGCCTTATGGTGGTCTGTATTGACCACCATGAGTTAATGGGTTAATTTAGGCCTTATGGTGGTCTGTATTGACTACCATGAGTTAATGGGTTAATTAGAGCCTTATGGTGGTCTGTATTGACCACCATGAGTTAATGGGTTAATTTAGGCCTTATGGTGGTCTGTATTGACCACCATGAGTTAATGGGTTAATTTAGGCCTTATGGTGGTCTGTATTGACCACCATGAGTTAATGGGTTAATTAGAGCCTTATGGTGGTCTGTATTGACCACCATGAGTTAATGGGTTAATTTAGGCCTTATGGTGGTCTGTATTGACCACCATGAGTTAATGGGTTAATTAGAGCCTTATGGTGGTCTGTATTGACCACCATGAGTTAATGGGTTAATTAGAGCCTTATGGTGGTCTGTATTGACCACCATGAGTTAATGGGTTAATTAGAGCCTTATGTGGTCTGTATTGACCACCATGAGTTAATGGGTTAATTAGAGCCTTATGGTGGTCTGTATTGACCACCATGAGTTAATGGGTTAATTAGAGCCTTATGGTGGTCTGTATTGACCACCATGAGTTAATGGGTTAATTAGAGCCTTATGGTGGTCTGTATTGACCACCATGAGTTAATGGGTTAATTTAGGCCTTATGGTGGTCTGGATTGACCATCATGAGTTAATGGGGTAATTATAGTTGCCTGGGGTTAATATTTTTAGTGCGAGTCCTTTCAGGACCTTTACGGTCCTTTGAGGACCCGCGAGGCGGGAAATTTAAAATTGAATTGCAGCAGGGTCACGATCGGTGCCGATCGGGGCCCCCCGCAGCAGGGGGTTTATATGGGGACACTTCGGGGGTCCCGATGGGGACCCCCAGCATAGAGGGGGGTTAATTTTAAGTGCCGCGGCCGGGATTGGGTAATAGTGTGCCGCGGTCCCTTTAAGGAGCCGCTGCGGGGAATTTAAAAGTTTTAAATGCAGCGGAGGGCCTGATCTATGCAGATCGGGGACCCCCCCTGCAATGGGTTTATGTGGGGACACTTCAGGGGTCCCGATGGGGACCCCCAGCATAGAGGGGGGTTAATTTTAAGTGCCGCGGCCGGGATTGGGTAATAGTGTGCCGCGGCCCCTTTAAGGAGCCGCGGCGGGGAATTTAAAAGTTTTAAATGCAGCGGGGGCCTGATCGGTGCCGATCGGGGACCCCCGCTGCAAGGGGTTAATGTGTGGGGGCTGCGGGGGTTCCTATGGACCCCTGCAGCAAGGTGTTCATGTGAGGACACTTCGGGGGTCCCGACAGGGACCCCCGCATTGAAGGGGGTTTCATTTTAGGTGCCTAGGGGGGGTTTTGGAGTACCCCCCACGGCAGGGCTTATGTGGGGGACTGCCGCGGAGGTCCCTTTTAGGACCCCCGCAGCAATTGATGAGGAGTGGGAGCCTGCGATATCATCTCGCAGGCTGTCACTCCTCATGTACATTTACGCAGTGTAGATACGTACGGGCCTGCTGCGTAGCTCATACGTTGCTCGCAGCAGGGCTAATTTAATAGCATTGTAAGTTAGAGAAACTTTGCAGTACGTAGGGCTTAAGTAGAAGCCTCTTATTTACGAGGCTGGAATTTAATAGGGCCCAAAATGTTTTACTGGTTATAATGTGTTTTTCTAAATGTAATTTAACAATTGTATGTAAAGTAAATTATGATTTAAATGATTAAAGTGACATAGCAAAGCCTCACAAATGAAAAATACATATATAAATGAATATGATTGGAATAGATTGTTATTACAAGTGGAAGTATGTAAGATAACTTAAATGTTGGATATTTTAAGTATAAATCCCTCTCTAACTCCCTTTAAGGTCAATAATCAACTCACAGTGTGGTGACAGAGAAGGGCATACCCAGTAGCATAAATAATAATTATAATCATCAAGACTTTTAATTGTTAAAGTCTTAACAATATTGTGATCTATATCTGGACATGCTGTTAATTTTGTTACTTCCACTCCCATGATATACTATCCTTCCATCACCATCTCATCAAATTACCTACTTTGCATCCCCATTTCATCAGATCTTTCCCATCACACCCAAAATTATTTAAGTGTTGTCTCAAAAAACATTAGGATATCCCTACTGTTATACCACCTAGACTCAGAAAATCAACTTTTTTTGGTAAGACTGCAGCTCCATAAAATGTCCTTCACAGAGAAAAGAAAGATAAAAAATATATGCACAGTCTAAAAAAAGGAAAATATAATAAAGCTAAAACATGTCTTCTAATGTTTCATGATGAAGTGTTCCTCTTGTTTTAAATATGGTAATATGTAATTATTCTATTGTATCGCTGAACTGAAAAAAGATCAAAGTTTACAACTTTATAATGACTTGCTGTTTGCTCATGGTATGCTGGATTATGTTATTACCGATTATGCATGTTTTTCTTCCCTATTTTAATCTCTGAAACGTCTTGATTAAAGCAGAGAAAATAATTTAACTTCTTCTGGAATCTTTAGGGATAGGTTTTTAAATCATTAAATAGCTGTCATTTTTCTCGCTCTGCACCAATTATTCTACTCTGGTTTCACTTACTCCATTCTGTATAATGAGTCCCTAGAGCATTTTGCATTGCAAGAGAATGAACGCATTTTTCACTTGCGGTCAGTAGGATGTTGTTAATTTGAAATCACTTAAACTATTATATCTGTCAAGCGTGGTTATTTTATTTTCAATTCACATCAGAGTTTAGTATGCATGCCTGTTACTAGGTCAGATTGGCAGATTAATTTCCAGCAATTTCAAGGCAAAGAGCTTTACAGCCAAGGAAGACAAGTTGGTCTGAATTAAAAATCTGTACATTTTATATGTTCACCATGGGAAAAATCCCACTAGTATTTAAACACAGATTAGTTTTTCTAGAACACATATATATATCTATATATATATATATATATATATATATATATATATATATATATATATATATTGCTATAAATGTTTCTTTTTAAGTTTGTATTAATTGCTGTATGATGTCAAATATGTCCCAAACTGCTGCACCGTCACACAGCCTCAGGACCTTGGACAGAGCTTCTTGCAGCTAGTTATAGGTCCAGGGGCCCTATTAAATTCGAAATGTGAAATCTGGCAGAGTTACAGAGCGATTCAATTAGACAAGCCTGCAACATATGTGGCCAACATCCAGATCCGTAAACCATGCTTCCGCACGTTGCATTTGCGGCCGTGAACATGATCAATTCGTCAAACCCATGGTTACGGGTTTAGCCAGAGCCAATAGTAAAAGGGATCGTCATCATTACGTCACTAAAACATGGAGGTTAAATTTCAATCACCTACGGTTTTGATTGCCGCAATCAATATAACAACGAAATTAAGCCTAAAATTAATTCTTTTTATTGCCGATTTGCGGGCTTGAGAATAATGTGCTATTAATATTAATACCTTACATCGACTTCCCTTTAAATTAAAATACAGTATTGTGTTTATATTTGCTTTTACAGTGTGTTTATTTTTGCTTTTACAGTGCTACGGACAGGACTTTAACCCCCTTGTGGGTCCTCTCTAGTACTCTTAGGATTTTTGGCCCCATTTGCCATTTACGGGTTTGAACACCAGTACGTCTTTGGGGATTTGTAGCAATTTAACATCGATTTGTAATTGTAAAATTTACGGGCTTGACAGATCAAAGGCTTAGCTGGGACGGAGTTCAGATTTTGATGGCCCGTAGGGTTTGTGGGTAACTGAAAGAGGCCAATTTAATAGCTGTAACTCTTGCAGGCTCCTTTACGGGCTACGATTTCTAAAATCGGCACGATTTAATGGGGCTCCAGGTTATTAATGGGACATTGTAATAGAAACTGTTTTCAATCTAAATGCAAATAATAGTAATGACACTAAAACATTAAATACATATAATAGGTTTACTCATTTTTGGATTATGAAAATTAAAATGAAGGTAATCATATCTCCCTTTCTAGAGAAAATAAGTTTAATTTGGTTAGTCTTTCTTCATAACTTAGCCCCTCCATTCCCAGTAAATAAGATCAAACATCCAATTTAATTGTGGTGATGTTTGGTGATAGGGCACTGCTCATTTATATTTCCCCTTCAGCTTCCTCTGCCATGTCCAACAGTAGTAATGAATCAATCAAAAGTTAATGGGGCCCCCATAAAGGCTGGTACCCATTACACACATTGCAAAAGCTTATATTATGCCCTTGTTGCTAACCACAAGATGTCTGGAAATATTGGCAATACTGATCCCACAGATTGTGGCATGAGCTCTGGGCTCTGCATGATGCAGAGTTATGCAGCCAGTTAGACTGGAATTTAAGCTACGGATGACCTGTGAAATGTAAGCAAACATAGTACTTATTATTATAAATTATTGTAAATACTGTATACAAAATAAAACATAGGGTTAGTTCAGTCAAAATATTTGTATGACTGTTTTGATGGAAGATTCCCTTTACATATAGGAAAACATTACTTGATAAATACAAACCTATCATAATCTGCCCTGAGTAATTAATTTCTGTCTCCCCCATTAGTTATGAAGTAATTATATTGTGCCCCATCATTAGGTATAAGCTGCACTAACTGGCACATTGCTTTTGTGTTTTATTTTTTTAGAATTTAATTCTATTAAATTATCAATCATGTTCTCATGCTTAATTTCTTTCACAAAAGATTACAGACTGCACTGTACCTACTTATTATTGTTATTGGTATGGACTCAATTAAACTTCAACATTTTATAATACTATATAAAATTCAGACACTTTCATGAAGACACTGTTATTAGTTTAAATAGATTCTTCAGGGAGATTGCTAGTATAATGTGAACTATTCCTCAGCAGGTATAAATCAGTCCTTATCTAACATATCAAAATGATTGAATCTTTTATAGTAAACAACTTCCCTTTATTAACATGAATTGATTAATTTACCGCTCCTTTAGACAGCCAAAGCAAGGTGCCAAATGTAAATGTACCATTTATTTGTACTGTTCCAGTGCCAGGTCCTGAAGTTATACTAACTGGAGATGAAGCACATCTGCAACAATTTTCCCAACAACTTGTATACATCAAGCATTCTGACCAGAAATGTGCACAAGAATTATTACTAGGCTCAGATGCATGATTAAAGCCTGTCTGTATAAACTCAAACAACTTCAACAGCAATGATTATAACATCAACAGTCAACTCATCTAATTATGATAATTGACACCTTATTTAACTACACTAGTAGCCCTATTAAATTAGAAGCCAGTAGTGGCATCGAGAAGCTTGCAAGGGCTGCAGGCTTGAAATTTGTCTGAGTTACCTAGGTATTAAATTAGAACAGGCTGCGAGTTACGGGCTTAAGATGCAAACTCGTAAACCATTTGTCGACCGTCGGATGTGCGGCCTTGAACATGATCGATTAGTTAGATGAAGCCAATGGAAACAGATATCATCATCATTGCGTCACAGAAAAATGGAGGTTGGATTTTAAAGTCTTACTGGGGTTCAATTATGAGTTACTATCAGGCCCACATTCCAGATATAATGCAATATTGATAAAGCCGTAAATGTGATATTCTATTACATGCGTGTTACATTCTATGTATTAACACATTGATTGCGGGGATTGATATATAACACGGAAATCAAACATGAAATAAAGTATTTTATTGTGCCGATTTGCGAACATGAGAATGTTGTGCTATTAATTCTAAGATCTAACATCACTTTCCCTGTTAATAAAAATACAGTAGTGTCTTTATATGTACATTTAAAATGCTACAGATTGGACTTTACCCCCCTTGCGAGTCCACTCGTTGGCTTCTTGGCTCCATTTGCGTGTTACGGGGTTGAAGGCAAGAGGAATCGTTGAAATGTAATAGTATGATTGTAAACGTAGCGATTACGGGCTTGAAAGAACAAAGAATTTGCAGCTACAAAGTTCCACGTCCTGTAGGTTTTTTTCTGATCTAAACCCGCAGATCACCAGCGGCTTGCTTTACGGGTCCAATCTAATAGCCGTAAGTCTTACTGGCTACATTAGGGGCTGCGGTTTTACTTGTTGGGGAAATTTAATAGGGCTGTAGAGCCCTCATGAAATTTGCAGCAGTTACAGAGCGATTAAATTGAACAAGCCCACAACTACATGGCCGAAAGCCAAAACCGTAAACCATTCAATCATAAGCAGCATTTCAGAGCGTAATCATGATCAATTAAGCAAGGCCGTAACTACATATTTAGAAACAGCCAATAGCAAATGAGACAGTCATCATGACGTCAGTAAAACATTAAGTGTAAATGTCAATCAATTAGTGTTTTGACGTACGATGTGCGATCAGGCTCACAATCTATTTAAAAATCAATAAAAGCGAATGAAGAAACTGTTCTAGTCCATGTCGGTGGCCTGATATGTATTAACTCCTTGATTACCAGATTGATATAACACGGAAATAAAACGTAAAAAAAAAAAATTGGATTGCAGATTTGCGAATTTGAGACGGTTGTGTAATTAATTCTAATATAATGTCTTCATACTGGAGGGAGGACAAAGATCCTATTATAGGGCACACCTACTAATCCAAATCTAAGAAACAAGAGAGTAAACTAAATAATAAAACTTAACATTTAATGGTATTTAAAATCCTTATTAAAATATATGCACATAGGTAGCAGAGAGGTAGTAATGTTGTAATTGGCAGTATGGGTGTGTATAAATTCCTGAAGGGGCCAGCTTGTATGCAAGCTATATTCAATATAAAGTGCTAGTGTAAATCACAGATAAAGTGATAGTCGTGCAAAAAAGGGTGCAAAATATAAAGTGCCAAGTGCTAATAGTATATAAGGTACACACTATTGGTGTGCACCAAAATAAGTGATTAATATATAAATATTGTAAATATAGCAAGCTATATGGGTTTAGAACATGAGGTAGTCCAGCTTCAATGCTGGAATTGAATAGCAACCACTGTACCCTATATAGGGGGAGAAATGCCCCGAGAATAATACAAGTCTCTAAGCTGGACCCTAAATAAATATGAATTCCTGTCCTAGAGTGACAGTGTGGACCATAGGAATATAGACCCAATATTGCCTGAAATTTGAAATTAGATACAGCGTGGTTCCACAGGATCCAACCAGTAAAGCTGTGCCTTTTTGAATATAAATGTGCTAAATAGCTGGTTCTAACCATCGGGGAAGGGACTTTAAACTATGGGCCTGAGATGGAAACCACGCTAGCTCTCTGCTTAGCACGCCGCGGTCTAGACGCACAGCAGTGACGTCATCGGCTCGCGACTGCGTTCGCGACTGCGTTCCACTGCTCATGTTCTAAACCCATATAGCTTGCTATATTTACAATATTTATATATTAATCACTTATTTTGGTGCACACCAATAGCTGTGTACCTTATATACTATTAGCACTTGGCACTTTATATTTTGCACCCTTTTTTGCACGACTATCACTTTATCTGTGATTTACACTAGCACTTTATATTGAATATAGCTTGCATACAAGCTGGCCCCTTCAGGAATTTATACACACCCATACTGCCAATTACAACATTACTACCTCTCTGCTACCTATGTGCATATATTTTAATAAGGATTTTAAATACCATTAAATGTTAAGTTTTATTATTTAGTTTACTCTCTTGTTTCTTAGATTTGGATTAGTAGGTGTGCCCTATAATAGGATCTTTGTCCTCCCTCCAGTATGTATTCATTATTTATCCTAAGGAGCACCCTACTCTTATAATTGCATTTGGTACTTTAGCAGTATACCTGAGCCACCACTACCCACTGTTTTGTCTAATATAATGTCTTACATCACTTTCCCCGGATTTTAAAGTGCCGTATTGAGTTTTTATTTGCTTTCATAGTGTTACGAACAGGTGTTTAACCCCCTTGTGAGTCCTCTCTGGTATGTATAGGATTTTTTGGCTACATTTGCCATTTACGAAAGCCATTTACTACATTTGCCATTTATGAAAGCAATTGTGGGCTTGAGGAATTGTAGCAATTTAATAGTGATTTGCATTTTAAACAATTGCGGGCTTGACAGATCGAAGGCTTAGCTGGGTTGGAGTTACGATTTTGACAACCACTGTTGCTTTTCAGCCTGTAACCCGCAGATCGATTGCGGGTAACTAAAAGAGGCCAGTTTAATAGCAGTAACGGGCCTTTCGCATTATCTTTCCGCACAGAGTGTGAACGCTGCGGTTGAACGCTGCCCGACAGCACCACTTAGTGGTGAAAAAGAGTTACTGCTTAGTGGCGCAACTCAATGGTGCTGAATTGACAGCGCGGCCATCGCTATGTTTGGCCACAGGCACTCGGCCCTCATGGGCCTCAGGCGCGCCTCTCATAGCTCAAGGCCTCTTCTGTCGGCGCGCCTTATGTGCCATGTCAGAGGGGGAAATAACTTTTTCGGGCTACATTAAAGTCTACAGTAACTACAATTTGGACAAATTAATAGTGGCCTATATTTTTAAGAGGTGTATTCATTTAAAGTCATATGTAAGTGAACTGGATTATGAATGCATCTGATAGAGGAGAATTAGTAGTGTATGAAAACATTTTTTGCATGAAAACATCCCAAACTAAACATTAATTAGCTTACCTTGAAGTTAGCAAATTTGCCTATGTGTTTTGGCATTTGCATTTTATCGTGTACACCCCTAGAAAACTCCACCTCAGCATAACATTTAAATTCAGAATCAGACTAATATATCGTATCATTCTTCACCTCAGTGCCTTCTGGCATGTGCTCAGTACAAGAACTGCAACAGTTACTTCCTGTGCTCTATACCAGAAAGGTCAAAATTTGTATCTTGCTGTATTTTCTGTGGGTACACTGCTGTATTTCCTGTGTGTACCCTGTGGGTGTGAACCACTGGATTTGACTCTTGTGCAAATAACTTTGTAAGTTAACTGAACTTTTGTATATTACACATGTTTTCATACACTACTAATTATCCTCTATCAGATGCATTCATAACCCAGCTCACTTGCATATACCTTTAAATCCCGGCTTCTTTCCTGACCAGAAACTACCACAACTAATTAATAATTCCATGGACTATAATCTCACAGTGCTTCAAGTTTGCAGAGGGTTTGCTGGTTAAATGGCCATTTTGGTAGCTAAATAAATAAGCTTTAATCATTCTATTTCTGATCAATATCGCAGCAGGCCTGCAGACATACGACCTATACCTCCATAACTTGCGCCTCCGAAGTAAATGAGGCTCTATGCCTTTAAAATGTATTTAAGACTCTCTTGACAAAGCTCTACAGGTTTCTATATTATTTTATTTTAGGTCAAATCGTTTTTTTTATATTTCTTTTTGTTTAAAATACTAATCTTTGTGTGACTGAGTTTGAAATCTATGTACTAATGGGATTATTAAGTCTGTTCCCCAAGATTTGTGTACCTTTTTATTTGCATAATGAAGACAGTGGGGGAAATTGCTAACACAACAAAAATTAAGCAGCTACTACCCACCATTACTATGTACATGTGATTTGATAAACCTCAGGTCATAGATTCAGGTTATGCTTACAGCAAATCACAGGTAAACAGAATAGATCAGCAACTCTCTGGGCTGGAGACCCCCCAGGTCTATACAACCTGTACAATACAAGATATGATCTTCTCGTACTAGGTAGTTAGCCGCTTATATACCCTTTACATTATATATCCCTTGCATGTCAGAATGCGACCATTTAACATTAATTAAAAGAACTCAACACAAATCATCATGTTTGTTACTCAATTAGGACCAGTTATTTGCTGGATCATATATGGATTACCCCTTCTCTATCGCTGCCTTGTCATGATGAAGGGGCTTGTGTATATCAGTGAAGATGTGTACTATACCATGTAGGGTCACCCAAAGTGGGCAGATCATAGCAGAAAGGTCAGACAATGCTGGTCCAGTTGAGAAGGAAATAACAACCTACTCCAGAATCTTTGCAAAGAAAATAATATGAAAATGGTATGAATAAGAACAACCAGAGACACAATTATATGGTCCCGGCAAAAATTAGCCTAATGACGATGTCAGATGAGGCTTTGAAAGTAGCCAAGGATGGAAAGAATGCGGAAGGAGGTGTGGATAGGAAAAAAAATGTCCAGCTGAGTGCAGAATTCCAGAGGATTGCAAGAAGAGACAAGAAGACATTCTACAATGAGTGATGTAAAGAGATAGAAGAAGATAACACAATGGGAGTGATAAGACAAATATAAGTGGGTGTGATACGAAAATAAAATAAATATGAGGGACTTAAAAGAAGCAGATTAGCTAAAGAGGAGGTGGTATGAATACACAGAAGATCTATAGAGGAATGATCTTAACAGCACTGATAACTGTCCCCTGGATAATAGAGAAAGCAAGAGTTCCAGAAAAAAAAATACCTCTGCATTATAGACTAGTCTAAATCCCTTGACTGTGTGGTTCACAACAAAATTGTCTTAAAGAGATAGGGGTACCAAACAATCTCATCCTCCTCCTGAGGAATGTTTATTTGGACCAAGAATCTACAATCAGAACTGGACATGGAATAAGCAAATGGTTCATGATCAGGAAATGAGTTTGACAAGGTTGTATATTGTCACCTTATTTATTAAACTTATACACAGAATACATCAATCTTAAAACAGGCTGGACAAATCCAAAGCCATAATTAATATTGCTGGGAGAAATTATACTACTCTAATGGCTTAGAATGAGGAGGAACTAAAGGGCTGATTGATGAGGATGAAAGAAGAGAGTGCAAAATCCATCTTGGTGCTCAACATGAAGAAGACCATGAACATGGGTGTTGGAGCCCAAAAAAATCTGAGGGGATAAAGTTTAAAGAGACAAAAAACTGCGTCTCTGAGTGGGGAACGGCCTTCCAGTGGAGGTGGTAGAGTCAACACAGTTAAGGAAGTGAAGCATGCCATAGATAAACTTAAGGCCACCTTAAGGCTTAATAAGCCAGGGTTTTGGGTTGATAGCATGGACAAGCTAGATGGGCCTTTTTAGTTATTATCTGTCATCAAATTATTGTTTCTATATTTAAGGGAGGAGGAAAGAAAAAAAAAGAAGAAAGAAACAGACAAACAAGGAAGAGAAAGGGGATTGGGAAAGGAAAGCACAGAACTGTATTTGTGCTGTAGTCATGCATGGCTTGGAATCTACTGTTCATGTTTTGCTAATGTACCACTGTCATATAACAGACTCCCCTTCTCATTTCCCTCCAATTGTATTCCCTACATGATACTTTACAAGGAGATAATAGTGTGAGGGTAGGTAGGATATGGGTGATGAAGGAAAAGGGAAAGGGAATTAGTGAGGAGTAGAGATGTCGCGAAAAGTTCGGCCGGGGACTATTCGCTGCGATTTTGGCATATTCGCGTTAGCAGCGGACCGCGAACACATGCGCTTTTCGGTTTGACCCCTATACTTTATCATTGAGGAAACTTTGACCCTGCACCTCACAGTCAGCAGACACATTCCAGCCAATCAGCAGCATACACTCCCTTCCAGAGCCTTCCATCTGAAGGACAGGCTAATATTCTGCTCTGTTTCACCAGTCATAGTTGGTGTACCATACATTGAAAAAAACAACCCTTTTTTCCTTTAATCTAATTTCAGTTGCCTGCCTGGGCCAGGCTCACAGCTTATATTGTGCTCAAGGAAAAGAAAATAACACTTTTTTGACTGTAATAGATTGAATAGCAATTGCCTGCCTACAGGCGTGTGTGTGAAGCCTATTGCATCTACTCTGCCAACTTTTGCCAGTGCACAGTGATACGTCATATCTGGTGCAACCGTAGTGTACAGTGACATAAAACAACACTTTTTTGACTGTAATAGATTGAATATCAGTTGCCTGCCTACAGGCGTGTGTGTGAGGCCTACAGCGCCTACTCTGCCAACTTTTGCCAGTGCACAGTGACACTCATATCTGGTGGCACCTTAGATTGCACGTGCAGTGCCCTAAATTTGAAGTAGGAGGTTCGACCAAGCATCTTTTTCCATCTCCCTGTTCCAAAAATCAATGCCATGTACACATCCCCTAATAGTGGACGTAACAGGGATTAAACCAATAGGAATAGTACTACTTAACAGTACACACCTTATAATAATGAAAACAGAGGAAATGCAGAGAGAGGAGTCTGAAGAAGAGGAGTCAGAGGAGGAAGGTGGCTTTGAGGAGGTGGAAGACCAAGCACAGCAGGCATCCCAGGGGGCTTGTTGTCACCTTTCGGGGACCCTTGGTGGCTGGGTGGAGGAAGAGACCTTCAATGACATCAGTGAGGACAAGGAACGGGACATGGCTAGCTTGGTATCCAACCTTGTGCAAATGGGGAGATTGCGGTTGTGCAAAGGGACTGTTTGCGGTTGTTTGCGGTGCATTAAACGGGGAGATTGGTCTTTTACTGTGAAGCGGGTGTAACCCTTACACTATCTGATCAATGCAACATCATACCTGATGCTTTAAAGCATGTTATTCCAAACAATTTAGGAATGTTAGCTGATTTATGCCCTTTATGGCTTAAAACCAGACTCTGCATTAACTATGTAATTTTCTGTGGGAGTTTTGCCATGGATCCCCCTCCGGCATGCCACAGTCCAGGTGTTAGTCCCCTTGAAACAACTTTCCCATCACTATTGTGGCCAGAAAGAGTCCCTGTGGGTTTTGAAATTCGCCTGCCCATTGAAGTCTATAGCGGCTCGCCGGGTTCGCCCGTTCGCAAACATTTGATGGGAGTTCGCTTCCGCTGTTCGCGAACCGAAAATGTGATGTTCGCGAAATCACTAGTGAGGAGCAAGAAGCAGAAGGCTGAAAGAGGAGGTAGGAAAGGGGTAGAAGTGAACAATGGAAAAAAAGAATAAAGAACAAGGAGAAGAAGTGAGTTGGAAATATATGAATCAACTGTAACTGTTGCAAGAGTAAAAAACTGCATGTAAAAGTCAAGTGTTGTGGTGCAAAAATACATGCCTGAAAAAGTATAGTAGCCATTTTTTACAATGTTGTGTGTACCTTTGTGCAAACATTGTTTCTGCTGCCGCTTGGCTTCCCCATGCATCCTTGAGGGTTGAAGTTTTAAGGGAGGGGAGTAAAAGACTTTGCTAGGTCAAAGTCTTCCTGGGAAAGAGCCATAGCTCTGGTTGCACATTCTGGTAATGCAGGATGGATTAAGTTTAATTTTGCCATTTTTTTGTCCCCTGTTCATATATGCTTGGAGATTTATCCCTCCCATCAACCCCCCCCCCCTCCCCCCCCAGTTCCTAGGCACCTGATCATGGCAAACAAGAGAAACAAACACTCCTGACAATCAAATGAGAAGGACGTAAGGAAGTGGAGGTGGTGACACATTTTATTTGCCTGGGTTCCAATGTAATGTATAGGTTATTGTTATAATAACTCATGATCTTGTGTTTTGTGTGGGCAATGACTTGAATATTAATTTCTGTCTTCACATCAATTTTCCTGTGTGCGCATGCCTTAAAGCATTACTGATAGCATTGAACAAAAAGAGGAAGTATGCCTGTTAGCTCAAATGCAAAAGCAACTAATAAAATTATATTCTCAAAGCCATCTACATCCATATCTAGAGATTCCGATGTAGACCAAGGTAATGTAACTTAATCACCATACCTCATCTGTCACACTCGCCTGGCCCACCAGATGCAGATACATCCTAATTGCATGCATGGGACTATACTTGTATTGCAAGTTCCAGTTCATTTCCGAAAGTACAAAACTGTCCCTTTTGTTTGAGCTTTGGCTCACAAATTGTTTTAAGTCCAAGCTCTTTGCCTCAATTAAACTCTGATAAGATAAAACAGAAGAGAAACTCATTACAAACACAATTTGAGATAACTATGATTTGTTTGATCATAATCTCACATTTCTATAAGCCTTCTGTTACTAAAGGTCAAATTGTGGTGAAAAGGTTTTTTTCACCCAGCACTGATGAATGGGTGGCCTTGAAAAAATCCATTCCCAATTTCTACTTCAACTTATTATATTAAACAAGATAATTTTCATAATAGGGCACTTTACATGAATTAGATCTTAATTAGGCTTAATTATGTTATTAACAATTACTCAAAAATTGACCTTTTCTAGCAAAAGTCAGACAACACTGAGCTAATAGACAATAAGCAAGCAACACGCATCTACCTAATACAAATTGTATTTCTATCTATAGGAAACATGTATCAATGTATTAACTTGCCTTAAACACATAAAGTGAGCATTGCTAAATAAAACAAATTGCGTGAGCTATAAATGGAGTAATAAATCAGTAATGACCAATTCTAATTTTAAATTCTGATTTTCAAAATCTGACTTACATTCTAGGAGTGTTCTTATGGAAAACAGCTACCTTAGGTTCATCGATCTACTTCTCAAGCCTTAAAACCTTAGCGAATTTTGAGCAACTGCAATACCGCATTAAGTATGACGTGTTTCTTGCAAGAATTATTTATCACAGAGAATAAATGTTCTTCAGTTGATGATATTAAAATTCCTGGTGAAACTCTGGAGGAATGATGAATAAAAAAAATACCTCAGATGTTATGAGAATTTTGAATGGAAATTGGAAGAATGAATGGAAAATGAAAAGCAGGCTCAAAATTTAAAAAAAAATGATTGCAATTGTAGATAGGGCAATGGTGGTTGTCACTTGACATTTTCCTGATGAGATTTTAGAGGGTATATTAGACAGTGTCATCCAGCTGAAGAATAATGTAGAAGATTATGATTTGAGCCTACATTTTGAATCATATAAATTCAGTATAAGATAATAATCAGTATGTTATAACATCTCTTTTAGTTTATAGGGGATTTAATAAAGTTCAGGAGAAATGCATATTGTAGGAAAAGAGGTATAGTGGAACAATGGGACATGACCTGAGCTTGAGGAATGGAAGAACTGCTTTGCAGAAATGGTGGAAGATATGTGTAGAAGTGGTAGAGTAATTAAAGTATGGGAATATGGATGGCTGTCCCAATGATTAGTTAAGCTTGAACTGTTTAGACAAATAAGACAATTGACAGACTATATGGAAGCAACTTTTATTTTAAATCTTGATTTGGAGAGACTTGGTGGGGTCAAAGAAAAAGACTTATGGGGCCACTGTAGTGTTCATATACGGTAATACATAGAGACAGAAAATCAGTGATTTGGCTCACACAGACAAAGAGAGGCAGAACAGAGAGATTAATAGGAAATCATATGACATAACTTTTAATGTCTGTAATTATTTGTTTGTTTTTCTACCAACACATTGTAAACCCCAGTCTTATTTTTTTCATATCCATTCATATTGACAACTCAGTTTTTTGGGGGAAACTCCGTCTATAACACATCTCTTGTGCCTGCAAAGCAGTTACTTCGGCAAAGGATCTCCTCCTTGAGTGGGTTTCAGATGACAAATCTGCAAGTTGTAGACAGGTAAATTATTCCAGTAGAGTGTAGGTGGAAAAGTGGGGCTGCCACTTTCTTCAAGATCTTATCTTTAATCATGAAGAAATGTACACACACTATCTTGATATTTTAATGACAAATGCAATTTGTTGCGGAAAAAACAATCAATATGAGAGGTTCTCAAAACAACTCCTTTTTCATCAGAAGAAGCCGCCTTGGAGAATACAGCATGTGAATCCTATGCAAGAGATACAAATGCGCAGTCTGACAGAAAAATTAGATAACACCCTTTTTATAGCAAATCAGAAATCTAATAAGCATTAGTAAATAAATGGGAGTGTCTTACAAATAGTTTCTGCACAATACACAAAAGAACAATATGTTTCAGTCAGGGTCAGTGAGGTTATTATTTTGTACTAATAACTTGCCCGTCAAAATTGACGGGATAATATTTGATGTGTGTCCCCCCCCCCTTCCCCTGTGTCACCCCCCCTCCCTCTCCTGTGTCTCTTCCCTCCCCCTCTCCATCCCCCGTGTCTCTTCCCTCTCCGTCTCCCTCCCCTGTGCCTCTTCCCTTCCCCTCTCTCTCCCCTGTGTCTATTTCCCCCTCTCCCTCCCCTGTGTCACTTCTCTCCACTTCTCCCTCTCCTGTGCCTCTTTCCTCCCCCTCTCCTGTGCCTCCCCCCACCTCCTCCCCTGTGTCTCTTCCTATGAGCGGGGACTGCGGCGCATTGTGCATGTGCTATGAGTGCGGGGAGCGATTCGCATTACCCATGCAGGGTGGAGTACGGCGCATTGCGCATTACATAGTGTGTAATCTCATGCTGCCAATGCACATGAGGAGCGGGAGCATTATTATTATTATCCTTTATTTATAACGCGCCAACATATTCCGTAGCGCAAACTATAAAAATTAATATATGTGATATATCATAGTGGAATACCGGTCAAGTTATAGAAATTAAGTTACATTTGGTGGAAACTACAAAACAATAGAATTTGTGTTAGAAGGACTAGCTATGTTCTGGGTTAAATGTACAAATTATAAAATTTTAAAGCAACAGGTTTAAAGCAAAATGGAGTTTATATACCCCCCACATTATTATAGTTTATTGAATATATACACCCATTGTTGAGTTGGTACATTTTCATACGTGTTCTTATCATGTGATAATATATAAATATAAATATATATATATATATATATATATATATATACAGTGGATAAAAAAAGTCTACACACCCCTGTTAAAATGTCAGGTTTCTGTGCTGTAAAAAAATGAGGCAAAGTTAAATCATTTCAGAACTTTTTCCACCTTTAATGTGACCTATAAACTGTACAACTCAATTGAAAAACAAACTGAAATCTTTTAAATGGAGGGAAGAAAAAAGAAAAAGAATGTGGTTGCATAAGTCTGCACACCCTCTTATAACTGGGGATGTAGCTGTGTTCACAATGAAGCAATCACATTCCAAATCGTGTTAAATAGGAGTCAGCATACACCTGCCATCATTTAAAGTGCCTCTGATGAACCCCAAATAAAGTTCAGCTGCTCTAGTTGGTCTTTCCTGAAATTTTCTTACTCGCATCCCACAGCAAAAGCCATGGTCCACAGAGAGCTTCCAAAGCATCAGAGGGATCTCATTGTTAAAAGGTAACAGTCAGGAGAAGGGTACAAAATAATTTCCAAGGCATTAGATATACCATGGAACACAGTGAAGACAGCCATCATCAAGTGAAGAAAATATGGCAAAACAGTGACATTACCAAGAACTGGAGCTCCCTCCAAAATTTATGAAAAGACGAAAAGAAAACTGGTCTGGGAGGCTACCAGTAGGCCTACAGCAACATTAGAGGAGTTACAGGAATATCTGGCAAGTACTGGCTGTGTGGTACATGTGACAACAATCTCCCGTATTCTTCATATGTCTGGGCTATAGAGTGGAAAGACGAAAGCCTTTTCTTACGAAGAAAAACATCCAAGCCAGGCTACATTTTGCAAAAACACATCTGACGTCTCCCAAAAGCATGTGGGAAAAGGTGTTATGGTCTGATGAAACCAAGGTCATAATTCCAAAAGATATGTTTGGCACAAAAACAACACTGCACATCACCAAAAGAACACCATACCCCCAGTGAAGCATGGTGATGGCAGCATCATGCTTTGGGGCTGTTTTTCTTCAGCTGGAACTGGGGCCTTAGTTAAGAATTATGAACAGTTCCAAATACCAGTCAATATTGGCACAAAACCTTCAGGCTTCTGCTAGAAAGCTGAACATGAAGAGGATCTTCATCTTTCAGCATGACAGCGACCCAAACCATACATCCAAATCAACAAAGGAATGGCTTCACCAGAAGAAGATTAAAGTTTTGGAATGGCCCAGCCAGAGCCCAGACCTGAATCTGATTGAAAATCTGTGGGGTGATCTGAAGAGGGCTGTGCACAGGAGATGCCCCTGCAATCAGACAGATTTGGAGTGTTTTTGCAAAGAAGAGTGGGCAAATCTTGCCAAGTCAAAATGTGCCATGCTGATAGACTCATACCCAAAAAGAGTGCTATAAAAAAATCAATAGGTGCTTCGACAAAGTATAGTTTAAGGGTGTGCATACTTATGCAACCATATTATTTTATTTTTATATTTTTTCTTCCCTCTACCTAAAAGATTTCAGTTTGTTTTTCAATTGAGTTGTACAGTTTATAGGTCACATTAAAGGTGAAAAAAGTTCTGAAATGATTTATCTTTGCCTCATTTTTTTACAGCACAGAAACCTGACATTTTAACAGGGGTGCCGAAAGCTCATTGAAGGCCGCAAATGCGGACCTCGCGAAGCGAGCGTCCGCATTTGCGGAGGTGGAGGCTCTACGGCGCCTCACTCATGGTTAAAAACAACCCAGAAAAGCGGAACTTTGAAAAAAACAACCACGCCACGGGACTTAGAAAAAAAAAATATACGACCGCGGGACTTAGACAACAAAAATTACGACCTGCAGGACTCAAAAATAAAAAATACAAGGTCCCAAAAATACGAAGTTAACGGCCGAAATGCATCAAAAAACAACAAAAACACTTAAAAATAAAAACAAATCTTAACAAACACATCACACACAGCACGGGGGGAGGGGGCAGCCAGGACGTCTGAGGGTGAAGTTGCACCCGAATTAAAGTCGAATTTAAGGAGTTTCGCCACTTGAAAATCGGCTAAGTGAGAAAAAAAATGGAGGCTGAAAAAAATTGAAATGAGGCTACACGACCCTGAAGCGCAGAAAACACTGACAAGGACGTATGACTTACATCTGCGGAACTTAGAACAAAAAAATACGAGGTTTCAAAAAAACGACGGCCAAACCCGCACATCCACAAACACCAAAAGCACAACAACAAAAAAATACCACATAAAACAAATATCACACACAGCACAGGGGGACAGCCAGGACGTCTGGGAGTGAGCTTGCATGCAAATTTACGAAAAAATGAAAACGAGGCTAAAGGTCACAGAGCCGCGAAAATCACCGCCAGACACGTACGAGTTAGCCAGGAACGTAGCACATAGAAAACATACCATTACAACGGACAGAAAATGCTTGCGAGCCAAGTAACACATAGAAAAAAAACGCCATTTTACAACAGTTACTTACAACTCATAACATTAGGATTCTAAAATGGCCCTTTACCTAGCACACGCAGCCTATTTACACTGCACACTTGCCACATTGCTGGCACTTTCTCCTCACATGATCAACACTCCAACTGTACATTTTCAGATGCAGGAAAATCCACATAGATTGTTAGCTCTTTAGGATATTGATTGCTGCATATTAAATATAAATAGGTAAAGTATATTCATTTATTAATGAATATTACTTTATTAATTCACTGTTCGACGATTTTTTGGACATTTTACACTGTACTTATATATTTGTCTTCGCGATGACCGCCAAAGGTGATCATTGCAAAGCCGGACAATTGAAATACACAATGGGATAGGCTCACAATGAGTGACGAAGGCGCTCATTGCGAGCCCTGCTTTGAGTACCGAAGGTCCACAGAGGAGCAAAAGCCTTACATTGTGTGGCAAACAGCATTGCCATGGCTTAAATTTTATTGCCCAGTCATTTTTGACGGGCAAGTCGCTAGTTTATATAGATAGTCTTTAAACTATTTCATTGAAAAGGTGTAATCCCTAGTGTTTGTGACTTCGAAAGGACTAACAGAAATCTTGTTATTTTAGACGGATCCTCCCTATTGAGAACATAGCTCAAACATCTCAATGTCTGCCCATAAATATATAACACATCTCCAAGATATCCCCATGTCAAAATCTTGGGATGGTAATGAGCAATATATATAAAGAAATACTGAGAAGGCAACAACAGGCACTAGATGCCACTAAACTTGGTAAATGTGGCCCTATATTTTCAAAGCAAAATTTATATTTTATTATTCTTTTCTGAAGTATACTATTTAATAAATGCTTCAATAAGACAGTATTTATTCAATATGCTGCTTATTGTGTTGTCTGAATTATAAACCGAATAGATGACCTATTTTCTAAGATGAAATGTTGATTGTACATTTCATGCTTTATGATCTTAAAAAGTAGTTATTTTCTTTACATAAAGGCTTTTACGAAAACTGTCTTAGGCGGTGTACAAAAGGATAAAAAAATAAATAAATAAGCTTTGCCCCAAAAGTATTGATTTTCTGTACATCTGGGAAAGAATCCAACACATGAAATTCATTGTCACACATAATAACTGGTGGGATGATAAAGTAAGAACTGAATCAATGCAAGAACTGAATCAATTAGAACTGGATCAATGAGAATTTTAGTTTTTTGTTTGTTTTTGATGATTATTTCATATTAAGCACATTAAAAGACCACTAAAATCTTATATGTAAATATATTCTTTTGAAGAGCAACACTTAAAGGACCACTGTAGTTCATTTAAAAGTAAAGCTCATATGATTGTTTGTTGGGCAAAGACAATTAAAACAGTATGCAGTTTATAATAAATAAAAGATAATACTTTTTTTCATACTATTAAATTCTCTGTTTTCACCAAGCAGACCTGCTTTTCTCCACCTCTTTGTGTCTTATCAGGGTGTGTGGCCAGCTCTGCATGAGTGGAAGACTGGCCACACCCCATAGCCCCACCCCATAATGTAATGGTTTCCCCCACCAGTTGCCCACACAGAGGTATTGAAGATAAAAACTCCTTACAGCTGCCCTATTGGCTCTGCCCAGTGGCATCACTGGTGAGGCTAATGACTGCACAAGCATATGAGATCTACTAGTACATTTATTAGAGTGGTCCTTTAAAATAGGTTAACTGTCTTAGTGTGTAAATGTATTGCATCGATTTATATGCTACTAGCGACCTGCCCGTCAAAAATTACGGCAATAAAAAGTGAAGCCTGGCAATGCTGTTTGCCACACAATGGGAGCCTCTTCACCCCTCTACTTTACTGGCCTCGCGATGAGCGCCTTTGGCTCTCATCACAGGCCTCGCAATGAGCACCCCTCTACTTGACGGGAGGCGATCATTGCAAGCCTCTCCCCCCTACTCACCCCTTAACTTTACTCGCCTCGGGATGAGCAGCTTTGGCGCTCATCATGGGCCTCACATTGAGCGCCTTTGGCGCTCATTGCAAGTCTCACCCCCTGTCTACTTCCTCCTTTCCTCCCCCTTTCCCTCCCATGCATCTCTTCCCTGTGTCTCTTTCCCCCTCCCGTGTCTATTTCCCCCTCCTGTGTCTCTTTCCCCCCTCTCCCTCACCCTATGTCTCTTCCCCCCTCCCTTGTGTCTCTTTCCCCTTTCCCTGTGTCTCTTTCCCCCCTGTCCCACCCCCTTGTGCCTCTTCCGGATGCTGCGCAATGTCCGAATGTCAAACTGCGAATTGTACCAAGCATGACGACGAATCGCAGTTTGACAACTATTATATGTGATTATGCTGGTATGTAATCTACCATCTTGGCTTTTGATGATCAGCCAAAAAGAGTAACAGACAGCTCATTAGATTGTAGGGATACACCCTCCTGAAAATATAACAGACAAAATCAGCTGAGAAAAGAGAATTAAACTCTGCAGTAAACATAAGTGCATCTGAAACTTAAAAATAAAAAGGTTGTATTGCATTGTTTTATTTTTTCTTTCTAAAAAATGTTTGAGTGTTAACCAGCTCAATTATTAAAAATGCCACGAAGAAAAAACTGGCCAAAGTTGCTTTTACTATCCTAGCAAACCCCTTCTATAAGGGATAGGTATATTAAATATGGCCAGTCTATTACTGAATTACATTAAGATAATAATGGTCATTATATTATCTGGTAAATGTCCATTTTACTTTTGGCACCTAAATCATTTTTAGAATTAGAGCTATACCGTATATACTCGAGTATAACCCAACCCAAGTATAAGCCGAGGCACCTATTTTACCACAAAATACTGGGTAAAATGAGTGACTCGAGTATAAGCCAAGGGTGGGAAATGTGCTGCCCCTTGTATCCCCCTGCTCTCTCCCATGTCTCTTCTCCACTCTCCCTTCCCTGTGTTTCTTCCCCCCTCCCTTATCACCCTCCTCAACCTCCCTCCTCAACCCCACTCCTCATCCTCAACCTCCCTCCTCATCCTCAACCTCCCCCTTCATCCTCAACCCCCCATCCTCAACCCCCTCCTCAACCTTAACCTCCCTGCTCATCCTCAACCTCCCTCCTCATCCACAACCTCCCTCCTCACCCTTAACCCTCTCCTCATCCTCCCTCCTCAACCCCCACTCAACCTCACTCCTCAACCCCCCATCCTCATCCTCCCCCCTCAACCCCCCATCCTCATCCACCCCCCTCAAACCCCCATCCTCATCCTCAACCCCCCCATCCTCAACCCCCTCCTCACCCCCCTCAACCTCAACATCAACCCCCTCCTCAACCCCCATCCTTAACCCCCATCCTCAACCCCCCATCCTCATCCTCAACCCCCATCCTCATCCCCCTCCTCACCCCCCTCAACCTCAACCCCCCTCCTCAACCTCAACCTCCCTCCTCCTCATCAACCCCCTCCTCACCCCCCTACTCACCCCCCTCCTCATCAACCCCCTCCTCAACCCCCCATCCTCAACCCCCCATCCTCATCCTCAAACCCCCATCCTCATCCTCAACCCCCCATGCTCATCCTCAACCCCCCATCCTCATCCCCCTCCAAACCCCCCCTCAACCCCCCTCCTCAACCTCAACCTCCCTCCTCCTCATCAACCCCCTTCTCATCCCATCTTCAACCTCAACCCCCCTCCTCAACCTCCCTCCTCCTCATCAACCCCCTCCTCAACCCCCCATTCTCAACCCCCATCCTCAACCCCCCCATCCTCATCCCCCTCCTCACCTCCCCTCAACCTCAACCTCCCTCCTCCTCATCAACCCCCTCCTCACCCCCCTCAACCTCAACCCCCCTCCTCAACCTCAACCTCCCTCCTCCTCATCAACCCCCTCCTCAACCCCCCATCCTCAACCCCTATCCTCAACCCCCCTCCTCAACCCCTCAACCCCCTCCTCAACCCCCCAACCTCAACCCCCTTCCTCAACCTCCATCCTCCTCATCAACCCCCTCCTCACCCCCCCTCAATCTGAACCACCCTCTTCCTCATCAACCCCCTCCTCAAGCCCCTCCTCACTTTCTCCCCGGTATATGCTAATGACGCGGCGCGCATGTGACGTCCCATGAGCGCCGGGGGCAAGACGGAGCAGAGGCCGGAGAAGAAGCAGGTAAGTGAGGGGGAGGTATTTAGAGGGGAGACAGTGAGGAGGGGGTTGATGAGGAGGAGGGGGGTTGATGAGGAGGGTTGAGGATGAGGAGGGGGGAGGGAAAGAGACACAGGGGGTAGAGAGACACTGGAAGGTTAGAGAGACATGGGGGGGTTAGAGAGACACGGGGGGGTTAGAGAGACACTAGGGGGAGTGGCTCGAGTATAAGCCGAGGGGGCCCTTTTTAGCCTTAAAAAAAGGGCTGAAAAACTCGGCCTATACTCGAGTATATACGGTACCTCTATGAATGTACTCCCAAACGGTTTGCTAACGATTCTCCTAAAAAATCTAACTGGTTCTTAAGTTTAATATGGCGTTTTCAATTCTTGCATGTGGCTCTTGATAGAGAGAACGCTCATTTTCATTCATTATTTAGATTTGCTAATTGTCGCTATGATGGGTAGCTAACAGGTATTTTCTTACATGTCAATACCAAACAAAACACCATTCAACTCTTACACAGGTTATTATATACACAAGGGAAATATTACCTAGCAATATAGAAACATTGAATCATAGTTAACCCTAGCCATGCCATCATGGTTGCAATAGTCCCAAAGTGCATGTGGCCACAACACAATCCTTTGTAATGGGGAAAATTACACAATACTATACAACATCACGTGTTATTAACCACTGCCAGCCTGGGGTTAATAATATTTTGATAGCTCTACAATCCAGTGGTCCTGACGGACTGGATACGTGCCGAGGCCTCCTGGGGTCGGTAGGAGGGCCACGTGACCTTGCAGGCCCGGGAGTATGGAAGAGAGGGAGTGGCTAGCTGGGGCAGAGCCACCAATAGGACTTGGCACCAATTTGGCCATTATGCCACCAGCTAGCCAAGAAATTAGATCCCACCCACCCATCCCTAATATCTGGAGCATAGGTGTTATTTTTTTGTAAAAGTAAAAATCATGTGTTTATGTATGGAAAATTGGAAAATATGTGTTTAAAAAAAAAAAAAGGAAAATAAAGAAATATAATAAGTCAAGTATTTTAGTTTAATCTGTCTACGTCATTAGCAGTTGTCATTTGTCTTAATTTTTCAGGTTGAATTATGATGTGTTTGTATTTGTTGTTGTCACAGCGGGGCGGTGGTGAGGGGAGTCGCCGGGACAGTGGTAAAGTGGGTGTGATGCTACCCTACGGGGGTATGGATGCTCCATCACGTTAGGCCCTGGACGAGGGTCAGGGTGCAGAGTGTACTGTCTCGGTTCAGGCTTCTCCCCTCTCTTGTTTATGTATACTTAATTAATGGTATTGTTATTATTATGTGAACTTAGGTTTACCAATAAACGCTGTGGCCAGTATTTCTCCAATAAGTGGTTGTGTCTAATTATTTAGTTAGAGGGCTCCGGATGTGTTTTGTGCCTAACAAATTATTCAGGGAGCAAGTTATGCTCAAAGTTTCATACGGACATACCCACTGGGCTGTACACAGGTCACGCTGGGCATGACATACTTTTAGTCATATTTATGGGGGAAAAACATAGAATACCTTTGCACTGATTTCCCAAAAAGAAAGGAACTTTGTGAGTAACCTACAGAGGATTTAGCTCTTTCACAGACAAATCACATCCAACATACTTCCATATTGAAAAGGTAATGGGGGGCATTGATAAGTGTGTCATATGAAGGCTGCGATGCTGAAAAGCACAGATTGTGACCCATTCTCACCAGCAATGCTTAGTGATTCTGGCCCGTTTTATAAATACTGTGGTGTATGAAGTCCATTCCACACATTACTAGAACAGCCAAAAAGGTTTTCCAAGCACTCAGATAAATGCAGTGATGATTACGGGAGAAAATGCTCCTCTTATTGTGTATGTAATGGGTAGCACATTTCAGGCGTATGTTATTTTGTATCCATTCTTAAAGGTAAAAAAACCCAGAAAATGTTCATAATTGACGCAAATATGTTATCCATTATACTGTATGTGTTGTTATTTGAACATTTTAGATACATTTATGAATTTGAATAGCTGAGATACAAATTTATAGAAATCAGCTAAACTATAACAATAACAGAATATTAAGTAATTCACTCTTAAATATTGTTTCCTCAATATTAAACAAAACTGCTGTTTGTTAAATCATTCCCTGCAATATGGATTCCATGGTACTGTAGTCATTCCCGCAAATTTGCCATTAAATTCAATTTAGGGAACACTCAGGTAGGCTTCGGGTCGTAAATTCCAAGTATTGTGAAAAAATGAATCCAAAATGGGGCCTTGTTAAGACCTGGTATAATAAGAATAATATACTTATTTAGCAGGGGACTAGCACTTATAGTAGCTCAAAAGGCCCAAGTGCAGTATAGCTGAGATAAAGTACAGTAATCCACGAACACAGAAATCTAGTCATCACATCATGTACTGAGATATTATATTGAACTAGCGACTTCCCCGTCAAAAATGACGGGGCAATACAATTGTAAGGCAGGTAATGCTGTTTGCTACAGACATTTTTTTTTTGGAGCTCATTAGCCGAGACTCTTGGTTGTTGTATATTTTTTTATCAGAGGCGCTTTTGCTGTCATTTTAAGGTCTGCGCTGATCTGCTTTCTGCCCTTATTGTGAGGCTGTCCCCTTGTGTCGTTTGTGTGCTATGAGCAGCGTTGGCACTCGTTGTGAGGCGCCCAGTGAATGGCTTTTGCGTTTATTGCGATAGTGTTTTATTTTGTGTATATGTATTTTTGTATGCTAATTAAATAAGTAATAAATTTATAAATTTATATACTTTACCTATTTGGAAGTAATATATGCAGGAAGCATTGTGCTGAAGAGCTGACAATCTGTTTCGATGTTTCTGCAGCATACAATGTAGGTTTGCACTGTTGTGGAGCTGAGGTGTAAGTGTCAGCAATGTGTGCAGTGTGTAGTGTAAATAGGCTGCGTGCGGGAGGGAAAGCCGTTAGTGTAGCTGTGTACTTCCGCATTGTGTAAGTTAGTGTTGTAAAATGGCAGTGATTGTGTATGTGGTACGCGGGTGTGGATAATTAAGCGTCCTTGCTAAAAGTGTATCTTGTACCTCGTACGTCTTTTTGGAAAAGTCGTATATGCTTGTTGGTGTTTTGCGGCTTAAGGTTGTGTAGCCTCATTTTCATTTTTTTCGGTGGCCATTTTTTCTCCCGCTTAGGGGATTTTCGTGTGTCTAAACTCGGTAAATTGGACTTAAATTGAGGTGTAACTCACTTGCAGAGGTCCTGGGTGCCCCCCCCCTTGCTGTCTGTAAGCTTTTTATGTCATTTTTGTGTGTATTTATTGTTTTTTTAATGTTTTCAGCTGCGCGCAGTTCGGCCGTTAGGGTTGCATTGTAGCAAGTTTGTAATGTTTTTTTTTCTAAGGCCTGCGGCTCGTATTTCTTTAGTGTAAGTCTGTAATTTTTTCATTCTAAGTCCCGCTTTGTTTGTGTAAGTCTGTATTTAGTCATTGCTTGCTAGATGTATTTTTTTAAAGTCCGCTTCTGTGGGTGTTTGTAACCACTTGTGAGGAGGCGTAAAGCCTCCACCTCCGCAAATGCCGACCCCCGCTACGCGAGCTCGAAAAAGCGTGACGACATTTCGTAGTTTGACAACTATTGAGTGTGATAAACCCTATAGGTGGATTAAATAAAATAGACGTCAAGTCAAGGATCAAAATTCAAATATTCCATATATATGGATAAACTATGTATCACTTTAAATCGTGTATCAAAATATTGATCTAGATCAGTGGTAGTTAACCAGTTCCCTACGCTCCACCAGTGGGCGATTCAACTCTATTTCGAAAATGTAACTATCATTAAAGAAATTCCACATGTCAAGGCATTCTATCACTCATAGAAACTGTTTTGTTTGTTTCTTGTAGAAACTATGGAATAGATTAGGCCTATTTTAATGTATATTGAAAAAATATATCATGTGTTTTTATGGAATTGTGAGTGTTGAATAACTATTATTAGTCTTCTAATACTACTAATATTAAATCTAAAATATGTAATAAGTGCAGAATATTTATCAGATGGTTGGTTTGGGAAAGAAGCTTAATTTTTCATGGCCATTATTTTTAAAAGCAAAATTTAAAGCAGAAGTAATACATTAATACATTAAAGCTTTGCAGACAAATATATTAAAAATGCTCCCTATAAGGAAAATGTTTTAAGTCTTAAATCGGTGGTACCTGGCTCTATCAGATCTCCAAAAAGTCGGAAGATTAAAAATGTTGGAGAAATTGTGGTCAGGTAGGCTCCCACTTCCATGTGTGGCCAGAATGTCCTTGTATACAATCCTTTTGGCTGGAAAGCTATCGATACAATCTATACTTCTGGGAAACTAATCCCCTTAGTGCTTAACACTACATATAATATCACTAAACAAAATGGGTACTTAATTACTATGTAAATCTTTATTGATTGTAAGACAGAGATGAAATGTAAAAACTTTAAAGCTTTGTAACTTGAAACTTTCCACTGTGAATTTAAAGTCACAGGCAACCTCATTACCACTGTAATATCTAGTTTTTTATTGTGCTCTTTACTTCCGTCAGTTTATCATATTGATGCCACTGTAAGTCAATAGGATATTATTCACCCCTTGTATAGAAGTTATATCTCAATTCATTGGGGAGTAAGTCCTTTGTGGCTGTGCATTCTTCTCTATAGTGTCAGCATAGGTGCCTGAATGTTAGTACTGATAACATTGGGAAATCTCTATCAAGTTGTATCAATGTGGCACCTTACAGCATCAATCCCACTATTTCTAGTTTCCTATGGGGAGGCTGGACTGAAGTACACACTTCACTCTTATATACTGTATCTAATTCCACATCGTCAATGTATCTCTAGCTGTGTCCCTATCTGGAGCACAAACACTTCCCTGCATCTGCGTTGTATCTGTGCATGCCACGCCGATGCCACCCCCCTAACACGTGTTTCTACATCCTATCGACGTCTTCCTCAAAGGATCTAAGCGTCGGACTGGCGCTTTCGTCCTATTTATGCATTTTTGGGTTTCCTAGGTTATTAGGAAGCCAATCAAAGCTGCAGGGAATTGATCCTTTGTATTCTGGCAGGTTAATACTTCTAAAGATATTTACAAATCCCTAAATTAATTTATAGACATTAGATCTTTAACAAATGCTTAAGGTAAGTCTTAGATGATCTATTGATACACAGAACTTATATCTACATTCCACAGGACATATATATATATATATATATATATATATATATGCAGTAAGTATATTAGTAAGTGTATTGGTAAGTATATTTATTTAACATCATTAGATGGTAGAACCAAGTGTATGTTTTGAATATTCATGATTCCATTACTTAGTGTATTTACAATTCCATTAACAACATATATTTACAATGTTAATTATCTGGGGCCTAATTCTCTATAATATATAAACTTAAAATAAACCTAACATAATCATGTGACATAAAAACTAAATTGTGACATAAAAAAAAAATGCTATCGACACAAGTCATTGGTACTTAACAAACCTATCCTCCCGACTCCACAATGCAGTATTCTCCACATGTTTGCACCTGAATTCAACCTAGAAACCCAAGCATTTATCATACAGATATTGACAGAAGAAAAATGGATAATTGCTTCTAGATGGAAACAAGATAGTATTCCCTCTTGGGATGAAATAGTATAGTATAGTATAGTATTTGAGGTTGAATAACCTGTTACTCCATCAAGTTCAACCTTTTAATTGTTAATTGATCCAGAGGAAGCAAACAAAAAACAAAACCCATTGAAACTTTGCCAATTGTCTCATAAGGGGGAAAAAAAGCAAAATTCCTTCCTGACCCCAGAAACTGGCAATCAAATTTCTCCCTGGATCAATATTCTTTCGCTAGTTATCTGGGATAACCTTGAATGCCCTCTTTATTCAAAAATATATCTAACCCCTTTTTTGAAGTTATCTGTCGAATTCGCTGTCACCACCTCCTTTGGTAGAGAATTCCACAGTTTAACCACCCTAATTGTGAAGAACCCTTTTCTTTGTTTAAGGTGAAATATTTTTTTCTCTAACCTCAAGGGATGTCCTCTTGTCAGTTGAAAATCTCTTGCTACAAAAAGTTAATTCGACAAAGCCTTATATTGACCCTGGATGTATTTAAATACGGTAATCATATCCCCTCGTAGACGCCTTTTTTCTAATACTTTTAATTTTGTTAGTCTTTCTTCATAACTTAGCCCCTCCATTCCCCTTATTAGTTTTGTAGCCCTTCTCTGTACTTTTTCCAGCTCTAAAATGTCCTTTTTATGAAGTGGTGCCCAAAATTGTACTCCATATTCCAAATGAGGGCGTACTAGGGATTAGTTTAGTGGTAAAATTATATTTGCTTCCCTTGCTTCTATACCCTTCTTAATACATGCTAATATTTTACTTGCCTTTGCAGCTGCTGCTTGGCACTGAGCACTGCTACCTAGGTGGTTGTCCACTAGTACCCCCAGATCCCTTTCAATATCTGATACCCCTAGATTTGCTCCATTTAGATTATACATTTCATGGCTATTTTTCCTTCCCAAATGCATAACCTTACATTTATTTGTATTACATCTCATCTGCCATTTAGCTGCCCATTTCTCTAATTTTTTTTTAGGGGAAGTACATCATTATCTGATTTAATTACCTTGCACAACTTAGTGTCATCAGCAAAAATGGAGACACTACTGTCGAGTCCTACTTCTACGTCAGCAAAAATGGAGACACTACTTTTGAGTCCTACTTTTACGTCATTAATAAATATGTTAAAAAGGAGATGACCTAATACTGAACCTTGAGGAACCCCACTTACCACATTAGTCCAATCTGAGTATGTTCCATTTACAACAACCCTTTGCTTCCTGTCTTTTAGCCAGCTCTCGATCCATGATCAGATATTTACTGCAATTCCTGTATCCCTTAGTTTGCTCAAAAGTCTCCCATGAGGCACTGTATCAAACGCCTTTGCAAAATCCAAAAAGACTACATTTACTGAGTTGCCTTGATCTAAGTTCCTACTAACCTGCTCATAGAATCTAATTAGATTGGTCTGACATGACCTATCCTTCATAAATCCGTGTTGACCGGTACCTATGATCTTGTTCAAATAGACATATTCTTGTATTCTTAACCATTCTAAAAGCTTCCCAACTACAGATGTGAGGCTCACTGGTCTATAATTCCCCAGATTTGCTCTTGCTCCCTTCTTAAATATAGGTATCACCTCTGCTTTTCTCCAGTCATCTGGTAGAGACCCTGTGGTGAGTGAGTCTTGAAAGATTACATATATAGTTGTGAGCATACGAGTTGTTGCTAACGCTTGTGGGCTCGCAAAGCGAGGGTTGCAGTTGCTGGCAAGGAGCGCCGCAGGTGCTCCTTGCCAGCAACTGCGTCACTCGCAAACTTTCCATCGTAACGCAAACAAAATACGACACACATTACAACCCATTACGAACTCGCAAAAAACGTCCACAACACGCGCACATCAAAACATCAAAAATCCAACAAATACACACAACAAATACATAAAAAGCTTACTTACAGCAAGAGGGAGCACCCAGGACCTCGAAAACTAAAGTTACACTTCAATTTAACTGAAATTAAAGCAGTTTAGACACTAAAAATTCTCTACGCGAGATAAAAAATGGCCGCCGAAAAAAAACGAAAACGAGGCTACAGCAGTCTAAAGACGCGAAACACCACCAAACACCTACCTATTTGGCGAAAAACACCTACGAGATTAGAAAACAAGTACGGAACCCGCGCAACCCCAAAAACATTACAAACACAACAAATACAAACAACAAACACATAAAAAGGTTACTCACAGCAACGGGGGGCACCGAGGACCTCTGCAAGTGAAGTTACACCTCAATTTAAGCACAAATTTCGGAGTTTAGAGACCCAAAAATCACCTAAGCAAGAGAAAAAATGGCCGCCGAACAAAACGAAAACGAGGCTAAAGTTCCAGCATAAATATCTTCTCTGACTATAGGCTTAAATTCAGGCTTAACATACAGACAGATCCCTCCTCCTCTTTTACCATTTCCCCTATCTTTCCTGAATAGGTTATAGCCATCCAGATTAACAGTCCAGTCATGAGGTTCATCCCACCATGTTTCTGTATTGCCTATTAAGTCCAATTTTTCTTGTACTGCTAATAATTCTAGCTCGCCCATTTATCCCTTTCCCTCTCTACCCTTTTTACCGCAATACTTCTATATAGTCCCTCCCCCCACCTACAAGTTTAAAAACTCCCCCAGCCATTCTACCATCCTATCCCCTAGCACAAAAGCTCCCTCATGATTAAGGTGCAATCCATCCCTGCTATAGAGAATGTACCCAAGTGAGAAGTCAGCCCAGTGCTCTAAAAACCCCAAACCCTCTGCACTGCACCACTTTTTTAGCCATGCATTAACCTCCCTAAGCTCCTTCTGTCTCCCTGAGCTAGCACATGGCACTGGTAGTATCTCAGAAAATACTACCTTGGAGGTCCTTGCTTTAAGCTTATTCCCTAGTTCTTTAAAATCATTCTTTAGGGTACTCCATCTTTTACTTACTTTGTCATTGGTACCAATATGTACCAAGACCGGGTTCATTACCAGTCCCTCCCAAAAATGTATCCACCCGATCCACAACATGCCGAACCCGAGCACCCGAGAGACAGCAAACTGTTCGATTGCTGGGATCTGGGTGACAAATCACCCTGTCTACCTTCCTAATAATAGAGTCCCCTACCACCAAAACCTCTCTGTTGCTCTGCCTATGCTGCCCTCCCACTCCTCCAGTAGAACTGTTCTCCCGGCTGTTAGAGGGAACAGATCTTTCTGGCATTGACATCTCCAACAGTTTCAATCAATCTGGCAAATCTGTTTTTGTTTGCCAACTCAGAACTGACCTGCCTCCTCCTGTCCCCCCTGATTCCCCTTCTAACCGTAACCCAGCTACCTCACTGGACATCCTCACTAGCCCCAACTCCTCCCTCCATGCTAGGCCCAGCTAAACTGTGCTCTGTGAGCACCAACTCCCTTTCCAGTGTGACAATATCATGAAGTGTTGCAATTCTCCTCTCTAGTTCTTCAATTTGAAGAGGCAACGTTCACACACCTGTCACGGAGTTATGGACCCTGGATCATCTGTTCCAGTAGTGCATACATCTGGCAGGATGTACACTCCGTGAGGTTGCCACTGGACTGACTCAGTTACAAAAATACAGTGAGAAAACACATCAATGTATTTGTATAAATATTGTTTTTCTACACCTTAACCCAAACAAAACAGAAAAAAATATATATGTTTGTTTTCAATTTTTTCTTATAATACCCCTTTTCTTTGAATTCCCTCCTTTTATTTAATCTCCTACACACTAACTACACTTACACTATAAATGATTGCAAGCTCCCAGGCTCGCCCTTCCCTTGTTAAAATAGACCCTGCCCACTCACCTGTACAATGATAAACGAGCACAGGACAGAAAACACTGCACTGATTCACAGAACTGATTCAAACAGAACACAACAAAATGCACACAGATAAACCTTTACACAGGCCAAACCACACACACTCTCACCTGGACACTGATTACAGCCCACAGGACAGAAAACACGGCACTGATTTACAGAACTGATTTACAGAACTGATTGAAAATAGTAACTATCATAAACCGAAACCATAAATTAGAAAGACATTTTCTTTCAACAGGTTTGATCAAAGAATTAAAACAAAATAGAGACTCAATGGCCTTGTAACTCATTTGATCTACTTTTCCTGCTGAAACTCTCTTCCACTTTTGCTGGATAATGCTTATAGTAGATACAAGCTGGTAGACAGTGGTGGAGCTATAGAAAGGAAGGCCCTGGTGGAAAAAAAAATTTGGGCCACCTAGCTCCCGAGGTGGGGTTGTAAAATTTTGTTTGCACTGGGCCCGATACCAATTCCCTCAGTGCCCCTCCCCAAGACCACGTCCCAAAACAGTTCCCTTGCCTAAGACCCCTCCCCATAACACAACTTCTCCACAAGACCCTATTCTATTGCTACCTTCCCAAGACCCCTTTCCACATTTTGTCTTCCCTTCTCTTACCTCATATATATAGTGAAAATTTCACATTCTCCTCTCAACATCCACACAACCACATAACCCACCCATCTTAGCAACCATGCCTACATAACACTTAGTCCTTGTCAGCATTCATCCCCACTTACCTAGCACCCATCCTTATTTAATTTGCTACACTTCACATAACCCATCCCCCTGTACTTTGCTGTCACTTTGCAGCCTTTGCTCTCTAACCTACTTTACTGATACATATCCTCAGAGAGATAAACTGCTGCACATTACCACTCCTTGGAGCTTCAGTAGAAATGCTCTCTTTGAACCATACAAGCACCAATATACTGCCGCTGGGTTGCAGCCAGGGAGGCCCATAGGGGCTTGGAAGTGCCTGGATGGTTGAACTCGGTGGGGAGCTCTCAAAGGGGTCCCTAAACTAAAGAATATAATTAAATGAAAAAAATAAATAAACAGCACTACCCTGCCAGCACGTCCTGTCTGAAGTGTGGGGCGCCGGAATGACATCAGAGCTACCTTGAAACGCTGCAGATAGGACGGGTGGGACTCCTCCACTGAACCACCACTGCAACTGCAGGTAAGGGCAGAGGGAGCGTCTGGGGGGAAAGAGGGAGCATCTGGGGGGCAGGGGGCAGGTAAGGCCAAACAAGAGGAGGGGGGAGTATGAAACACAGGGGAGGGTGAGGGTGGTATGAGACACAGGGGGAGGGCGAGGGGGGTTATGAGAAACAGGGGAGGGAGAGGGGGAAGAGACACAGGGGAGGGGGGAAGAGACAGTGGGGAAATGGCAAAAGACACAGGGGGAGGGAGAGGGGAAAAGAGACACAGGGGGAGGGAGAGGGGAAAGAGACACAGGTGAGGGAGAGGGGGGAAGAGACACAGGGAAAGTAAAAGAGGGAAAGAAACACAGGGGAAGGGAGAGGGTAGAAGGAGACACAGGGGAGGGAGGGGAAGGAGACACAGGGGAGGGAGAGGGGGAGGAGACACAAAGGAGGGAGAGGAGGGAAAAGACACAAGGGAAGGGAGTGGAGGGAAAGACACAGGAGAGGGAGGGGAAGATACATGGGAGGGAGGGGGAAAGACACAGGGGATGGAGAGGGGGAGAGACACATGGGAGGGAGAGGGGAAACAGACACAAGTAATGGAGAGGGGTAAGGAGACACATGGTAGGGAGGGGGAAGAGACACAAGGGAGGGAGGGGGAGATACATGGGAGATGGGGGAAAGAGACACAGGTGAGGGAAAAGAAGGGAAGAGACACAGAGGAGGGAGAGGGGGAAAGAGACACAGGGGAAGGAGGTGGAGAGACAAAGGGGAGGGAGAGGGGGGCAAGACACAGGGGTGGTAGAGGGGGGTGAGGCACGGGTGGGAGTGGAGGAGACACAGGGTGGGACACACAGGTGAGGGAGAGGGGGGAAGAGACACAGGGCAGAGGGAGGGGGGAAGAGTCACAGGGGAGAGAGACACAGGGGAGGGAGAGGGGAGAAAGAGACACAGGGGAGGGAGGGGGAAGAGACACAGGGGAGGGAGAGGATGGGAGAGACACAGGGGAAAGACACCGGGGAGGGAGTGGAGGAGAGACACTGGAAAGGGGAGAGACACAGGGAAGGGAGAGGGGAAGATACAGGGGGGGACATACAGGGGAAGGAGAGAGGGAAAAGACACAGGGGAGGCAGAGGGGGGCAAGAGACATGGGGGAGAGAGACACAGGGGGTGAGAGACAAAAGGGGAGGGAGAGGGGGGGAGAAAACAATATATAGAACTCTATTATGCAGTCATTTTTGACGGCAAGTCGCTTGCTCTCCACTGGCAGGAACCAGGTACTGGGGGGTAATGCGAACCCTGGGGCTCATTACAGCTCCTGTCTGGTCCTGGTAACCTCTGTGCCTTTGGCGCTCATTGCAGGCTAAGTCCTGCATGCTTTAACGGATGCAAGTGCGTGTCTAACATCGCAAACGTCACCGACAATGCAAGATCCACAACTACATATTCTGCTACCTGTGATCTGCTCTGCTTTTTTATTTCTGACCTCTACTCATTGCCAACTCTGCTTGTTTGTCTCCTGCTCTGCGCCTTTTGTTAAATATTTGACTATTTGACTGTGTCAGCAAAGTGGGCTTGAATAATTAAGCTCAGGTGTGAGGATTTTGGCATACAATAAAATAAAAGGTGAGCTGACCTCGGGGATTAGCCTGGCGGAATATCCAAATATATGAGAGGAGTCAGTTACTAGACCTTTACCACTGATCCAATGTAGATAGTATTTATTTTACTTGGATCCATCTCTCTGAATCTGAGATGCTTCCTAGGCACAAGGCATTAGTGTTGAAACATCGAAGTCCTTAATGTATATGGTGGTGCCTGCTCTAATTGTTTTTGCTCTATCTCCTCCATTCATCCACAGCTATCTGCTTGAACTGCAAATAGTAGACTCTGGAGCTCCTGGAAATTTCTTGAACAATGAACTGATGAATTTAGCAATGTTTCTATTATAAAGGATGGTTTCTGCCTGGGCATTTCTAGCTTAATATATTCCAGATTTTGATTTTTTTTCCCCTGAAAATTCCGTTTTCATAGCAGCTTATCTTTGTGGATCATTATATACAGTATTCATTTAGTTTGTGGCTGAATAACTATTTTTGAATAAGTCATACATCATATAAATAAAATATTTAAATTACTTTACGCAGATAACTTGACTGTGATTAACATTAAAATAAAGTATACCAAAGCAGAGAAATATAGCATTAATTAACATTTTATACATATGTAATATGGAGTACAATTTTGGGCACCACTTCATAAAGAGGACATTTTTGAGCTGAATAAAGTAAATGGAAGGGCAACAAAGCTAATAAAGCGAATGGAGGGTCTAAGTTACGAAGAAAGACTAACCAAATTATTTTCTCTAGAAAAAAGGCATTTAAGAGGAGATATGATTACCCTATATAAATACATCCAGGGTCAGTATAAAGATTTGTCAAGTGACCTTTTTGTGCCGAAAGGTTTTCAACTGACAAGACTGGTTAGAAGTAAACAAATTCCACCTTCAAGAAAGAAAAAGGTTATTTGCAGTAAGGGTGGTTAAACTATGGAATTCTCTACCAAATGAGGTGGTGACAGCGGATTAAATGTAAACTTTAAAAATGAATTAATCTGATTAAAAAGGATATTTAGTGTTATCCTGGATAACTAGAGGAGTATTGATCCAGGGAGGAGTCCAATTTCCAGTATCTGGGGTCAGGAAATAAATTAAAAAAAATCCCATTTTGAGACATTTGACAATGTTTCAATCAGGTTTTTTCAGTTTGTCTTCCTGTGGATCAATTAACAAGTAATCAGCATATTACAGAGATCAGAGGAGATCTATAAAGGTTTAACTTGATGGACTAAAAATATTTATTTTTCCTCAAAACTATATAACTATGTATGTGTATATAACCATTTTATATTTTTACACATTTTGTTTCTAATTATAAAGACAATGGAAAACATGTGTTTAATACCCTGTAGTTCTCCATCAAAAATATTCTTAGTGATACCTGTTTTGAAAGAAGGGATCCCATGCTAGACTGTGATTTGAGGTTTAGGACAGGGACTGTGGTATCCTATCCTGATGTATTTCTTTGGGAGCTGCTACTCTTTTAGAATTGTATGCTAGCTCATTATTGGCTTTTGGTGCAGTTTAAATTGAATGTAACAAGGCTTCTGAGTAGGCAGGAGCTTATAGCTGATGGGCGGGGTTATCATGGAGATCCTTTGGCTAATATGGCTGTTCTTCATATACTGTATGGCATTTGGTGTAGTATAAATTGAGTGTAAAGAGGCCTCTGAGTAGGCAGGAGCTTATAGCTGATGGGCGGGGTTATCATGGAGATCCTTTGGCTAATATGGCTGTTCTTCATATACTGTATGTCTAACAATAAACCATTCCAGAAACGTCATGCTTCACTCCCTACTTAATCACTACCAATGTAAGGCCACTGTACCCATCACCACTTTGAGCTACAGAGCTCACACCAAATAAACCAGACCCAGGAAGAGAGAGGGGTCCTCTCTTCCCATTTATCCTTTGAACACATACCTTATTCTGCACAGAGTGATAATAGAGGAAGATTTGTGAATATATCCATTGCCTTTGGATTCAGTATGAGAGTTATATATAAAATATACCACATCTTTGCCTGATCCAGGAAAACATTTTCACAGCAAATTGTTACGGATGGAATCGTTCCCAGCCCCTCCGCGCAGCTCACAAACAATATGTTTGCTGTTCAATTTCAAAAACTATACACATTGGGAGCCGTTCACTAAGCAATCGAATGGTCTTTGAAGGGATGTGAAGGGCAGTGCCAATTTTCCCCACAGGAATTAGAGCACATTGAAGTATGGCAGATAACATTACAACTCCTGTGATCGAAGGTGTAGGAACTGGGAGGATGGGGGGACAAATCCCCCCAAGATTTTTCTATGTTTGTATGTATGTATAAATAAGCTATTTTACGGCCTGTGTATACAATGAGCTGTATCCTCCCAGAATTATTCTGGATCATATACCCCTGCCTGTGGTGCTTAGGTTGTTTAATCGTTGTGTTGTGTCTGACTCTCCATGACCCTATGGACCAAAGCACGCCAGGCACATCTTGTGTCTGGTTGTGCTTTTCCATACAGTTTTCTTGGCAAAGATATTGGAGTGGGTTGCCAGTTCCTTTCCCAGTGGACTGCTATTTGTCTGACCTATCTGCTATGACCTGTCCGTCTTGGGTGATCCTATATGGTATAGCTCACAGCTTCATTGAAGTACACAAGCCACGACAAGGGGGCAATCTACAAGCGGAGAAAAATAGTAGTCCAGTGTATATATATAATACTGCTTCTACATGCTTATAGTGCACATTTAAACAGCTATACAGCTGATATATTTTACATGTGATGCTAAAACACCTTTTTTAATAAATAATGAAAAAGGATGCAACCTCTTTAATTGTGTGCAACAACATATCTGTATGTATTGCTATATGCACTTTGCAAAGGGCAATAATTAAACTGTGACATTAAGCTAATATTAAGTTAATTTATCTGAAAGTATATTTTACATTATTTATTCCCACCATCGCATATGCTAATCAATCTGTTAACAGGAACAACAATACAATTGCAAGTGTTTAATTTAACCCATCTTGCATTTTGATTAAAAGCCATAAATTATAAGCTTATAGATTGCACTAAACAGAATGGGAATTTTCTTTAAATGTCTAAAACGATGAGCTTTGTGCTAGCCAATGGCACAGGTTTCTCTCTAATGCAGCATGCAGGATTTCAAGCCGACATCAAAGTAAAAAATTCAGCTGAAATGACAGTAGCAGCTGCAGCATCTGCCTCCAAATTAGACTGTGTTTCAAAGTCTGGACTCAGCTGCTAAGCAGTATAAAGACCCAGGAGGAAGGCAGCACAAGAAAAGAGTTAGGTTTCTAACCTACCACATCAAAGTAACACATGCTATGAAGAGCAATAAATGCATATGGCGTACAGTCACTTGCTGTCTAATTACATTGGACTCATAAAACTAAGGAAACCTTCAGCTGATTTCTTGTTTGGCAACAATCAGGGATATATTTTCTGTTGACGGCTTTTACAGAATGGTGACAGATTTCATGATGCATCGTAGAAGCATTTGCCCAATGATACAGTCTGTGTCTGCACATCTATTTAACAGTAACACTGTACTTGTTATTAGCATTGCAATGTCTACACGTAGTATGAAGCTCTGCAGACCTTAGCATAATGTGTTTGTGTGTTTACGCAAGGTGATAATTAGAGCAATATGATTCCCACATATGATCCTAGTCTAAACTGAATGGGTTAATGTGCAATGTAATTTTAATATTTGTAGTGATCATACACTGTAGATGTATACAATCCAATATACATGACGTTTTTAAAAACAGTTTATTTGTATGCTAAGATGTATATATACTTTAATTTGCTATAGGTTCTCCCAGATTGTGCCATTCCCCCTGCAGCCTCACTATTACTACTACTAGTCCTTTGTTCTTTGTATATTCCCAATCAACATCACATATTATAATTGTCAAGCTACTATTCGTCGACACGTTTGCGAGCCTCGCATAGTGAGGCGAGCCATTTAAGCACAGAAGTCTTCCAAACTCGGAGCACTTAGCCGATGAGCGCCAAAGGCGCTCATGGCTGCGAGCCTCGCATAGCGAGGCGAGCAGTTGAGGCATTGAAACACGCAGGACTTAAGCAGAAATGAGCACCGAGGTGAGCAGTTCAGGCATTGAAGTTCGCAGGGCTTAGCCTCCAAGCAGTTAGGAAACAAGGGATTGCCTTAGGCTGCAAGCAGTTGAGGAATGTCTGACTTAGAAAAAAAAATTGCAAGACGCGGGACTTACAAAAATAAATTGCGAGGTCGGAAAAAAGTTAACGACCAAACTGAGCAAATCGAAAAACACGACACACCTCACACACAGCACAGGGGGACAGAGAGGACGTCTGGGAGTGAGGTTGCGTGCAAATTTAAGACAAATTTGCTGAGTTTCGTCACTCAAATATCGGCCAAGCAAGAAAAAAATGGTGGCCGAACCGCGCAAAATACCACCTGTCGTGTCCTACTTTTATTCAGGAACGTACGAGGTACAAAATACACTATTTGAATGGACGGAAAATGCCAGCGAGCCGTGTAACACATAGACATTCGTCGCCATTTTAAAACACTAATTGCAACTAATTACATTACGAATCTAAAATGGCGCTTTACACAACTAAACAAATGGTTTGCCCACACGCACGCAGACTATTTATACTGTACATTGCTGACACTTTCTCCTCAGGCCAGCAAAACTCCAACTGTAGATTCTATGCTGCAGGAAAATAAAAAGAGATTGCTAGCTTGATATTGATTGATGGATATATTAAATAGAAAAAGGTAAAATATATTAAATTATTAAGTAATTAATTAATTAATTATTAAAAATATATATATATAAAATAGCATATTTTACCCGTTTGAAAGATTCGAGGGGAGAGGCTCGCAATGAACGCCCAAGGACCTCAGAGGAGCAAAAGCTTTACATTGTGTGGCAAACAGCATTGCCATGGCTTCAAAAAGTCGCTAGCTTTATAATAATAATAATAATAATAATAATAATATTATATAGAAGCATACCATGTATACTTACAGATAGAAATGATACTGCATATATATATATATATATATATATATATATATATATATATATATATATATATATTACACACTATTGAATTTGCACCCCCACCCCTAACATTTTGCCCTAGGTCTTGGACTTGCTGGCCTGGGAACAAATATCCCAAAGGTATACTTATACTTTAATACATACAAAACAATGTGTATACCATTGGTATGTTTCTGCCTAGGCCAACAGCTCCAAGACCTAGGGCAATATGTTATGGGGAGGGCTGCTTGTATAGTGCATACAATGTGTAAAATATCTGCAGTGCAGTAAAATTTCTGTCTGTAAGTATACATGCTTCTATATATTATTATTATAAAACATTGTTTGGGAATATACTTAGAGGTAAGGCTGAGCAGTAGTGGGGCTGTTGAGGGACACATCTGGGAGAACCTAGATCTAAATATATCCTGATATTTAAATGCACTGGTATAAAACAGTTCAGTATGTGGCATTATTTACATCTACAGTGTATAAATATTACAAATGTGGGAATTCATTTTGCTCTATCTATCTATCTATCTATCATCTATCAATCTATCGTTGAGTATTAAACAAATATCTCAAGCTGTGAAATCCATTGTTTTCAACATTCATTTACATGTCAGCAGCTTTGCCCACACGCAAGCAATAATATAACAGTACACAAAATATCAGGACATGTTTATTGTTGTAAATAGGTATGTAGACTTTGCTTTTTTTACAATCTGCTTATTTTGCACACTTCATAATGTACTACACATTAAATGAAGTGATTCTAGTTTAGTGATCTCTGAGATATTTAGATAGATACCTGTAGATAGATAGATAGATAGATAGATAGAGAGATAGATGGATAGATAGATAGATAGATAGATAGATAGATAGATAGATAGATAGATAGACAGATAGATAGATAGATAGATAGATAGATAGATAGAATGGATTTTATGGAGCTAATGTAGCATGCAGTATAGTGGATTAAACATACAGACATAATTTCCTGTAGCGCTATTTATAATTAGATAAAGTACACTGGGTACCATTAGCAAGATGCAAACTATAGGGAAACATTTAACATAAGTAGGAGTACAATTGATGATATTACAAATATTAGACCAATGGGTCAGCTTTGTGCAATGGAGTCAAGGTCCCTACTCTGAAGAGCTTAATCTAGAATGTATGGGTGGAGACAGAAGATTGGTAGGTGATCAAGGCAGTAGGATGATGCTAGGGAGGTGGCTGTGTGAACTGTAGGTTGTGTACGATCATTTTTTTATTGTATGCAGTTTGTGCATATTAAGGCTGAAGGTGATAAACAGATGTGTTTTTAGTTAGCGAGGCAAGAAGTTTGACAGAGTAGGTGTTGCTCCAGAAAAGTCCTGCAGGTGGGAGTGAAATGAGGTTACAAGAGAGAAGAAATTAAGACATTCATTAGCAGAGTGAAGATGGCAGTTTTGGGGTGTATTTTGACATGAGGACAGAGATATAATGGAGAGCACTATTGTTAAGGGCTTTAGGGTTAGGATTTCACATTTTATTCTGTAGCCTATGAGAAGCCAGTGGATTGACTGACAGAGAGCTCTTCCAAAGTCAGAGCATTGATTTTGGTGATGAGTCTAATAGAGGCATTATTTATGGACTGGAATGGAGATTGATCGGTGATGTAGATGTCAACAAAGAGTGAGTTGCAGTAGTTGAGGAGATATATAATGAAGGAATGAATTTGAAATTTAGTTGTTTCTTGTGTAAAATAGTTGCACATTTTGGAGATTTTTCTTTAGGTGAATTCAACATGATTTGGTTATTGATTTCATGTGAGGAATGAAAGAGAGGGCAGGAACTAAAAGAACCGCAAGACAGTGTGCCAGAGAGGTGAGAGTGATGATGGCATTGTCAATGTTGAGGGATAATTGAGGAGTGGGAGCTGTAGTAGAGAGAGGGAAGATCAGGAACTCAATCTTTGAAATGTAGAATTTGAATTGATGGACAGACATCCAGGAGGATATGCTTAAGAGGCAATTGGTAACACTAGAATCGACGGGGTGGGTCTGGTGCGGAGAGATAGAATAATATGTCATTTGCATAAAAGTGATACTGAAATCTAAAATATTTTATTAGGGTGCCAAGGGAGGATGGATGGAGAAATTGAGGTGCCTAGGCTTGAACCCTGGGGTATGCTAACAATCAGAAGGTGAGGCCAAGAAGAGGTCCTGTAGAAGAAGAAACTAACAGCCTTATTAAATTGCGATTTGGCTAATTGAATAGGGCTCTATATAAGCACATAGCATATTTTTTTACAGAAGTTTTTAGTTAGTGAAGATCTTGCTTTTGGATAAAAGTTCACTAACTAAAGCTTCTGTAAAAAAAAATGTGCTCTGTGCTTATATAGAGCCCTAATCAATTGGCTGAATCGCAACTTAATAAGGCTGTAAATGTTTAGTTTCCACTAAATGTTCAGTTTTCTCATGAGATAGCTGTTTCACGAATGTCAAGGGAGTAGAGAATTTGAATAAGGCAGCAGAGAGAACCAGTATATATATATATATATACAAAGGCATAGAGAAGTGACCCATTGACTTTGCAGTGTCATCATTGACATTTGTGAGAGCTGTCTGTTTAGTGTTTGGGTTGGAAGTCATACTGAAAGGGGTCAAGAACAGAGTTCCAGAAAAATAATTGAGTTAGGCGCTTGTAGACAATTCACCCCAGTAGTTTGGATGCCAAGTAGAGATATAGGGTGATAGATGTAGAAGCTGGGTCAGATGAGGATTTCTTAAGGATAGGTGTTATTAAGGTATGTTTTAAAGATTAAGGGAAATATTAAGAATTTCAAAAATCTCTTGCATCACACTATTATGAACAATAAGGAAACGTAATAGGAAAGAAACAATAAAACGTGTTATTATTAATATCCATGTATTTGTATGTCAAGTTACCTGTATAGTTCTTTATTCCCAGTGATGGAATGGTAATGCAATAATAACGATTCAGAAGCCCATACTACTTGACTTTCCTACCAGTTAGAAACTACATGATCATTGTGTTCAGGAAAGTCTGGGAACAAGACTAGGGTAACCTCAATGACAGATTTATTAAAGGTAGCACTACACTAAGCAATATACTAAATAATATATATGGCCCAATTAAGTATTCCATTAAAATTTTTTAAAAAACAGGTTGAATGAAACAGCATAGTCACCCAATGTGGACAAATATATTATAGATAAAGGACTAAAGAAGTCACATATAATTAAATTGTTAACGTGACGTGAGAAAATGCTTTTAAAAAATGAAAATAAATAATACTATAAATAAATATTACATACATTTTACCTTAATGGACACAGCCTTTTTTCTTAGACTAGCTTATCCTTTGGTAAGTAGATTTAATGTTTTTTTAGGCGTGTGACAAGTGTGTCATTATGCACACTAGAGAAGATTCAATAAAATGTTAGACTCACATTTGGGCCCTCATTCAATTGCAATTTGGCCAATTGAATAGGGCCCTAAATAAGCACATAACAAAAACATTTTAAAGAAGTTTTTAGTTAGTAAGCATCTATCCAAAAGCAAGCTTTTCACTAACTAAAAACTTCTTTAAAAAAAATATGCTATGTGCTTATTTAGAGCCCTATTCAATTGGCCAAATCGCAATTGAATGAGGGCCTTGGTAAGCCTTGCATTGGCTTACTCTCTTCAGCAATTATCACTGTATTCACTAAAATGTCTACATTATAACTGACCCTGTGATGCAAATGTATATGTTAAATACTTTTTGTATCTGCGTCGCATAACCCACTATGACAAATCAAGTTTCTATTGAATACATTTAGATCAATGGTTTGTATTATAATAGAAGTTTCAAGTTAATGTCGAATATTTTTGTATATGAAGTTGGTAATATAGCTAATATGTAATTCTGTATAAAAAAACTTCCCGGCATTACGCTTTACATTATACTTCAATGTGTACTGTATATGGGTATCACACTAATTATCATTAAAGGAATAGATTCCTTGCTAGGATAACCTAGTGAGGTAGTTTAGCCTGTTTTGGAAATACAGAATTACTAGTACCCTTTTACAAAGCATCCAAAATGCCCCCATTAAATAAGAAATTATAAGAGATACCAAAGAGTAACAAAAAAGAAAGAAAGAAGTTTAGTACAGTAAGGCTATGAAAACTAACCCTTCATACCTTTCACTACAAGTTTATTTTTTTAACAAACTCCAGCAAACAAACTTTTTCTTTAGCAATGGAGTTCGATATATTAAAAATAATGTTAATACACAAAAGTATTTAATTGTATTGCACATGAGTGTTCAGTACTGATGATGATAATTTCTAATAAACGTCACAAATCCATGTTTTGGTTTACAGTATACAATGAAATAGCATCTGAATAATAAGTTTGTAGTAACATGTTTTGTGATATTTAATCAAAGAAAGTTTTAACCTCTGACTTTCATGTTGCTTGTCGGATTGTGGTGTGAAGTCATTGTTGTTTTAGGTGGGAAGTGTTTAAATTGGTGCAAGGTTTTAAAAGAGCATGTCATTGCTGCTAATGCACATGTGCAACTTTAAGTGTGATCTTGGGCTTTAATTATTTTAGGTGTAATTTTAACACTTGGCTTCAACTTGGTTCTAACAAGCATCTAATGCTTCATTTATCACCTCAATTCATTACCTCCTCTTTCTTCTAATAACAAAAGAAAATGGAAAAAGCAGGACCATCAAAACACTACTGACTGTACTGGAAATTGCTGAGCGAAATAATTAATTTGTTATAAAAAAAAAGTTATCTTTTAGTACATGCATTTTAATATTCCTTGCATTAAAAGGGCATTTCAAAAGACAGGTTGTATACTTTCTGAAAGGTATATTTGAATGAATATAAAATACTGCAAAGGTTAAAAACCAAGGGCCTCATTCAATTGTGATTTTCCCAATTGAATAGGGCTCTATATAAGCACATAGCATATTTGTTTACAGAGGTTTTTAGTTAGTGAAGACCTTACTTTTGGATAGAAGTTCACTAACTAAAAACTTCTGTAAAAAATATGCTATGTGCTTATATAGAGCCCTATTCAATTGGACAAATCACATTTGAATGAGGCCAATTGTCAGAATTTCCTTCTGACAAAGTCTAATTAAAGGGCACTGATTGGTTTCAGCTACCCCTTCCAAATCAGGATGTTTCGGAGGGAGATTGCAAATCTGCTTTTGTATAGAGTTGCTCTTATTTTTTTTTTTTATCTTTTGCAGCTTTCAAATTTTATGTAAACATATTTTGGCAATGTTTAAAATGCATGATAGACAATTATGTGAGTTCTGTAACCAGGTAACAATTGGGAGATTCACAGAGATTGTCTGTGAAGAGCACCCTTCAAGAGGTATTCACTAATGACATATGTAAGGCACTCACTCCACCCACTTCAGTATTTTGCAGCGTTAGTAACTGCAAAGCCTAAAGTAAATACTGTATTAGTTATTTGCCGCAAGATATGGATAAAATGTTATTAATGTAATTGATACTGCTTTATATTAAAAAATCTACTTCTGTTAGTATAGAAAATAAGTAGTAACAGTCAAATACTGTATAATACAGTATTAATTATAGTCAACAATTTATTTGTATCTTGCAAAAAAAAACTACAGCCTTATTAAATTGCAATTCAGCCGATTGAAAAGGGCTCTATTTAAGCACACAGCATATTTTTTTACAGAAGTTTTTAGTTAGTGAACTGCTATCCAAAAGCAAGGTCTTTACTAACTAAAAACTTCTGTAAAAAATATGCTATATGCTTAAAAAGAGCCCTATTTAATTGTCCGATTCGCAATTTAATAAGGCTGTAAGTTACCACATTAGTTATAACTATAGGAAAAAGCACATTGTAACCTTTGGGCCTCATTCAATTTGGGGATATATATGTTTATAGATAGATAGATGGATAGATAGTTGGATGTAGATAGATAGATAGATAGATAGATAGATAGATTGATAGATAGATAGAGAGATGACAGATAGATAGATAGATAGATAGATAGATAGATAGATAGATAGATAGATAGATAGATAAATAGATAGATAGATAAATATATAGATATATAGATAGATGGATAGATAGATAGATAGATTGATAGATAGATAGATAGATAGATAGATAGATAGATAGATAGATAGATAGATAGATAGATAAATAGATAGATAGATAAATATATAGATATATAGATAGATAGATAGATAGATAGATAGATAGATTGATCGATAGATAGATTGATCGATAGATAGATAGATAGATAGATAGATAGATAGATAGATAGATAGATAGATAGATAGATAGATAGATAGATAGATAGATAGAGCTAATGCAGTGTGTTCATGTTAGATAGATAGATAGATAGATAGATAGATAGATAGATAGATAGATAGATAGATAGATAGATAGATAGAGAAAATTATCATGATATAAAATATTACTGCATTATTATTAAGGTCATATTTATTCTTATTTTGCACATTCTTTTAAAACGTAATAGTTATTGCCTATATTCAATTTGAGTAAATTATAGATAATACTGTTATTTATTCTACATGCAATATTCCACTATATGTTAACTGTCTTAGCTAATAATTTATTGTGATTTCTGCATCTTGATATCACCAAAGACTATTAACTGAAGGTAAGACATTATATCACAATAAGTTCCCTTTGTCATTGCTGCTGAGAGCAGTCTTGTTTCCAATATGCAGAACTATTCACATCAAAGTTAAACTGAAAAGGCACACAAGGCACAAGTATGAATATATTTTAAAAATGGAGAAAAAAATATTGCAAATTACATATTACATTTCTAAAAACTGTTTTGCATCTTATTTATTACTTAGTTATTTATTTTGTAACATAAACATCTTTTTTTCACATCACTCCGTCATAAAACTGACTGAATCACATTGCTAATGCATCATAAAGTCCAAAGTACCAGAAAGGACAGAAAAACTCTCAAACACTTAAAACAGAAGGTAGAATGTAGCGTTTGATACAACCTTAGGGCCTCATTCTATTATCGGCCGTAAATCGTCCGCAAAGCTGCGATTCCTTGCGGGGCTCCCGTTACCTTGCAATTCAATTATACGGCGCCGCAAGGATATCCCTTACGGCCGGCCGTATATCTTGCAATCGGCCGTAAGCTCAGAAATCTTTAAATGCAAAAATAAATTCAAGACGGCACTGTAAAGCTCTGTAAATGCTAGGGATCATTATGGGGGACATGAGGATTAATAGCAACCCCCTCTCAAGCTTGCGCATCAGCCCAAATCCGAGATTACATTAACTGTTTATTTTCCGGCCGCAGCGTGGGCGGGTCTGAGGTGCTCCAAGCCCTCTGGACTTTTTACATGGATATGTGACATAAATTAAAAATAAATGTATTTACGGATTTGAGTGTAGGGGAATGTTGTGCTATTAATGCTAACACCTACAATCACTTTATAGTCTCATAAGAGTGCAGGATGGCTTTATTATGGCTTTAAAATGTGCTTAATTGTGTGCCTGCGGGACCTTTTTGCTGCAAGTAAGCTGCGGCTCGGTTTTAGCCTTGCAGAGAGGGTTCCCGGAGCAATTGAATAGCAACCAGGATTTTCTTACGGCCGAAACTCTTGCGGCCGTTTAAGATCAAAGGCTTTCCTCCGGCGCCTGCCTGCCGTAATCCCCGGCCGGAAGGGAATACAATAGCCGAATAGCTTGCGGCCGGTCCTTGCGGCCTCGCATCTCCTACGGCCGATAATAGAATGAGGCCCTTAGCATTTATAGCACTATTGTTACATCTTCCATGATACAAAGATATGTCATCAAAATGTGACTGCTACAAATTTAGTGAGCGCAGAACTTAGCCGAGCACATCCCCTCAGGCTACAGGTCATAAGAGCCTGTTCCAGACTGTAAGCTCTTCGGAGTAGGGACCTCAGCAATGTTGCACCAACTCTGTTGCACCAAGTTTTCTGCTGAGCCATTCATCTCCTATCCTTATTGTATTGGATATGTGCTACTACTCATGTTAGAATTTGTCTATACCTCTGTAATTTGCTAATTATATCCATTGTACTTTATTTTACTTTGTAAATATGTTCCTGAAAATGCTAGAGCTTTATAAATAAAGAGAAATAATAATAATATAATAATAACTGTGAAGTACATCAATGTTATGCCCAAGTAGATGTTCTCTAAAAATGCTTTTGTGATTGTAGCATAAATAGCAGGTAATGTTACATACTTAAAAAAGTTTTTTTTACCACCAACTACAAAATTCTTTAGGAAAAAAAAACAAAAACATATGCTCAAATATGCTTCAAATTTCAAGGGTTATTTTAACGGTCCTTTCTTAATGAACTAGTTAAGATTTTGGTGTAATTTACTTTGTGCTGCAAAGTGCAACAATCAGACCGCTACAAGAAACTATTCTACTTTTTCCCAATCTTATGCAGTTTTTAAAACTCCACAGTAAAGATAGCAATATTTTCAAAGGAACTTTTCTGAAAAATAAAGATCATCTAGTTATATGATCTTTACTATTTAAAGAAACAGGAAGGGTTCTTGTTTTTGTTAAAATAAACAACATAAGTGCTTAAAAGCACTGTTGTTACACACTGAAACCTTCCAAATAGTCCCTGCAAAGGTTATCCCTCTGTAGCTCATTCATACGACTAGATGTACTAGCCAGACACAGAATGTGTGCAATCAGAATGTTACTAAAATGCTGCTAAGATATATTGCCCCATTAAATTTTGGCTACGTGTAAAACCGTAGCCCGTAAGGTAGATAGTAGGACTTACGGCTATTAAATTAGCCTCTTAAACCTACACGCAGATGACTTGCGGGTTAAGCCGTTGCAAAGCCAAAAAAAAGCCTACAAGACGTGGATTGTGGAACTTTGTGGCCACAAATCCTTTGTTCTCTCAAGCCCGTAACCGCTACGATTCCATTCATGCTATTAAATTGCAACAAATGCACTTGCATTCAACCCTGTAACACGCAAATGGAGCCATAGACCAATGAGTGATAGAGAGGACTCGTAAGGGGGTAAAGTCCAATACGTAGCCCCGTAAATGCAAATAAAAACACACTACTGTACTTTTAATAAAAGGGAAAGTGATGTTAGATCTTAGTATTAATAGCACAACATTCTCAAACCCGCAAATCGGCCAAGAAAAATACTTTATTTCATGTTTAATTTCTGTGTTATATCGATCCCGGCAATCAATGTGTTAATACATATACTGTAACCCTCATGTGATAGAATATCATATTTACGGCTTTATCAATATTGCATTATTCTGGAATGTGGGTCTGATCACAAATTGTAATTGAAGCCCGTAGGACTTTGAAATCTAACCTCACTTTTTTCAGTGAAGTAATGATGATAATCTCTTTTTCCATTGGCTCCGTCTAAACCCGTAACTATGGGTTTGACTAATTGATCCTGCGCAGGGCTGCAAATCCAAAATTCGCCAAATGAGTTAGGGGTTTGTGTCTCAAGCTCGTAACTTGCAGCCCCTTCTAATTTAATAGCACTGTAACTTGGCCAAATTTCAAGCCTGCAGCCGTTGCGGGTCTCACGTTGCACTTACGGTGCTCAAATTTAATAGGGCTGATAGTCTTTCATTGGATACTACATATATTGCTATAGACAGATCGTATCGGGAGCTGCAAAGGTCTGGCATCTACAGGGACTGTTTAGAATGTTTTGCTTTATGATTAAAAACAGAGAGCCCAATTGTATAACACAATTATATAAAGGTGGTTACTGTGGGTCTGAATAACTCTTAGAGAGCTGGTCTAGTTCCATGTTATTCTATGGATCAAATGTATTACATTTTAAAAGGTGGGGCGGTTGCCAGCGGGCAACATGAAGCCCTCCAAAACATTCCATGTGACCCACATTCTGTTCTCTGGCATAGGAGAGCATGTCCCTCTTCAACAACACAAAGTACATTTTTTTCACTCTCTATGCCCTTCAAAACACTTTTCCACCGCGATTCTAACATTTATTATATAAGTTAAACACAAAGACTAAATGCATTGTGTGGCCCTTTTAATGACTCAGTGGTCACATATTTGGCCCTTCAAGTAAAATAAATTGCTGCCTTATATCTGATCCAAACAATACACAATGTAGACCTCAATATATTTCTATACGCACAAACACAAAATATGTTGAGGACCCTGCTCGTGAGACATCTGAATCTAATAAATATTATTTGTAATTAACTATTCCCATTCACTTACTAAATGTATCAGAGGAGCAATTATGTTATTTTGGTTAAAGTTCCAAAAACAGTTTTACAAAAAAACCATTAGAGGGCAGGCAAGCTAATAGTCCAAAATTAACTGAAACATGGGAAAGACTAGACCAACACAATCATGTTTTTGAAACTTGTAATGGGAAAGTACCAGGTTACTTTGCAACAATAACGTTCGACAAAAACTTTATATTTGACGAAGTATTTAGATTTTTGCTTGTTACTGTACTGAATTTCACAGGCTTTGGCCAATTTTGGCCCAATTGTTATTTCATACATACATTTAGAGATAACGTATATCCATAAATATATAATTTTTCAAGACACTATTAAAAAATATTAATCATGATTTGAAATGCTGGATTGTAATTAGATCTTGGGTGAGCAAAGTCTTGGGTTGAACATAAGTTACCATACTATGTTCCTTACCCCAATCTTGTTGGAACAATACTTACCCCACTTGGGTTGAACTTCACTTACCTTACCATCTTCTTTACCAGATATGGTTTGAACATCAATTATCATTCCACCTTCCTCACCCCCATACATTCACTGTAAGTGGTTATCCCTAGCATTTAGTGGTTATCCCTAGCAGACTGTCCTTATGCTCTTCCTTTTTCTTTTAGATTGTAAGTTGGCAGGTTTTTGATCTTGTAAGGTGCTTTGGGAAAGCACTTTTCACACTGGATTTTAAGCTAAAAGACAGGACCCTCCATTTTTGCAATGTTTTAATATTGTTTTGCCTTGAACACAATCCATACATAGCACTACAGAACATGTTGGTTCATTGCAAATAAACAACAACAACAATAATAATAATAATAATAATAATAGATCACTCTCTCCACCTTCAGTTGTCATGTAGAGAGATGATGATACTCACACCAGGGGGGATATTATCCCCATTTTTAGCACCCAGAACTAAATAATTGAAATAATCGAAACATTTGCACACAAAAAACACCCATATAGGCTACATGTAGCATAACACCATGCAGCTCTCTTGTGCCATAATAACTCTTTCCATTTATCAGATAGAAATGAAGAACAGAAAGTGGAGGACTGTATCATTCTTATAACTTCCTACTGCACCATGTTATTTTCAATATATCCACCAAATGTCCCTTATTTTGAAATAAGAGTCCATACAAATGTACCAGTTTTGGATATAGCTTCCATGAAGGGAACATGAGTTTTTTTTTACTTTTTAGAGATTAAAGAAAATTCTCAAGTGGTGTATTACAATGCCCCAAATATTTCTGTTATTTTCATCTCTGTTCCCATTTGAAAGAGCAACTATGTGTATTTTTATTTATTGTCAGCTACAGACAACTCAAGTTTCTATTTATGGTGGCAACTTGTGTTCCATACAAAGTCTTAGAACAAACAACAAAACAATGTTAATTTTTCTTATTATTGTAAAAATGTAATTACAAAATGAATCCAGTATTCGTGAGATCTTAAATGTGGAGCGTCTGTAGGCATTATTGTTTTTCCAAATGTGAATCAAACACTTGACCCTCAATTGAGAGGTGAGAATGTGGTTTGTTAAGTTTTGAAAATCTAGGAATGATAAATCAAATAATTCCCGGTCTTGCTCGGCCTCAGCATGCATGCAAACTTCACTGGAGACTTCAGTCTATGCTGACACAATGTTTCTTCCTATGAGTGATGCCCCTTCACACAAACATTTCTTTGCTTTAGAAATCTACAGGGGGTGGAGGAGACCAACTTTTTAAAGAGGTTACTAAATTCAGCAGTTGAGTAATAATCCTGAGCAGATGGTAGAAGCAAGGGAAGTGGGCATGCAGTGAAAGAAATATGTCAAGAGCTGAGATGACACAATAACAGAGACAGAGAGTAAAATAGATAACATAGCTTTCATCTCATGGTGGACCATTGGGTCCGGTGATGGCATTCTTCCATAAGGCCAAAAGTTCATTTATAATATATACATGCCTAAAATTACATCATCTGTCAATTTGAAAATCTTCTTTTAATATCACAGTAATTTATATCAAATCTAAAAATAGATGTACACATGAACTGGGGGCTATTTACGTATACACGAACACACACATATGTGTGTAGGTATCTCTCTCTCTCTTTATATATATATATATACCGTATTTATCGGCGTATAACACGCACTTTTTCTCCCTGAAAATAGGGGGCAAATGATAGGTGCGTGTTATACGCCGATATTCCCTCCCCCCTCCTGATCCTCAACCTCCCTCCTCATTCTAAACCCCCTCCTCATTCTAAACGTCACATGCGCACCACGTCATTAGCATATAACGGGTGCGGCACCCGGTATATGCTAATGACGTGGCGCGCATGTGACGTGCCTGGTCAAGGAGCGGAGCGGAGGCCGGAGCAGAAGCAGGTAAGTGAGGGGGAGGTATTTAGGGGGGTTTAGGTTGGGGAGGGGGTTTTAGGTTGAGGAGGGGGGTTAGAATGTGGAGGGTGGGTTAGAATGCGGAGGGGGGTTTAGAATGAGGAGGGAGGTTGAGGAGGGGGTTTGAGGTTGAGGAAGGGGGTTGAGGATAGGGGGGTTAAGGTTGAGGAGGGGGGTTGAGGAGGGGGTTGAGGATTGGGGGGTTGAGGAAGGAGGATGAGGATGGGGGTGGAGGATGGGGGGTTGAGGATAGGGTGGTTGAGGAGGGGGTTGAGGATAGGGGGGTTGAGGAAGGAGGATGAGGATGGGGGTTGAGGGGGTTTGAGGATGGGGGGGTTGAGGAAGGGGGTGAGGATGGGGGGTTGAGGAGGGAGGTTGAGGAGGGGGTTGAGGATGAGGAGGGAGGTTGAGGATGATGAGGGAGGTTGAGGATGAGGAGGGAGGTTGAGGATGAGGAGGGAGGTTGAGGATGAGGAGGGGGGTTGAGGATGAGGAGGGAGGTTGAGGAGGGGGGTTGAGGAGGGGGGTTGAGGATAGGGGGGTTGAGGAAGGAGGATGAGGATGGGGGGTGGAGGAGGGGTGTGGAGGAGGGGGTTTGAGGAGGGGGTTGAGGATGGGGGGTTGAGGATGGGGGGTTGAGGAGGGAGGATGAGGAGGGAGGTTGAGGAGGGGGTTGAGGACGAGGAGGGAAATTGAGGATTCTTTATTTGAATTTTTTCCCCCACTGAAATTCCCTTCTTAAAATGAGATGCGTGTAATACGCCGGTGCGTGTATATATATATATATATATATATATATATATATATACATATATATATATATATATACCGGTACCTTGGTACTTGACGAAGAGTACCAAAGTTCCCATAAGCAGTATTGTAAATTAACTCATATAGGTGTGACGGGTACAGAATACATGACAATTCCTAAGGCATTTTTTTCCTTGTCAGAATGCGTCCAATTTGATATTTTTAGAGTTTTGAGTTACACCATAGTTGTGCTTTTTTAATATTAAAATAAACGACCCAAGTGTTTATTTGAGTATTTAAATATCATTGTATTTAAATATCATTGTATTAGCAAGTGCTTAAAAGATCTGTTTTAACTCACTAAACCTTTCCAAAAAGTCCCTGCAAAGTTCCAGCCTGTAGCTCATGAATATAATGTGTCTGTCTATAGTACCCGCATGTCTGCGGGTTAGAAATTTGTTATAATTCTGGCTGTATTCAATTCACTCAAGCCCACAGTTACAGGGCTAAAGCCTAAAACTGTAAATCATGAACCCATACGTAGCATTTCAGGGCGATGATCATGATCAATAAAGCAAGCCCGTAAGTTACAATTTATAAAGAGCCAATAGTAAATGAGACAGTCATCTTGACGTCAGTAAAACATGGAGTTTAAACTACAATCAATTAGTGTTTAGAAGTCTGATACGTAATCATACTCGCAATCCAGCAAGGTAGAAATCAATAAACATAAACAAAGAAATTGTGCTAGTCCATGTGGTTGGCCTGATATGTATATCTCCTTGATTCCCAGAATTGATATAACATGGAAATAAAATGTAAAAAAAAATGTATTGCAGATTTGGGAGTTTTAGACTGCTCTACAATTAATTATATTGCCTTTCATTACTTTCCCAGTATTTTAAAGTACAGTAGTTTGTTTATATTTGCTTTTGCAGTGTTACACACTGGTGTTTAGCCCACTTGCAAGTCCTAGCTACAACCGCAGTGATTTTGAGCCTGTAACTTGCAAATGGATTGCGAGTAGCAAAATGTAGCCAATTGAATAACAATAACTTTTACGGCTACAATACGGGCTTCAATAATTACAATTTGGCCAATTGAATGTGGCCAAGGTGTACTAGCCAGTCACAGACCTTCTCAGCAGAATGTTACTAAAATGCTGCTGAGATTGTATAGTACTTCTAGTACCATAGACACATTGGGTGCACATGGACTGTTTGGAAGGTTTCAGTGAAACGTAATCTTTTAAACTCATGTTAATAAAATGATTTTTAGATATGCAAATAAACATTTAGATGGTTTAAATTAATATTAAAAACAGGGAACCATCAAAGTCCATTTATGGATCTCTAGAGAGCTCTGTTCTAAACTGATTTTTCATTTGCTTAAAATGTTGGTTTGGTTTATTTTAGGAGGTTTTGGGGTTCTGACTTTTTTTGCCAATATTCATGAAATTCTATCAAGACAAAGTGTAATTGTTTTAAGTTGAATTTTTGGGTGATAAAACTTTGTTCACATTGGCTGAATTAATATGTTTGAAATGTGCCACTTTAAGAGTAATTTGAAAAGTATAATTTATAACTGTTTGAAACAGTATGCAATGAGCATGCCCAGTAGAGACTTGGTTGCTAGTTTAATCTTTTTTTGATTGGTTGATTGTGGTCATGTGATCATTTGTAGCACACAGGAACATAATTACATTTGTTTGCTGATACTGGTAAACAAATGTAAATTTTTTTTAAATGTAATTATGCTGTTGTGTTTTTTATATAAGCCAGCAGTTTCAGAAGAATATTTAATGCTATCTGCCAGTAGTGACAAATCCGTATGTACTTTGAGAGACAGCGTTATGGGGCTGCATCGTCTCGTTACAGCCAGTCTGGGGATGCTATACAACAATCAAGTATTACACATAACATTGAACCTACCTAAAACACTTGCTTGCTGAAGAACATTCACTCAGTAAAAATAAGTGATTAGTTTTACATTTGCCAGTCCTTGTGAACCAATTTAAAATTATTTTTTATATATTCACAAATTATGGTGAACCAACTTAAGACATAATGTTGCTAATTTTAGTTTCATGATTCCTGGTGAAACCATTTTGTAACATATTGTTGGTTATTTTCTATTAATTTTGTTAGTCATTGACAAACAATTTTTTACAACTTGTTTTTGTTTTCAGTCGTTCAATTGTGTCCGACTCTCCGTGACACCATGTACCACAACACGCCAGGCACTTTTGTCAGTCACTGCTCCTTAGAATTCCATTAAGTTCATGTTCATTGCTTCAGTGATCCATCTATCCATCTTTGCCTCTGTCGTCCCCTTCTTTGTGTGCCTTCAGTCTTTTCCAGCATCAGTCTTCTCTAGAGAATCCTGCCTTCTTATGATATGGCCAAAATATTTGAGTTTTCAGTGAATAGTTTGTCTTGATTTCCTGTAGTACTAATTTATTGGATCTTCTTCCAGTCCAAGGGATTCTAAGCAGTTTTCGCTAACACCACAATTCAAAGTCGTCAATTATATGGCGCTCAGACTTCTTTATGGTCCAGCTCTGACATCCATATGTTACATAGTTACATAGTAATTTAGGTTGAAAAAATACTTTAGTCCATCAAGTTATACCTTTTTAGATCTCCTCTGATCTGCAATATGCAGATTTATTATTAATGTTACTACTAGGAATACAACTAGGGTCTTTAAAAAAACAGAGTGAAGTTCACACTACCGTGCTATCATATCACATAAGTAAATCTAACCTATGAGATGTGCCATCCAAGTGTTCAAAATGTCTGTGATATCTTAAACCCTGAGTGTCTGTCATAAGTATTTTTAAATCTCTATAACGTGCCTCCCATTATGAAATCCAAGCTGAAGTTTGCTATAAAGTCTCTTCTCATGACAAAACGTTTTTAAAAAGCCTCCAGGTACCGAAAATGCTTTTAGAGATTCCTGGATGGCTCAAATCAAACAGTACGAAGGAGCTAATACCGTAATTGCATCGGAGTGGAGGCTTGATCGCTCAAGTCACTGCCCCTATGAGCCAGAGAATCCCCCATCTACTCTAAAACAATGGTGGTACCTCTGAATCTTCATGGTACCTAACATTAACCCCATTAGGCAAATGTAAATATAAAAGAGGATTCTAGCACAAAGCCTTGTAGTACATCACTTGCGAGGTAGGGTAGTGAAAGAAGTGCCTGAGATGAAAACTCTAAAGTAGTGATGTCGCAAACATCAAATTTTCGGTTCGCGAACAGCGGACGCAAACTTCCATCAAATGTTGGCGAACGGGCGAACCCGGCGAACCGCCATAGACTTCAATGGGCAGGCGAATTTCAAAACCCACAGGGACTCTTTCTGGCCACAATAGTGATGGGAAAGTTGTTTCAAGGGGACTAACACCTGGACTGTGGCATGCCGGAGGGGGATCCATGGCAAAACTCCCACGGAAAATTACATAGTTGATGCAGAGTCTAGTTTTAAGCCATAAAGGGCATACATCACCTAACATTCCTAAATTGTTTGGAATAACATGCTTTAAAACATCAGGTATGATGTTGTATCTATCAGGTAGTGTAAGGGTTACACCCGCTTCACAGTAACAGACCAATCTCCCCTTTTAATGCACCACAAACAACCACAAACAGTCCCTTTGCACAACCGCAAACTCCCCATTTGAACAAGGTTGGATACCAAGCTAGCCATGTCCCGTCCCTTGTCCTCACTGATGTCATTGAAGGTCTCTTCCTCCACCCAGCCACCAAGGGTCCCCGAAAGGTGACAACAAGCCCCCTGGGATGCCTGCTGTGTTTGGTCTTCCACCTCCTCAAAGCCACCTTCCTCCTCTGACTCCTCTTCTTCAGACTCCTCTCTCTGCATTGCCTCTGCGTTATTATAAGGTGTGTACTGTTAAGTAGTACTATTCCTATCGGTTTAATCCCTGTTACGTCCACTATTAGTGGACGCGTATATGGCATTGATTTTTGGAACAGGGAGATGGAAAAAGATGCTTGGTCGGACCTCCTACTTCAAATTTGGGGCACTGCGCGTGCAATCTAAGGTGCCACCAGATATGAGTGTCACTGTGCACTGGCAAAAGTTGGCAGAGTAGGCGCTGTAGGCCTCACACACACGCCTGTAGGCAGGCAACTGATATTCAATCGATTACAGTCAAAAAAGTGTTGTTTTATGTCACTGTACACTACGGTTGCACCAGATATGACGTATCACTGTGCACCGGCAAAAGTTGGCAAAGTAGATGCAATAGGCTTCACACACACGCCTGTAGGCAGGCAATTGCTATTCAATCTATTACATTAAAAAAAGTGTTGTTTTATGTCACTGTACACTACAGTTGCACCAGATATGACGTATCACTGTGCACTGGTAAAAGTTGGCAGAGTAGATGCAATAGGCTTCACACACACGCCTGTAGGAAGGCAATTGCTATTCAATCTATTACAGTCAAAAAAGTGTTGTTTTATTTCACTGAGCCCAATATAAGCTGTGAGCCTGACAGCTGTGAGCAACTGAAATTAGATTAAAGGAAAAAAGGTTTTTTTTTTTTCAATGTATTGTACACCAACTATGACTGGTGAAACAGAGCAGAATATTAGCCTGTCCTTCAGATGGAAGGCTCTGGAAGGGAGTGTATGCTGCTGATTGCCTGGAATGTGTCTGCTGACTGTGAGGTGCAGGGTCAAAGTTTCCTAAATGATAAAGTATAGGGGGCGAACCGAAAAGTGCATGTGTTCGACGTCCGCTGCGAACGCGAACATGCCAAATTCGCTGCAAATAGTCCGTGGGCGAACTGTTCGCGACATCTCTACTCTGAAGGTGAGGTCACAAAGATAGGATGTAAAATAAGAGAGTGCCATGTGTCAAATGCCAAAAGATTGGAGAACTTGAGGAGAAAAGATGATCAGCGGTGCTGAAATCAGTTAATTGAGTCAAGAAGAAGTAGGCAAGGTCAATTACTATTTTGGTCAGTGCCTGATAAGTGCTGCACAAGAAAACCAGATTGCAGAGGGTCAAAAAGGAGTTGAAAGTGAGGAAATTAGTAAATGATTGTAGATATTCTGATCAATAAATAGTTTCTTTAGAAGGGGATTAATCTGTCTGTTTAAATGATGGTTGAAGCTTGCTGGTTAGTAGGGAGAGGTTGAAAATATGCATTAGATTTGGGATAAGTGCGACTGACAGGGCGGCGTCCTGGAATAAGGGGACAAGGAGTCGGGAGGATTATAGAATTGCAGAGACTTCTTTATGGATGTGAAGGAGTGTGGGTATCGGGTTAGGAGGGTCCTTTCTTACATATTTGTGGTCTGCTGTAACAACTCAACTTTGTTGGTTGCAGGAAAAGGTATTTCCTAATGTTGTCTATATTTGAAATAGTTTACAGGGCATTGGGCAATTAGTTATGAGAGGTGATGGTGTGTAGAGGAGACCATTAAAAGTAGAGAAAATACATTTTGGATTGAGGACAAGATAAGAAATAAAAAATAATTATGTTTGGAAAGGTTGAGAGCAGTGGTATATGACTGAAGAATGAACTTGTAATGGGAGAATTTGTGAATTTGAGAGGGTGGTAGTTAATATACTTTTCTAATGTGAGGTGGCATGTCGGGACAAGAGATCATTTTAATGGGGCAGAGAAGGGGTTTTAGTTTGTTTGAAAGATATTGAGGGCTAGTACGTGGAGGATTCTGTAGGATATTTAGGTGGGTGTTGTAATAATGTGCTGAGAATGTAGTGAGGTTGCAAGTTAAGAGGTGATGGTCAGATAGTGGGAATGAGGAATTGACAAAGATGGAGACTGAACAGAGATAGGTAAAGATGAGGTCATGTGAGTTGCCATCAAGCTGAGTGGGAGAATCAGTCCAGAGACAAAGTGAGAAAGTAAGAGAGAGACATTTGGATACAGTGGGTGTGCCCGAGTTGTCAATAGGGATATTGATGTCTCCTAGAATAATAGTAGGCACATATAGTTGGAGAAAACATATGACAGCTAGGATGCAAAATGCTTAAAACATTGAGAGGATGGACTGCAGAGAGTATATGTGTGTACTCTGAGCTGGAAGCAGAATTTGTAACTTGCTTTAGATGTTCAAATGTGAACACAGATGTACTATTTATTTACTGTACTACTGTACGGTGGAGGGCTTCTATCGCTCTATTGCCCACCATACTAAAAATGATTGTTGTGGTACCTACTCATAAGGTCCACAACACAGGCTGAGAACCCGCTCCATGCTGATGATAGCCAGTAAGCTTGAAACAGCTGTACATGGATAGGATACACAGCCTGTGTTTAATCCAATCTTGGCTTTGCATTAAAGCTGTGTAATACAGCATGCATAAGCTTAAAGGAAGCCCTGTTTGATAGTGGCTAGGATTGAAGAGCGAGGCATTTGTGGGCACATTTGCACGTCCCAGCTCAGCTTCCCAGAATGCAGTGTAATAACTTTTTTTTTCTGAACTCTGAGCTGGAAGCAGGTTTTTTAACTTGCTTTAGATGTTCAAATGTGAACACAGATGTACTATTTATTTACTATATATATATATATATATATATATATATATATATATATATAGTATATATACTGTATATATATATATAGTATATAAATAGTATATTTGTGCTCGCATTTAAATATCTAAAACAAGTTAAAAAAAACTTTTTTTTCCTTCTCAGAATTCCAAGAAACACACTTATTACACTACACTCTGGGAAGCTGAGCAGGGACATGCAAATGTGCCCACAAATGTTTTGTTCTTCAATCTGTAACCATTTTAAGCATGGCTTCCTTTAAGGTTATTCCTGCTGCATTACACAGCTTTTATTGAAAAAAAACAAGTTTGGATTATACACAAGCTGGGATTCCCACCCACATACAGCCGTTTCAAGGTTACTGTCTAAGTCTTAAGAACGACCCAATACTCAAGGATGTCATCTCTTTACTATAGGACAGGTGGAGTAAAATTGATCCTGGACTTTTGGAGTCCTTTGTAGCTCCAAGTTGAGAGAGCTGACATCCTTGAGTATTGGGTCGTTCTTAAGACTTAGTTGCCCACCACTTCTTTAGTTGCTCTGGAACATTGTGTTTGAGTTCCAAATAATCATTATTTATGTTTTATTTATTGCTCAAAGTTTTCTTTTATGTTGATAAAAAATATATTTTATATTTAATGGCAAACTTGTAACTTCTAATTATAAGCAACCCTTAAATAATGCTTTGTAAACTTGTAGGTTCTCAAAAAAACATTGTTTAGAAAACCTTCGAGAATATACTGTTCATGTATGTTATTTTTTTATCTTTTGTTTAGAGAAAACTATTTGCACTGTAGGTCAAATAAATAAAATATTTTTGCAATATCTGCACACAAATAAATTATTACATTTAATGTTATCACTTTGTCAGTATGTTGTGATATTTTTCTTTTTAGTATTATTTAAATAACCTAAATTTTGCAATGCATTTTCAAATTTTCTGCATTCTTATTAGTATGGAGCAGTGTTTACTTTGACGTACAGTGTAATTTGAAACCATATTTGTTTGAGACGTTAAAGAGAAATAGAATGCAGTCTGAATATCACTCAGCACCCCACAGAGGACATTTTAATACTGAATGTGTTGTAAAATTGACTTCTGTGCTGAAAGGGAATTTTGTTTTTGTTACATACACCATATACACCACTGGGATTTTTGAAGTTGAATTCACTGTGATACCCTTGAAAATATCTGATTTTGCACATACCAAATGATATACTGTATGCCAGCTATCATATTTATATGAAAACCAGTTGCACCTCATTGATGAAATCCAAGATGACTGCAGTGTATTACTGGGGTTAGTTGGCCATCATACTCCGAGAACATTTACCTGCTGTTTCTTACCTGGATCGTTTTGATAGAAAGAGACTGATATGCTATCTATCTATCTATCTATCAATCTATCTATCTATCCATTTATCTATCTATCAATCTATATATCTATCTACCTATCTACACATGTATGTTGAGGTTAGCAGGTGCTCACTTTCAGAGGAGAACTACATGGTATTTTGGGACTGGACCAATCTTTTGATGGATTTGACTGATAGGCTACTTGATATTTAACATTCTATCTATCTATCTATCTATCTATCTATTTATCTATCTATCCATCCATCCATCCACCCACCTATCTACCTATCTATCTATCTATCTATCTAATTTTTTTGATAAAAGTGGTAAAATACACTATGGAACAAAGAGGATTTGATGAAGTTAATATGGTGTGAAGAAGACTAGGAAAAGTGTATTTTGGTGACAAGAGTAAGAGATTTGAATATGTAGCTTTATAAATAAACTTTAGTGGGAGTAAAGGTGCTGTGTGAAGAAGGCCATAATATGGGCTCCAGAGAACATGAGGGGTGCTGGGAAGCCTTTCTCCACCACTTATGTAATTAGTGTAGGTATTTTATTAACTATAGAAACACTGTATATATGAATGTATATTTTAATTATAATTAAAATATGATGGTCAGTAGTTCACTGCATATATAGGTAAAATGATATAATGTGGCAGTTTGCAGAGGAAGAAGTCAAGTAATATGTGCAATGTTCTGCTTGCTGACTTTGATGTCCATTTTTTGGGTTAAAGTAACCATGAAATGCTAAAACACATTGTAACTCGATTTTGCAATTTCAGAGGAAAAACTGACCAGAACTATATTCATTTTCTATAAATATCATACCATTTTGCAAGCTGCCTTTATTGTTTTCATTTTGTCACATTAAGACTTATTAAGTCTTTACTTTTGTGCGTGAAAGCTTTTGCTTTTATGGATCTGCCAAAGCTGGCAGGAAATCCTTTACAGTCCAGCAACTCTAAATCACTGACAAAAGGTTTAAGGAAATAATTGGTTTGATTTCATTTCTGCTTCTTAAAGAAGCTGTAATTTGCTGGGTGGGTGATCTGCTGTGATAGGTAAAAAAACTGATGTCTCATACACATGAATTCATTAGAATAAAAATTAATACAGAAAAAAAGTGTTGAAAATGTCTGTTTAAAAACACATCCTAATTTCACAAATAAAGACATTCTCAATGTCAGAGCAAACATTGCCAGGGTGCTATTCTGCAGCACATGTTTTTGTTCTAGTTGCCTCTTCAATAAACATTATGAATGGACCTATTAATTTGGCGAGGTAGGTATAGCAGATGGAGAAGGCAGTAGTTGTTTTGGGGTCTTTATAAAGAAGATGTTTAATATAAGTAACCCTTTAGTTCCCAGTAGGTTATTTATTGTGCACATCCACTGTATTAGGGATTTTTATCATATAAGGAGAAAAATAAAAATAAACTAGAATATTGCCCATCAAAAAATTACAGGAATCAAATTTTAAGTGAGCTAATGCTGTTTGGTGTATGGTAATGAACTAAATAATACATTAATAAAGGAATATACTTTACCTATTTTGAAGTAATAAATGCAGGAAGCATTATTCTAAAGAGCTGACAATCTGTTTTCATGTTGCTGCAGCATACAATGTGTGTTTTGAGTGCTGTGGAGCTGCTGTGTAAGTGTACAATGTGTGCAGTGTGTAGTGTAAATAGTGTGCGTGCACGAGAAAAATCCGTTAGGGTAGCTGTGTACTTCCGCATTCTGTAAGTTAGTGTTGTAAAATGGCGCCTAATGTGTGGTACGCGGCTGTTGGTGATTTAGTGCCCTTGTTCTTTGAGCTCGTCCTGCTTTTTTGGAAAATCCGTATGTGTTTGGTGGTGTTTTGCGTGTTTAGGATCCTGTAGCATCGTTTTAATTTTTTTCAGCGGCCATTTTTTCTCTCGCTAAGGTGATTTTCGGGTGTCTAAACTCTTCAATTTGGACTTAAATGGAGGTGTAACTTCACTTACAGAGGTCCTGGGTGCTCCCTCTTGCTGTGTTTGTTGTGTGTATTTATTGTGTTTTGAGGTTTGCCCGGGTCGGCCGTTAAAGTCGTAATTTTGCGAGGTCGTAATGTTTTTTTTTTGTAAGTCCTGTGTCTCATATTTCTGTGTCGTAAGTCCATAAATGTTGCGAGGTCCGCAGTTGCTGGCATGGAGCGCCTTCGGTGCTCCATGCCAGCAACTGCGGCCCTCCCTTCGCGAGGGCCGCAGCATTAGCAACAACTTTTGACAACCCGCAGTTATGACAACTATATATGTGATATTAGGAGAGGAATGTCAACAGTAAAAAGCAGGAATATTTATATATATATATATATATATATATATATATATATATATATATATATGGTCATTATCATTAATAAAATAAGAAATAGTCTTGTGTCCACTGTGGGATAATGCGCCTTTAAGGTGCAGTCTCTTACTCACTAGTGGAAATACAGAAGAGAAATATTCTGAAGCATACCAGACTGTAACTGAAGATATTTCTACTACAATGGCACAAGCCGGCTAAAAACTGAGATACCTAAATCTGTTTGTTGCACTGTTCCCACGGCTGGAATACCCATTAGGCCAACTAGGCATCTTTTTTTAGCTTAAAAACCCTAATAAATTAGTTTTTGGCCTAAAAGCGAAATACTGCAGTTCAGAGACTGGATGCAAGGGAGTGTAAAGTATATTGTTATGCTAATTATTTAAAATCATGGCCCTGACTTGCACATCCCTCAATAATAGTGCACCCTCGTACGTCTCTGCTCTCATCTCCAAATATTCCCCCAACAGCCCTCTTCGTTCTGCTAATGATCTTGTTCTTTCTACAACTTTTGTCACCTCCTCTCACTCTTGCTTTCAGGACTTTTCTCGTGCTGCCCCTATTCTGTGGAACACCTTGCCTCGCTCCACCAGGTTATCCTCCGGCCTCAAAATATTCAAAACCTCAATAAAAATGCATCTCTTTAAAGAAGCGTATCACCTTCCACCCTAACATGCTCATCACCTCTCGTCTCCCTCCTTTACCACACACAATACCTTTAGGTTGTAAGTCTGTGAGTTTCAATCCTGCAGGGTGCTTTGGGAAAAGCACCATGGACACTGGATTCAAAGACATTCACTGGCTCAAAGACAGGGCCCTCCTTGCTTTGCTATGTGTTGATTTGTATTTACCTTTTCCTTGAACTTATCTTATGTAAATAAACGATAATAATAATAATAATAATTATAGGTGAACCTTGCTGAAAATGTCTACATTTGTTTCATTTCAGTTGATACTGGTTAAATATATGTGTGTATATTATAATTATGGTTGATCCCAGGTGAATATATATAAATGTATATAATTTCAGAGAGCCCTGGCTGAATATATATTTAGTACATAGTAATAGGAAACGCTGGAGGATTTTTGATAATAGATAGATGATCCTGATTAAATATGTATGTGTTTATAATTATAGGTGAACATGGGTGAATATATATATATATATATATATATATATATGTATACAGTATATATATACACATTTATAAATAGTTCAACCTACCTGAATAACAAAATAATTTACAACTGTGGTTGAATATTTATATTACAATTGTCCTTGGCTTATGTCCTGTGTGTCTATAGGTGACCTTGGCTGAATATGTGTTTGTATGAGACACTGACTAAATATATTTATTTACTGTATTACTATGATGATTACAGGTTACTCTCTCTGAATACTTATACATTAATATGATTTTAGGAGATCATGGCTGAATATGTGTACATATATACTGTAGTATTAGATGGGACCTAAATATGTAAATATGTATACATATCTATTTGATTGTACAGGGCCATGGCTGAATATGTGTATACTTATTTCAATGTAGGGGACCCTAGCTGTTTATGTATATATTTGTATTATAATTATAGTGGGCCATTAGTGAATTCTGATATAATATGAAGAGGCCATGGTCTAATATGTTTAGATTGCATGAGCAGAAGTGATCCTGACTGAATATGATTACATGATATGGGTTTGTGTAACATATGGTTGATACCCTCCCATTGAAAAATATAAATAATATGGCCCACCAAACAAGTAATAGCTCAGAGTGAGTATGAGTAGCTATCTTGTTAAAATGACTGTTATTGTGAAATGGCTGTGATTTGCTCACAAGAGAGCGATATTTTGCTCATTTGCTCACAAGAGAGCGATATACACTGGGTGTGTGCATATCTTGGGCACACACTCACACAGGCTCCTCCACTTCACTGCCTAGGGACTCCAAAAAGGTAGGTCCGGCACTGACTGTTCCACAGTCTGATCGCATTTTCTCATGTGTGACTTTCTCTTCCAGTTTGTTATCATTATGAGAATATAGTTACGAAGGCTCAACATTAAAAAAAATTGTGGTATAACACATTGCCCTCAAGAACATTGAACTGCATCAGCATGGCCATATTACCGGAATGAGGACTGTCCACACGATACAGGATATTGTCTGAAATCAGGGTAGATGACACTAAACAGTTATTGTCTATTACTTAGCAGGGAGTATACCAAATATAAACCAAGGGAAGAACTATTAGAGCTATGAGAGTGAGCTCTTTAAAGCAGATGGTTGGAACAAACAAATATACTGGCTGATTTGAGGAGGAATCACACATTTGTGAAGTTGATCACAAAATAACAACATTAGCTGCTAGGGCAGGATAGGAAAAAACTTTAACAAATACCTTTTCCCAAACCTAGCTTCGTGTTTTGGTATCCTTTACCTCAGTGATTCTCAACTATAGTCCTCAGGGCCCACCAACAGGTCACATTTTAGGTATATCCCTGCTTGAGCACAAGTAAGCAAACGATAATAGTTAGTGAGGGTCTTCTTAATTTTAGCCTGGTTATTCAATTACTATTTATGTTTATGATGTTTTGCTACAGTGGGTCAAATTACTATATTCAAGTTATAATGTATTTATATATACTGTTAAGATTAGCTGCATATGTACACTGTTGAAGGTTTTACTTTCAAAATATTTTTTAATTGCATTATATACTGGCAAGCACTTCACACAAAACCATGGATGAGTCTTTCATCTTCCTTCTAGGAGCCATGAAATGTAATGAGAGTTTACTCTGTGTGCGGTCAATTGCATCACTTTCACTAAAGCCATTGACCAAGGTAAGGATGCTAATTGATGAGTTAAGACCTAATTTCACCAGTAGTGCAGCATGAAACTTTACGAAGAAATATTAAGCACTTCTGACAACTGAAAAAATCCAGATATTTGTTTAGCACAATTAGTAATTAAGAACAATGAATCTCATGGTTCATGGAAATAGTAAACCATATTACAAATTATGATTTGTAATTTATTTCTATTTAAATACACTTATATACATCTATCGCATACATAGTTGTCAGCAGGCGGGCTTGCCAAAACCCATTGGTTACGCAACGGGGAAACTGCGACGAAGGCGCTCCTTGCTCTGGTGGAGATGAGCGCCATAGGCGCTCACCCCTACGACCTCGTAGCACTTACGCAGGGAGCGCCAAAGGAAAAAGACGCTCCCTGCACTGGTGGAGATGACACACTTTACCATCATACCTACGTCCCGCGTAACTACACATGAACACAAAACTCAAATACACAATTCACACTGCGAGACCCGTAGAAAAAAAATCACCAAAAAACATACCGCCCGTAACACTTACAAAATGAAACTGCGACTTGCATAAAACAAAAAACGAGCCCCAAAAAATACGAACTTAACGGTCAAACCGCGCACACCGTAAAACGCGAAAAAAACACTAAATACAAACAGAAATCACATACAAACATCACATACAGCAAGGGGGGACACCCAGGACGTCTGCAAGTCATTTTATACATCAATTTAACTCAAATTTTCACAGTTTACACACTTGAAAAACCCCTAAGCGAGAGAAAAAATGGTGCCGAAAAAAAACGAGGCTACACGACCCCTAAAGCCGCAAAACACCACCAAGCACATACGACTTTTACAAAAAGCCGTACGGGGTACAACATACACTATTACCAAGGACGCTAAATCATCCACACCCACGTACCACATACACATTCTGCAACATTTTACAACACTAACTTACACAATGCCGAAGGACACAACTACACTAATGATTTCTCCTCACGCACAAAGCCTATTTACACTACACACTGCACACATTGCTCACACTTACATCTCAGCTCAACATCAGTGCAAATCTACATTTGATGCTGCAGCAACATCAAAACAGATTGTTAGCTCTTCAGCACATTCCTTGCTCCATATATTAATTACAAATAGGTAAGGCATATTAATTTATCATTTCATTTATTTAGTAATTAATTATCATTAAAACATACATACATACAACACATTAAAAAACACCACAATACACAATTGAAATACACGGCAAAGGCGCTCACTGCCAGCCACACGATGAGCGTCAAAGGCGCTCACCACGAGTCTTGCAATCAGCGCAAAAAGTATTCACAGAACCAAAAGACTTACAATTCTATTGCCGTCATTTTTTGACGGGCAATTCGCTAGTCTATGTATAATTATGTGTGTGTATATATATATATATATATATGTGTCTACCTTTTTGGAGCCCCTGTGCAGTAAAATGTAGAAGCCCCTGCCAGTGCGTGCGCAAGGTATGCATGCACCCATTTGTCCCTTTTCTGTGCATGTATATAGCTTTCTTGTTGTGTGAGCAAATCACAGACATTTCCCCATAACCGCCATTTTACAGCATAGTTACTCATACACACACAGAGCAATTACTATAAATGTAGAAATAAATAAAAGTGTGTGCGTATATATATATATATATATATATATATATATAGATATATATATATATGTATATATATATATATAGATATATATATATAAAAATATAAATTATAATAAAAAAATATATATATTTGGTGCCTAACACCTTAATCTTTTAATGGGAAAAAATACACAACTAGTAATTCATAAGGGATTAATAAAAGAACAAGGCCTGTATATCAAAAAATAGTAACCTTAATAGGTATTATATAAATGATCCTCATATGTCTAAAGGAAGAAAAATCATTGGGTCATAAAATATGTGAAATACAAAATTAAAATCTATGTACACCAAAAAACAGGGTATACTATACTAGGGCAAGGACAAGGAATGACTGGTTAAGGCAGTATTGTACAAAATAAAATATTCCTATAGGTGTGAAATATTGGACCCATTCACACCTATGAAATAAATCATGGTATGGTCACTGACCGGATGGTGACCTCTCTAGAGGCAAAAAAGAGTATAATAAACCATCAAAGTGGATTAAAAGTTGTACATTCCTGATGCCAGTATAACTTCCTTCATGCCCTTCAGGCCCTTTAAAAAAAAAAGCGTTTCCGACCGGTTTTGCTGGTTCTATGTCAGCTTTGTCAAGGTACCTGTTTAGGTTGGCATCTGTTTGTATATAAATATATACATATATATTAAGGTAGATTAGCCTGATACCTCATAGATTAACAGCAAGAAGATCAGGTATTCTTTTATTCTTTTATTTAAAAGTCCCAAATTGCCTACCATATTACTGAGGAAGAGCAGAGGGCAAGTACAAGTAACACCAGATCTAATTAAGTGGTTGGGCCAAAGCCTAAAGGACACCCAGCTGCAGATGTGTCTGTAAAAGAAAGTCCAATGCTGCAAAGATCAATTCAGAATAGGAACCTGGAATGTTAGAACTATGAACCAAGGCAAACTAGATGTGATTAAGAATGAAATGACAAGGTTAAACATTGAAGGTCGTATTTTGTCACCTTACTTATTCAACTTATATGCAGAATAAATCATGCGTAAGGCCGGATTGGATGAATCTAAAGCTGGAAGGAATATCAACAACCTTAGATACGCCGATGATACTACTCTGAGGGCTGAAATTGAGGAGGAACTGAAGGACTTATTGATGAGGGTAAAAGAAGAGTGCAAAAGTTGGGCTGCTGCTCAACGTTAAAAAGATGAAGATCACAGCAAGTGGCAATCTCACTTCCTGGCATATAGACGGGGAAGAAGTGGAGGCAGTGACTGATTTTATTTTCCTTGGATTCAAGATCTCTGAAGGTGGTGACTGTAGTCATGAAATTAAAAGACGTTTGCTTCTGGGGAGGAAAGCTATGGCAATCTTGGACAAGCTAGTAAAAAGTAAAGATATTAAACTATCAACAAAGGTGGGCATCGTTGGAACTATGGTATTCCCAGTAGTAACATATGGATGTCCGAGCTGGACCATAAAGAAATCTGAGCGCCGTAGAATTGACGCCTTTGAATTGTGGTGTTGGAGAAGACTGCTTAGAGTCCCTTGGACTGCAAGAAGGTCCACTAAATCAATACTTTATGAAATCACGACAACCTGTTCACTAGAAGGTATGATCAAATCTTTTGGCTATATTGTGAGACGGCAGGATTCCCTAGAAAAGACTCTGATGCTGGGAAAGATTGAAGGCACAAGAAGAAGGGGACAACAAAGGCGGAGATGCATAGATGAGGTCACTGAAGCAATGAACATGAACTTGATGGAGCTCAGAGGGAGAGTGACTGAAAACGGAAACTATTGTTTGGATTCCGTACATGCCGCAAAGCACGGTGCAAGTAACAGAGAGTGGTACAGAGAGGGGTACATGCCGCACTGCGCATGAGTGGCAAAGAGCGTCTCAAGTAACGGGGGTGGGGCTAGAGAGGGGGAAAGAGACACGGGGGGAGGGGGGGAAAGAGACACACGGGAGGGTGAAGAGGGGGGAAATAACATAGGGCAGGGGGGAGAGACACAGGGGAAGGGGGAAGAGACACAGGGGAGGAGACACAGGACAGGGGGAAAGGGGGAAAGAGATACAGGGTGGAAAGGGGTAAAGAGACACAAGGGATAGAGAGGGGGAAAGAGACACAAGGGAGGGAGGGAGAGGGGGAAAGAGACACAGGGGAGAGAGAGGGGAAATAGACACAGGGAAGGGAGAGGGGGGAAGAGACACAGGGGAGGAAGAGGGCGGGGAAGAGACACATCTAATATTATACCCTAATTTATGATGGGCAAACGACTAATATAGTTATACATATATTAATAAATAAATGTGTATATACATATATATATATATATATATATATATATATATACCTTTTTTTTAATGACACAATTTTTTTTAATGGAAGACTGCAAAGAGAGCATATTCATCATGATGAATTGGTATTTAGAAGGAATAGGAGAACATAAAGTCACGGTCTGAGTTCATTTTGCCTTTTCATTTGTAGAGCTCTATATTATGTGTTAAGATCCGTTTGAATCTCTTTAATATTCATGATCCTCTCACCAGCTTGAATGAGGGAGATAAAGCTTTTGATAGCAATCTCAGGAACTTGATTAACAATGTACTAATCATGAGTACCAGTGACCTGATTCAAAAACGTTTCAATTCATCCATCACTTTTAACCAAAGATGATTGCATTACCTTACCATTTTTCATTTAGATAAATCCATCTAAAAAATATTGTCAAATGGAAATAAAATGAATATAGCGACTATTTGTGAACCACATATCAAATTGACCGACAGCATAATTACCAATTAGTGCATAAGCACAGAAATCTGTGTCATCGTAACTTGAAATAAAAGCAATTCATTCTGACTAAATGTTATATTGTGCCATGGGATTCATTTTGCAATAAGTTCAAATTGTTATTATAAAAATGTAACTAAAGCATATTGCAAGAGGTAATTATCCATATATTAGATTGAATGCTGTGTGTGCCCTATGATTACAGAACAAATCGCCTATTATTTGAATGCTAATTGTAAAGATTATAGGGTCCATTCAAAAGAAAATCCCGCTGTGTGGATCATTTCCTATATAGCTATGTAGGTGTTGTTTGTATGCAATTTAACAATAACGTAATTCACCCACTGAAAGACGCCAAGCTTACATTTTCGGACTTTAACACACCCTTTCCTTGAGTGTTCAGTTTAATTAGAGCAGTCATATAGGCCTTTGGCACCCCATACTCACATAATGTTAAGGTCACTAATCCTTTAGCAAGCAATTAGCATCACAAGGTATTGTGACACTTAATATTTGTCACTGGCCAAAAGATCTTTTCACAGAATAATGAGTTGTGGAAGTCAAGTTTCTCCCTGCATTTCCTTTACCTGCTTTAAGAGCTAATTAAAGGGACGCTGACACATGGCATTCAAAGACCATGTGCAGATAAAGTGTAATTAATAAAAAATTACTTCGCTTCTATTCCATTCAAATGTGTTTTAGTGCTTCCTAAATTAATGTCCTAATCTGACAAACTGCTACCACTGGCTATAGTTTTAATTGAGAACTTAGCAACTCCAACCATGAATTTCCATTTGCATCAACAAAGCACTGAATTATCCATATACTCAGGGCTAACAGCTTGTTGCTTGGTGGAGCAGATAAAAAAGCTCTGACTATGCAGTAGAAGCCATTGCTTCCTTGTAGCTATGTGTGCTACCGGCAACTTCCATCCATCTAGAATGTAACTGAATCTCAGCTCATGTGAGATATGAGAAGTAGAAAGTTAATAAGATTCGTTAGTAAATTTATAACGCACATAATATTTGTATTTTTTTATTTATTCGTAACCGGTCTAAGAACATAATCTGTAAACTTAATATGTAAGTTTATATATATTCTCTAAAAGCACCATTGCCAAGTCTAGTTCTTCCAAAGAGCATACTGTAGCTATGTGATGTCAGTGTTTTTTTTTATTGTATTCTTGAATTTGCTAAGGTATACTCCTTCACTTTGTTCAGTTCAGGAATGTAATTTAACATTAGGTATTGCATAGAACTAAAATGTTTAATGTATGCTGAGGAGTGGCATTGCATCATAGATTGGCTTCTCTAAATATAGCTGTTTTCACCCTCTCTCATTAATATTTCAGTGATTTATATCACTATCTGTATTCAATGTTATCTTATTGCTATGAAGTGTATGCAAATTACTGAATTTAATTACTAATTAGTTATCGAACATCTATATTATACATATAAAACCCTGGTCAGCCATGTGTTTCCAATGATTTTGACACCTCCCAATTTGATCATTTAAGACTAATGGCTGTTAATTGACATTGTTAAGAAATATACAAATATAATAACGGTGAAAATGCATTCTCATGGGTTGAGGATAGGGGCAGCAATATATTTATGTTTATCCAAAAAGGTCCAAGACTAGGGCAGCACAATTTCAATGGGGTCGCATGCTACATAAATCTTTCAATCCATAATATATATAAAAATCATTTCATATTTTCCAAGAAAAATCGATCTATCTTTTACCCAACCAAACACCCTGGAGAGGAGTTATTTAAAGCTCTGTGCTTTTTAAATTGTAGCAGGCTATAGTTCTATTTGTCTCGACTCCATCAAGGAGACTATTGTAGCTGGAGGCATTGGCATGAAGAAGACTAAAGGGCTACATCATGTCAAGCCCTCAAGTAGGAATTATTGCTTTTCCTGCCTCAGTTCACAGCTGTATTATGTCACCAAATCACATCACAGTGTAATCACAGATGAATAAAATATTTTTTTCCTTTACCTTAAATGCTTTTTCTGTCAATTACAATCAAAGAACATGATTTCAGGGCTGTCAGTTTGCTAAGGCCTTTCCTAGTGATGCCTGTAAAACTGTAATCTGCTAAATATAACATGAATCAGTGAAGTCTTATAAGAATTCAGCCATTGAGAAGAAGCATGTTTTTCTCCCACAGGGGACAGAAAAGTAATTGGTCTTTAAAGAATGAAATCAAAGATGTTAAAATATCCATTTATTCTTCCCTTTGTTCGTGCCAAAATTTCAATGTGTTGAATTCTTGGTTGATACGCTGTTTTACTTCAAGGTAAAGTATAGACATATTAGAACCATTATCAAATCAATAAAGTCACATATGCATTTTGAAAAGTACAAAATGTTATATTTAGTTTTATCTCCAAATTTCATTTCCCTTGTTCTAGGAGATAATCTTCTCTGTGGTGGTGAAGCTATAATTTCCTACACCTCCAACCTGTGGGCAGTTTACCATGATAGCTTGATTACATCATTAAGCACAATCAAAAACATTTCCCTAAAATGATGTGAGCTTGCTTGAATAAATTGCTTCCTTTGATCTCTCTCGATTATATTACAATGGGACCTCTCTTCATTTTTCTCAGAAAAAGCTTAAAGGGAGAAAAAATATTAGTAATATATTTAACTAAATTGCTCAAAATACAGACAGGTTCATTCATTTTAAGCCTGATCTCCTTAGGAGAAAATCATATTTGTAATAGAATTGTTCAAATAAAAAATATTAAGACCTCTGAACCTAATAATAATTCAGTAGCATCTATTTACATGTAAGGTTAATAGTTACATTTTCAGTATAAAGCAATATATTTTTTATATATTATATGTTCTTTTCAATTGTAGTTATTTTTTACTAAAGTCATAAATACAAGATATAAAAAAATTAAAGTCAGTGTTACCAATTTGACATATTTTTCTGTAGATATCATATACTAGGAACTTTCCCATCAAAAAATTATGGGATTAAAATTGTAACGCTGGTAATGCTGTTGGTGCTCATTGCGTGGCTCGCAATGAGTGCCGAGCCTCTCCCCTTGTGTACTTCAAGTTTTTTGCTTTGCACTGACCACCTTCGGAGCTTATCACGAGCCCCACGCTGGGCTCCTTCGGCGCTCATTGCAAACCTCCCCGCTCATGGTGCTCATCGTGAGCCCCGCCATAAGCGCCTTCGCCACTCATTGCATGGCTCGAAATGAGCGCCTTTGGTGCTCATTGCGAGCCTTTCCTCTCGCCTACTGTACGGGCCGCTTATTGCAGAGTTTGTTAACCTGCAAGTTTAGTGCTTGGGAATTCCATGTGTCTCTTTCCAGCATCTCCTCCCTGTCCCTTCCTTGTGTCTTTCTCCTCCGTGTGTGCTGGATGTTTGCGTGGCGAGCGGTGACTGCCGTTGGTTTTATTTTCAAAGTCTTGCGTGCCTGGTGTTGTTGTTGTAAGTGTTAGTGTGTTCGGGGTGGTGTATTTTCTAAGTCCGCCTGCCTAGCATAGTTCGTGTACATTTTACTGTCTTCTGCGATGTGTATTTTGTACGTTTTGCGAGTGGCGAAAAAGGCCAAATATGGGTGAAATTTGCTTGCAAACTCACTCCCAGGCTTCCTGTGTCTCCCTCTGTGCTGTTTGTGAGTGTGTTATATTTTTTGTACATGATTTTCTTTTTTTGTGGGTTTTTAGAGTTACGAACTTGAACAGTGCTTCGCCTAAGTACTGCACCGCTGCTTCACCTAGCTTCGCGAGGCTCGCAGGTGTGAGCGCCTTCAGCACTCATTGCAGCATAAGTGCTGTGTGTCTGCTTCCCCTCGCTTCGCAAGGCTCGCGTGTTTGACAATGCCGCTGGCTCGCCTCTCTTCGTGAGGTTTGCGGTTGCGCTCTTGCTTTGCGAGGGACGCAACTGCTTGACCAACATCGCAAACGTCACCAACATCGCAAGATCCACAACTATACTGTATATGTGATGTAGTCAAGTATTTAAAACTGAGTGTCCTATTTTTTACTTAATAAAGCTGTTTTATTAGTTAATTTGCAGTGCTTTCGCATTTAATATTAACTTATTAGCACAATATTCAGTGTTATATGCTTCATAAACAAAATTGCATCTATCATTATAGCTGAAAGTTTAAAGCAGTGACTCTAATAATAAAAATAATTTGTACAACTATATAAAACACCATAATGACTATCATTTCTATCTTTAAAAGGTGTTACAAGGATCATTTCCAGTTACTATATAATATATATGGCGTTTTGGAGTTGTACTGTAGTACAATATGAGCATTTGCTTTGTATCTATCATTTACTGAGTACAAGTAATTTAAAAAGTTCCTCTTATTAAAGTCGTGCAGTGAAAATTGCATTAACAAAGAACTTGTCTAACAATTTGAATACTTGAATACAAACTCAGCTTACTCTATTAGACTTAGAAATGTAACCAGAGACTCAGGGTCATGATAGAACAGTAAAATGAAGAAAACTTTCTTTGAGGTTGCTGTTAATGAAGACTCTAAACTGCAGCTTTCACCTTGAGCCTCAGACCTGCCAATTCTGCATAATCTGTATAATCTGCTCCATATAATTAGATAGCCTCTGTGAAACAGAATGCTTATACTGCGGTGTACTTTACATTTATTCTCTTGTGTCTGACCTATGGCTTTTGACCTGACAATTCTGCTTTAAATACCACCTGCTTTGACCCTTTGCTTGTGTCTTGAAGTATATTGTCTTCCCAGGTATTTTGCAAGTGGCCAGGACTATACCTTCCTGACACTTTCCTATTGACCCCAAATGTAACCATGACTAGACCCAGATCCCTGAACTCAGGCCAGCCTTTTAGTCCTAGTTAAACTGGTCAGTATCCAGAAGTGCACTTTGTATCAATACTATGATTCACAGAACTGTTAGAATACTCCCTGAAATGAGCATTAATCCACCTAAACATCTCATGTCTTTGTTGGATCATGTCTAGGCCAGCTGTTAGAAGATCGCTTGGTTATAGACATACAAGATGGTTAATTTTTACATATTGCCTATTAGATAATGTATTTTGCAGTTACATACCGTATTTTAATTTTGCTATTTTGGATTTTGCACTACGTTTAAAATCTACATTGTACCATAACGGTGCTGTCAAGAGAAAATTCACTGAGAAAAAATATTGCTAAATGATAGCAATGTTTATGTAAAAAAAAATGTTGGAGCTCTTTTTTATTCATTTTGCCATTACCTTTTTTAAGTGAGAAACTTGCTGAAAAAAAAGTGGAAACAACTATATTGAAGTCCAGTTAAGACTTCAGTATAATGTGGAAATAATATATAAAATGTGGAAGATCTCATTGAAAAGGTCCCATTCTCCAGAGGATTTTATGATGCCACCGTTCATGACATTACATAAGACGTCTCATGACATAAGCTATGATGTCATTAATCCCATGATTTTACTGATGACATCACCCTAGATTCCCTAGCTTTTACTAATAGATCTACATTTGTTACCATATTTGATCTTAGAATGCTTGATATTCATAATGTCACTACTGTAGATATCGGTATTAAAAATATAATCCCACTAGTCAAAATTAAATAGAACATCATAGTAAAATACATGACTAAAGGTGTCAATAATTGTACATTGAAAAATCCATCGGAAATGTAGGAAAAAACGTTCACTTACAAATTTCATATGTGTTCGCACTTTAACTCGTAACTGGACATTAATGCTGATAATCAATAATACAAATATAATAAATAGTATATATATATATATATATACTGTCTTTCTTGCCACATGAGTTTATTATCCCAAAGCAAATACCCTTTTCTTAGACTGTCTAGTCAGATAGCATTGCTAGTCTCACCTGGGGAAGTGAATGTGAGAAATGTGCGTTAATGTTATATTGTAACGGTACCCAATCCATAAAATCTATTGCACAGAATTTAGCAAATAGGAGAAGTATAGAATATAATAGTTTCTGACAGCATTGTTTGCCCACAGCCCACAGCATGCAAAAGCAGTAAAACCGTGTTTTTTGTAAAACAGTACTTTGGAAAATTAGCAGTACTTTGTAGTCCTAAATTATGTTTACATATTCTAGAATTAATTATTTTACAAAATACTTCCCTACTGAACTTTTTATTTATTAGAAGAACTCAGTTTAAGAAATATTCTTGCATTTCTATCGATTTGATAACTGGTTTGTTGGATAGCTGCTCAGAAAAAAAATTCAAGTTGATGCTAGTAATATATAATAAAATAGGTTAAAAACTTCAAGTCAAGGTAGTTTCAATGTTTTTAAACTAATGTGTCCTGTACCCAGGGGTACAGTTTATGGCATAATATTAAGCCATCATTTACAACAATAACATACCTTTGCATATTTGAGCTAATCCATTCACCACACATGGACATTTCACACTTTATTTGTGCTTATGAATTTTAATAATCATCTGCAAAACTATTACAGGACAAATAAAACCTGTGCATTGTATGGATAATTTGTGGTGTTCCATTAAAATGTACAACCAACTAATTTATAACGAAAATTATAATCACAGACCTAAAAAAATCTAAGATTAGCTCTGCTCATATTTTTACGATAAAACCGTTATAACTCCATCTCAATGTATGACTCATACGCTAATATTACTATAACCAATTTTTCATCTACCTCTACTGTTTTTCTCTCAACAACACAGCATAATCCTACCACTATTTTACTCATACCAAAACACAATATTATACCATACTTATTCAAGTACTACTCTAAGTAATTATTAATTCATCCAATAACCAATTCAAACAACCCTACTTTAAAAGCTAGTATTATGCAAACTTTAATCCAGGGATAGTCAATAAGTGCACCTGGGTCCAAATCCAGACCTACAACCCCTTTCTTCTAGACCTCTGCTACTTTATTACATGTAATACTTTTCTCTCCTGAAGCCTCAATATATTTACATAAAATATATGTTAAACTGTATTTTACCTGGGCCTTCTACAATTTGTAGACCTTCTTGACAGAAAGTGGTTTAAAGTAGAGAAGGGGCCTTATTCAATTGCAAGCTTGCAGATTACATTACAGAGGTCTTATGTCTGCTGGCTTGAAATTTTCTACAATTACAGAGCGATTCATTTGAAGAAGCCTGCAACTTATGGGCCCAAATCGTAATCCATGCACTCATAAGTAGCATTTCAGAGCATGATCATGATGAATTAAGCAAGGCCATAACTACCAATTTAGAAACAGCCAATAGTAAATAAGACCGTCATCATGATATATATTTTATTGCAGATTTAAGAGCTTGAGACTGTTGTGAAATTAATTCTAATTTCTTTCATTGCTTTCCCCGTCTTTAAAAAAGCAGTATTGATTTTTTATTTGGATTTACAGTGCTACGAACCCCCTTGTGAGTCCTATTTGATACCCATTGGATTTTCTTCTACATTTGACATTTACGGGTGTGAAAACATTTGTAGGCTTGAGGATTTGTAGCAATTGAATATCAATTTATGATTTTAGTGATTGTAACTTTTGCAGACTTGAAAGATCAAAGGCCTAGATGCGTTGTAAATTACGATTTTGACAACTGCAGGGATTTTCAGCCTGTAACCCGTAGATCGTTTGTGGCTCGCTAAAAGACGCCAATTGAATAGCAAATTAGTTTGCGGGCTTCATTACGGGCACAAGTAACTTGAATAGGGGCCAAGGTATTATGATATAGTTAGTCCAAACATGATATCCCTCCTAAAATGATATACATTTGATGAAAGGAGCACTAAACTTCTTTATTAGAGCACTGAACTTGTCTATTGATTGCCCTCTATATTCTAGCAAATGAATGAGCTCGTTGCTAAGAGGTAAAGTACCCCAACCTGATTGATTTAATCAGACAAATGCTTAGTTTAGTGCTCTAATACACAAGTTTAGTGCTCCTTTTATCATAAATAAATAATTATATGACTGCTATACACAAACATTTCCAGGAATCATATCTTCTACGCTATACATATCACATCGGGACTACGTGACTGTATTTAAGACTAGAATATTATTAGTGGGCTATTTTAAGCTTTATATTATTTTATACCTTCCACATACCAAGGGCCTAATTCTATTAGCGGCCGCAGCCGCTGCGGGGCCGCAGCCGCTGCGGGGCCGCAAGGACCGGCCGCAAGCTATTCTGCTATTCTATTCCCCTCCGGCCGGGGATTCCGGCAGGCTTGCGGACGGTGCCTTGCTATCTCTTGCGGCCGCTCGTGCCGGAGGAAATCCTTTGATCTAAAACGGCCGCAAGGAAATCGGCCGTAAGAAAAGCCTGGTTGCAATTCTATTGCTCCGGGAACCCTGTCTGCAAGGCTAAAAGCGAGCCGGAGCTTACTTGCAGCAAACAGGTCCCGCTAGCACCAATTAAGCACATAAAATAGCTCAAATAAAGCCATCCTGCACTTTGCGGAGTCTATAAAGTGATATTCGGTGTTAGCAAAAATAGCACATAATTACCCTATACTCAAATCCGTAAAATATATATTTTTTAATATACGTAAAATATACATGTAAAAAGTCCATAGGGCTTGGAGCACCTCAGACACGCCCACGCCGCAGCCGGAAAATAAACAGTTAATTTAAACTCGGGTTTGGGCTGATGTGCAAGCTTGAGAGTGGGTTACTTTTAATCCTCATGTCCCCCAATATGATCCCTAGCATTTACAGAGCTGTACAGTGCAGGCTTGAATTTATTTTTGCGTTTTTAGATTTCAGAGCTTACGGCCGGTTTCAAGATATGCGGCCGGCCGTAAGCGGAGATCCTTGCGGGGCCGTATAATAGAATTGCAAGGTAATAGAACCCCCGCAAGGAATCGCAGCCTTACGGCCGATTTACGGCCAATAATAGAATGAGGCCCCAAGTCTGGTCAATATTACTCTCTAGCGCTTTGCATTTTGGACTAATCTTATGGGATTAGTCCACTTTTGTTTGTTCAAGTGTCAATAGTTTTTCAATTTTTTAAATAATTTTGTAGCCTATTATAAGACAAACGGAGGGAAAAAAACAAATAGAGATTAAGATTATATGTGTTAGGTTTTCTGATAGGCTACACAATATTTACCAGTGAGAGATTTATTTAATGAGCAATTCAAATATATTTATTGCCTGGTTTTGTTGCTCTAGTTCTGTATTTTTTTATTTGGGAGTTTGATTTATCCTGAATTATAACAAACAACAATCCAATTTCATTCAGTTAGGTCCTAGTCTCTTAAGACTTTTACTACCATATGGTCTATGCTGTTTACTTTCGATGTAAATTTCCATCACCACTCTGATATTGTGTATCCATGTTAACTATATATAACTGATTGAATACAGTAGCATTCATTATAAATGTGTTAAATTTCACAATAATTGCTACCCTCAAATCTTGACCCTTGACACAATTTTCTTTAATGTCTTTTGCTTAGCAGTAATTGGTTTCACTATATTGGCAGTACGCACAGTTCAGTAGGGTATCTGATAATAGGTTACAGTGCATTTTCACTTTTTCAAATGAAGGTCTCAGAGCAGATAAACTCTTACAAAATGTAGCTAGTCCGGGAGGCTTGGCGCAGTCCGCCAGTGACTTGTGATATAGATTTAGGAGTCATACTTGTCTGTCAGTGAGATCTAAACACTACAGAACACTCCGTGCATTTTCCAGTTAGTTTCAAAGAAGTTTAAACAGGTTTTGCTTTATATTATTCTCATGCAAAAAAAAAAAAAAAAACTTTTGTAAAGCATGCCCTTTTAAATGCATGTTATAAAAAAAATGTTTTATTTCCTTTTAAATACTTACTAGTATAATAATAAAATTCTTACTAGTATAATAATAAAAAACAAGAAGAGGGGTGGGATGGACAAGCGCAAAGCCAAACCAATTGTGAAATATGTACATCAAGGTTTATTATAGCAAATAATTAAAACCATTACACTCACATTCAATATGATATCAATTCCCGTGATATACGAGATGTCACAGATATTGTCCTGTCGTCCTTATGTTGCTTGGTGTTTTTAATCCAGACGGCCCAATGTTTAGTGTCTCAATATTTGAATATCCAATATATCAATTGTTACAGTGATACTTTTACAATTAGAGATAAAAAAACAAATACTAGAAACTGTCTTAGTGCTTCAGTGTACACACACAGATCTAGACCCCACTCCCCAGACTGAGACATCTATTGTTGAGGTTAGCAAGCCTCACTTAAGATGCTCCAATATCAGTGAATTTAGGCTCAGCACAAATGACAATTCATATAATGTTTGCTCTAACCTTATAATGGTAGATCTAATTGAGACCCATCGATGGAGCCTCTCACATCAGGAAGAAATAGGACCAATATGGTGAAAATAGGTAAAATAGCAGCAACAATTAAATAAATAGATAATGTAATTATAATCAAAGATACAAAGATCAAATTGGATCCAACAGACGCGTTTTCGGCCAAGTCTTGGCCTTTCTTAATGGCGATCTTGAATAAAAATGTTCCCCTGATATTTGTGCTGTCTTTATAATATAATATAATAAAATAATAAAATACTAGTTTTTGAAAAAGAAAAAGATTAGTTTTTGTTATTATCTACATTTAGATTTTTGGGCATGGTAAGAATACATATTTTTAAATTGTATATTAAATGCAAAAAATAAATATTTTCAAGGATATATTACATTTTAATGGCTGCTTAAATAGAAGTAATTACAAATGAATTTCATTGGAAAGAAAATATTTATCCAATGTTCTAATTTATTTCTGACTTTTATGATTAGGAAAAAAGGAAAACAAGAAAGAAATAAGGGAAACTAACAGAGCCCACAAATACTAGTCCTAAAGCATTAAAAAGGAACAACATGAAAAATATAGCAACAAGAAGAAGATCTGTGTAAATAAAATATTATGTTTATTGATTTTCTTTACCGTATCAATATATTTCTATCTATCTATCTATCTATCTATCTATCTATCTATCTATCTATCTATCTATCTGTCTATCTATCTATAGTCTACAACAAGATCATAACACCTAAAACTAAATAAAATAAAACTACTAGAATCATGGAAAAGCTAACCATATATAGTATACCTCCATTTCCTGAAGCTTATTAAGAATGTATATTCCCATGTACAGCGCTACAGAATATGTTGGCGCATTACAAATAAAAGTGAATAATAATAATAATATACCTCTTTCTCTCTTGAGATAAATAGCTAGCTAGATAGCTAGATAGATAGATACAGTAGATAGATAGATTAAGCAGTTGTTTCTGATTACCTGTAACAAAATATATATATATACACCAACTGATTTTAAGTGCAATGTCATCATGGCACCTGTCCAGTTGGGTACTTGGTTGGGGATGCCAGTTTAACCCACCATGACTTGCTTTATTATAACAGGTAGCAATTAGTTCACTAGTAGTAAAAGTATATATACATGTTTACTAATCAACCTGAATATCCCTTCTATATTTTACAAAGCTTATGTAACGTGAAATATTGGAACGTACTTTATTTTTAATATTTTATTCCTGATCAGGAGCATTGTTACTCCCGTAGACTTGTTCATTTATTTCAGTTATTGCAAATTATTGTTTTTTTATTCAGCACCTTTCAATATAACTAATAAGTGCATTTTCATTTAAGAGTCATGTTCAGATATTTGCATAACTTAAGTCTTTGTGATACATAGATATTGATTGTTAAGTTAGTTTTTTGTCTTTTCAGCATGACTTAATATATTTACAAATGATTCTTGTTTTAGTTTTTGTGTCTTACTTGGTTATATTTGAACATATTCTGTTATAGCACTATTAGATTATTTTACTGTTTCTTGTTAGCATGTGAGCATTCAGTGACTTTTGAGGGTGTTTTAAACAAATATATTCCCAACATTCCAATGACACAATGAAAGGACTAATGTCCAAATAGTCATCACATTAAAAGTAAGTACTGTAATAAAAGGATATATGAGAATAATTGTAAAATACACTCAAACATAAACGCTACCTCTTACCACTGTAAAAGGAGTGTTATTTTCTTTAAGAAATGAAGAACCCATATGGCAAAGATGCAGCTGCATACCTGTTAACAAGTCATTATCAATAGCTCTTTGTCAATGTAACAGTATTTAGGGCTAAGTCAGACATAAAATTTATTGGCTGTTCTTCAAGGGGAGCTCAGTTAAACTAAAGTTGTTTCAATAAGTAATCTGTTCTTAGTACTTCAACCTTGAAATGAGACAAATTCCTATGAGGAAATCTAAAAAATTACAACATATGGGTCAGATATTTTATTGACAACATGAATACTTCCTTTGAAGATGAGTTCCCACGTGTATAATAAGTTGAATGAATACTCAGATTTTTTCATTATTTTACACCTTGGTTTCAACCAAACCAAATTCTTATAGTTGTCTGCAAAAACATTTTTCATGATACAGCAAAGCCATAAAGTATTTTCAATAATTTGGAATTATATTCAATTACATTAAATGAGGTGCCAGTTGCATGGCAGGTATTCCTTTTGAAATTGTATTTTTGTTAAAACCAGTGGGCCATACAATAATTTCTGACTCTCTTAAGTTCTATATATTCACTGCAGAAATATTCTTGATCAGTTGAATTATTTTCCATTCCCATTTGTACATCATATACAAAAAAACAACAACATTGTGTTCACAAATAAGTGGAGCCAGAGTTATTTTTATTAAAAATCATAAAGTAGCATATACCCTACTGTATCATTGTATTTGTTTAGCATGAAATGAATATTTGTTTAGCACATATTTAATAGTGTACATTTCTTTCAGATAATGTATCATTCCAAGTAACATATTATGCCATACTTAATAACCTTTCTTTATACACTATTGTTTTTTACTAACTTTCCTTTAATGGGTTTACATGATATAAAATTGTGCTTGGAAATGGACATCACAGTATGTCGCTAACGGAGGCCAAAATCATCAGTTTTATATTGCATCTATTTGTATCAAATGATTTGCCTTGAATTTTCATGGCTTGCTGTAAGAGTTGTGTAAGAGTATGACTGCCATCATACAGCAGGTCTTAGGGGCCCAAAATTCTCACATCTATTTGAAAATAAATAATGCAATATAATAAATAGATTATTTATGGAAACCTTAAAAAAAATTGCATTTAATAACATTGCAGTCAGAATCATTGTTTTCAAATGGCAGTGGTATCAATATCTAGGGGCTGAATAAGGCTAAAGTCCCAAGTGTATTTAGTCACGCCTTGAGTTAGTCTAATGTTGAACCACTTCTTCTTGTTAGTCTCTACATGTTATCATGAGCCATTGCCTTTGTGAAAACCTACACTCAGTTTCATTCCCAGTCTAGGGTGACATTGGTACAATCCTTCCCTTATATTCTCTGCAGTTTGATGTGATCTGTTACATTTTGAGCAGACCCCCCATGTGGGTGAACAATGGATAAGAATAAGAGATGTTTCTGTTTTTAGCATGGACTTTTGGAAAACTAGACTTTGGGGATTTACTAAAGTATCGCGGGTTCATATGAGTGTGCGATATCTCATTCTAGCGTAACAGGTCAACATATGATTTATTAAAGGCTTTTTTTCAGCTATAAAAGCTAATGTTATACAGCTCATTGCGAGCTATAGTGAATGAGGTGTTTAATACGAGTGGTAAGGCTTGTTTTGGGTAAGTTATGGACGTCATACTATGGAAACAGCACAAATCTTGTGTTATAGCAGAATATATTATAGTTACATAACATTATACTACCAATACTCAGCCTTTAACAATTATTATACGAAGCTTGAAATAACTGGCAAATTCCATCAACACAACTCTTACTTAAATGAATCCTGGTTTATAGAAATATTAAATCTTAAGACAAATTGTGAGTTATTTGTGCATTAATTATTAATTAATTTTTCTTTTAATAATTTCATGATATAGCTGACAGACTGAGATTATAAGCAAAAGTGAATAATATTTGGTGCTTGTGACAATGCACGGACATGTTCCATTTTGCTACTTTGTTTTTTTTTAACGTTATTAATCACATAATGCCAACCATTACATCTTTACCAACCAATATTGTGCCTTTGATATTACATGGGCAAAATCTGAACAAATCTGTGCATTGTTTTTTTTAAATGCAACTGAGTTGCACAGACAGAAGCCGCTGTTAAACTGCCCATGCTTGATTCCTAAAACATGCATGTACTACTCTGTTTGTGATGTTTAAAGAGTTGGATATGGAGTGGATCAGGCATTACTGCACATTACCAAACCACATCATGGACCTATCTATAATACAAGAGATTATGTAAATAGCTAATAGATGTAAAGTAGAGATTTATGTGAGTCCAATTAGTATTCCCCCCAATATGTAGTTAGAAAAGACTAAAAAATATATTCAACCTTGAATTTATAAACTGCTATTTGCAATTATGCTTTGCAGTAGATAGTCATTCATAGAGTTCTGCTCAGTACTATTACTACTACAATAGTACAAGCTCTTCTAAAGTACACACTGTAACAATGACACTTAAGTAGTCCTAAATGAGCTCTACCATTGCTTCAAATTATTTGACTAATATGATTGGATTTAAATAAATCATTGCAAATTATAGGGATATGTACTTATTATATATCAGCCCATAATATTTACTCTACTGTTGGTTTCAAATTGAGAATGAACTATTGTTTCTTTTACTTTTTAATTAAAATTAACTAAATAAAATTCATACACAGAAGTTCTTTTTACTAATTAAGTAAATAAACTAGCCAGCATTTAAATGAACCATTTTTTATTCTAGTATTCTAATCTACCATGAAAAAGTAGTGTTATGTTGCATTAAAAATGAATTATTTATTTAGATATAAAATTTATGTTGCTTCTTTACATAAAATTAGGTTAATCTTTTCACAAAACAAACAGCTGAAAATAAAATAATTAATTGTTCATATTTAATGTGATTTCTTCCATAACAATTATTTAGCTGCATAATACACATATTATAATTTCACAATATTCTATATCTAACTAAAAAGCCCTTCAATTTAAAGCGTCACCATTATTTCATATATTGCTCTTTGACATCTTTATCAACTTGATAATGGGCAAAATGTTTTTGAAAGCAAAATAATAAACACTGCCTTTACATTTTTATGTATTACGCCAAATTATTAATTACCGCTGGGATCCATTTTCTTTTATTGGCTTATTCTTTTTGTTACTTTTTCAAGAGGGTATATCTTTGTAAACAAATAAACATTCCATTAGAATAAATGAAAGTACTGTCAGTTGTAGATGCCAGATTCAAATTATGCAGACAGAAAATGCATGTGTCTTCAAAGCCTGCTCCCACCTCAGGAAGCAGATCAGCAAAACACAAAATGGTAGATCCCATAGCAACCTAATTGCATAGAAAAGGTTATATATTATCATTTTCTTTTAATACATTTTTAATATGAAATTTTAAAAAATACAAGTCCTTAAAAATAAATTTTAGACAACATTTATAAAATCAGTAATATAATTTACCATTACCAATGAACTTTAAGTCCTATGCCACAGCCAGAGCCCCAACTTTCTTAGAAAATCATAACTAAATCATCCAATAATAAATATACTGTATATTGGCAAAGAATAGTTCATTAGAAGCGATATAGTTAATTACTTGCTCATTTAGTATAATATGAAGTAATGGTTGTCATTTCTAAACAAAATGTGTAATGTTCCTTTCTGAACTTAAAAACAACCATACAGATCTAAATAATCTGTCCACATAATTATTTATTCAAATACAATTTTCAAACTCAATTTGTTATAATTAACTTTTATCCAGAAGTTTAATTACATTTCTTAAGTTTCATTACATTTTCAAGCCAAGCTTAAATTGTCTGTTACAATGTGCAAATTTTATATCAATACCAAAACAAGTGTATGAAGTCTGGATCCATGCTTTACTATTCACACAATACATTTTCATTGATATTACCCAATTTAAATAATAATAATCTATATATAGTATAACTTTGATGTATTATATTTAATTACTGTTCATGGAGGTTTGCATTATGTTTAATGCCCAATGATCATCATCCAATTCAGGAAAGCGGCCTTTACATTTATTTACTATTTCCAAATCAATAATATTAAAATTAAATTATTTTTAATTACTTTGTATATGATATATGGCAGTATTTTCTTTATAATATAATATCAGGAGTGGTTTATAATCTTTTCAAGTTTTCCACCTGCATATGTACTTTGTTTTCCAAATAAAGTAACACAGTAGATGTTTTGTCTATGTCCTGGCACTAGAGTGTTCCTTGAAGGCCCAATACCCTCTTTATTTTTAACCATAATGAGTTGTCCGGCACTGAGAAGACCTTCAGCTGATGATGGGAGGAACACCGTAGTGCATCTGAAACAGGGGGCACGTGTCAACAGAATAATAACTTTTGAAATTTACTCTCTGAAAATACATAGTTACATAGCAATTGAGGTTAAAAAAAAAGTTTAGTCCATCAAGTTCAACCTTCCCTCCAATTCTCATCTTTTGAAATCCACACTATCCGCATCTTCTCTCCCATCCCTCTGCGAGTAGTTGTGATCTATCGCCCGCCTGGATTACCCTCTCAATTTCTGGACAACTTTGCCGCCTGGCTCCCTCACTTTCTCTCCTCCTATATACCTTCACTCATTCTTAGTGATTTCAACATAGCCACTGACACACCCACCTCCCCAACAACTGCAAACTTACTTGTGCTTACCTCTTCCCTCAGCCTCTCACAATGGACAGATTCAGCAACTCACAGTGGTGGACACTCCATTGACCTTATTTTCCCTAATCTCTGCACTCCAACCTTGACATCTCCCCACTTCCCCTACCTGACCACCACCTGCTAACTTGCAACCTCACCTCATCTTCCGTTCACCAACCTTCTTCAATTCCTGCCACCAGAACCCCCAGAAACCTGCAAGCACTCAACCCACAACAATTCTCCAATGTGCTAAAACCCCTTCTCAGCCCCTTTGCCTGCCCAGACATCGCCGCTTCACAGTACAACACGACTCTAACCTCCACCCTTGACACTCTTGCCCCCATAATCACAAACAAACGCCCTCGCTCTCATCTACAACCATTTCATACTACACAAACACGCTATCTACAGAGATACCTATGGAGGAAATCTCGAACTTCAGCAGGCTTTCTCCAGTACAAGTTTACCTTGCGCTCCCAAATGTATGGGTTACGGGTATTAAATTAGCCCTGTAATGTTTCTTGCAGCGGACTTGCATGTTAAGAAGCAGGACGTCCGAGAATAGGCTACGTGTGGAGCAACATTGAACTTTGCGCACGTAAATCCTTTGATCTGTCACGCCCATAACTGCTACTTGTTCAATTCATTCAAACCTTCCATTTATTCCATATTGAATAATGGGTGGTGAAGAGGTGGCCTCAACCCATCTGACTCAATGTTTTCTCAGCATCAATACTTAACAGGGGGACTGGGCCAGCTCCCCACCACCAATGTTAAACATCTGAGTTTTATATTGAACTTTCTGTTGAAATTTTTGAATTATCCATAAAGTTTTCCTTACTTTAGCAGTAATTGACCTTCTAGAAATAAAGTTTTATATTGCGTCATTTAATATAGGCTTTAACCTTCTAGCTTTGTATTTTCAAATTTACTAATGATATGGGTCTATGTATAGAATAACATTCTCTTCATGTTGTAGTCAGCTGTATTCTGTTAACTCTAGAAACCATTTTTTTTACTTCAGATGATGTTTTTAGGTATTTAACAAGGAACTAAACAAAGTTTTTTTGTTTTTTTTTTCTAAATGTCTTTATTTTTTTAGACAAATAAATAACATAAAACAAAACAATTTCCGTTAATTATTAATACATTTAGTACCTGTTAAACTAATTATATATCATATAGAGTTAGATACATACTTATAAACAAAGTTATGTTGACACACAAGACTTCCAATCATTCAAGAAAGGCAAAAACTAATTTAATATTAACTCTGATTTAACATATAATTATCCCAAAATTTCCATGTAGTTGTAATATTACAATATGGAAAATGATTGGGCAATAAACTCCAATTCAATTGTTCGATTACGAATAACAATTTCTTTTATCTCATTATACTATCTGACCACTAGGGGCAGATAACATATTACATACTAGGTTCACTTACCAAATTACTTTCTCAGTTGCTTTCCTTTTCCTTCTAACTTTGCATACCCTCCTACCTAATGAAACTTCACTTTCTTCCTGACCCTTGCTATTTGTTATCTGCCTCTTCCATCCCCTTTAGATTGTAAGTAGAGAGTTTTCAATCTTGTAGAGTGCTTTGGGAAAAAGCACTTTCTACAAAGATTCTAAGCTCAAAACAGGGCCCTCCACTTTTTGCAGTTTGTTAAAATGTATATTTTTCCTTGTTCATTTCCTCTGTATAGCGCTACGGAATATGTTGGCGCGTTACAAATAAAAGTAATAATAATAATAATAATCTCAGACCAATAGCCTCATTAACAGCCATATTAAATTGGAGCTATGTTTTAAAATGTAGCCCATAACTCCAAATTTATGGGTTACGGGTATTAAATTAGCCCTGTAATGTTGCTTGCAGTGTTAATACGCAGGACGGCCGAGAATAGGCTACGTGTGGAGCAACATTGAACTTTGAATATGCAGATTTATTGTAAATTTATCCAGAGGAAGACAAACAGAAAAGTTGCTATTAAATTGCAACATGGTCACTCACGAGCAAGCACATGGAGCCCAAAGCCCAAATTGCTCTCAAGAGCACCCGCAAGGGGGATAAAGTCCAATACGTAGCACTTGTAATGCAAATAACAACACTATACTGTACATTTATTATAAGGGAAAGTGATTTTAGGTCTTAGAATTAATAGCACAACATTCTCGAGCCTGCAAATCGGCCCCAAAAAATAGTTTATTTCATGTTTATATTTTGTGTTATATGTGTTAAGACATATACTGTAACTCGCAAGTAATAGAATATCATATTTACGGCTTTATTAATATTGCATCATATCTGGAATGTGGGTCCGATCGCAAACTGTAATTGAAGCCCTTAGAACTTCGAAAACTAACCTCCGCTTTTTCTTAGTGATGTAACGCTAACAATCTCTTTTTTCATTGGCTCCATCTGAACCCATAACTACGTGCTTCCTTAATTGTTTGCGTTCGAGCATGCAACTCCGACGGCCGAGAACTGGTTTACGAAATAGCGTCTCTCGCTCATAGCTCGCAGCATTTCTAATATAATACTGACGTAAAACGGACAGATTTCAAGCACGCAGCCCTTACGTGTGACATGTTGGGTTTACAAGGCTGGAATTTAATATGGCCCCAAGTTGGCAATGTTACTTTCTTCCATTTTTTCGCAACCAACCATTTAGCAACTAGTAAAATATGACAAAGAATGCTTTTTTCTTTAGAAGCCAACCCATATGAGTGAATATGAAACAATATAGATTTTTGGGAAATAGGTAGGATCCTTTTAATAATTTACCTCTATTTGACCCATCCAGGACAACTTTTGAATTATCCATAAAGTTTTACTTATTTTAGCAGCAATTGACCTTTTCAGAAATTAAGTTTTATATTACATCATTTAATATAGGCTTTAACCTTCTAGCTTTGTATTTAAACATTTAGTAATGATATGGGTCTATGTATAGATTAACATTCTCTTCATGTTGTAGTCAGCTGTATAAAGAAAGAAGCCATTTTGTTATTTTTTATTCTGTTAAATCTAGAATCCGAGAAAGGTGCTTAATTTTTATTTTTTTAACTTTAGATGATGTTTTTAGGTATTTAACAAGGAACTAAACAAAGTTAATGAATACGTACAGTCATTTTTTTATTATACTATTAAAATAACTATATAGGATTTTTTAATAAGATATCCAAAATGCACTTACACCTGATATCGACATATCGACAGAGAGGGGCTCTCAGACTATCTCTTCTAAAGAGATGAAAGGAATATTGATTACTATCTCAAATGAGATAATTGATGCTTTTGTAAAATATTACAGTGAACTTTATATTCAGGAAGAAATTGATTTTGGATTAGAAAGTAAAGTTCTGGAGAGAATTGCATCTACCAAAAATGAATGAAGAGCATGTAGAGACTGTACCATTCTCTGAAGAGTAATTTAAATATATTCAATAAAATCATTTGCAGTAGGAAAGTTTTCTAGACCTTAAGGTATTCCTAATGTATTTTATATACATTAGGAAGACCTTTAGATCAAATTTGCTTAGTTTATATAATATATCTCTGTTAAGAGCAATATGATCAAGTGGTTTACAAAAGCTAAATAGCTGTATGTTTGAAAAGGATAAGAAAACAGATGAAATGCGTTCATAGTGGTAGCATTATTTTATTTTGCATTTTAAAAACATTTGTTTATTTTCAAGTGTATTTTTTTCACAATACTATATTTAAAATATATGATTGCATTGGTCCATTAAGTCCTACTTTTCATATAACACATTTGATATTGCATATATAAAAACATGATAAATAAAAAATAAAATCTTTTTTTTATTTTGCCTTTTATCATTTTGCAAATGTTTGATTTGTTTATTCCTGTCAAGAAATTGAGCATGTCATCCATAGTTTTACTGCAGGTCACTTGAAGTGCAGTACTGGGATTCATATGATCCATGCTGCCCTCTTAAAGAGGGCAAAGAACAAGACTTGTTTGATCCAGCACCTGCTGAGAGAAAAAAAAATACGTTTTTGTACATTTGTAGGAGACTGTAAAAAAACATATTAATACCAAAGCTTTGAGATTAGATAGTATTGATAAATAAAAAAGTCATCATGTATACTTTTCAAAGTTAGCTATAATATTCTAATGCAATCTGCAAAATAAAAACATAAATTATTTACACAAGTGCTTTGGCGATTTCTTATATAGTATTTTCTAATTCATTATTCCAAGTTAAAGTAATTAATAAATATGACTAATGGTTGGATAACAGATTCATCAAGAGAAGTATATTTAAATGAAAATATAATGACACTAGTTAAAATACAATGCTAAAAAATACTAAAAAACAAAAAAATAGTTCATTTTCATATATTAAAATACATGTGGTTGATTATTTTGTATCATAAATATCTCACATTCATATTCAATGATGAGATAAACAATGTATGTACAATTCTAATTGATATGTTCATATTAATTTATAATATAAAATTAAATTTGCTCTATATTCATATTAATTTATAATATATGCTGTAATTGTAAGTACTAATGTCACATATTCATTTGAATGACAAGCGGTAGTAGTGTCTTCTAAGTTTTTCTTACAATGGTAGTCATAGAATAATTCACAAAACAACCTTAACCATTGACAACTGTAATTTTTCCAGTTATCTGGTATAAAGTTGCTTTATTCTCTATCACCATATCCTTATGTACTTTGGCTCTATCAATTTATTTGAATTGATTTAGATTTGAAAATTTGCACCAATACTTTCCTTTACTGAGTCACAGATTTAGAAATTTCTGGTGCAAATTTCAATCAATTAAAAATAAAATTTTAATGTCACAATTCTCATGATATGAGTGTAAATTGAGATTAAGGATAACCAAATTCAGTCAAATTCAGAGTGTAAGGAAAAAAAAGATCAGAAAGTTTGATTCATGTAAAACTGTCATACATATCTATAACTGAAGTATTAGTTTTTGGCATATTTGTACATGTATTATTATACAAAAGTAACATAACTGTAGATCGTCATTACGTAACACCATATCATCACTTAAACTGGCCATTGTGCCCCCAAATTGTTATCCATGCAGTATGTATTTATGGTAAATGTTAAACACACAAGTTTTGAGATGCCAAATGTCCTAAATATAGTGCCAGACAGTGAAAACAAGGCAATCTCTTTTAACCATGGAACAAAATAGAGATCAAAGTGTTATGTGAAGTCTTTTATGTACAATTTGGTTTCACTTTCCAGGTCTTACAAATGCTGTCTAATTACTGTACAACATGTGCCATGTCTCAGTTCTATTTTTATTGGTTACAACAGAGCTGTGAGTAGGGGCTCTTGTGTTCCCTGACTATATACAAAGCATATTTAAGGGACATGCAACTGATATATTTATCTAGCATGCAACTGACACAGGGAGCAGAGGTCCTCAGAATCAGATTGAGAAACAGCAGCTGATTTAGACAAATGCAGGACAACAAGGCTGGGACAAAAAGGCAGCAACTTGTATACAGATGCAGGTGTAAGTTGTTAAGTTGGTAGAACACAACAGGAACAAGAGACAACAGCTGCAGGAATACAACAAGCTGGAATAAAAGGCCAAAGACTCTCAGCAGATTAGCAGTACAGAGTCTTACAACAGGCACCTTGTTGTGAGCTCAAATGGATCTTAAAGGCTTTATTTGTAATAGATTGGCTGAATCTCAGCACAGTTCAGTGACTAGGGGTGGAGTTATAACATGTAGGGGCAGTCCCATCTTTCCAAGGCCCACGCCACAGTCTACTCAGTCTTTAAGTTACTACAGGCTTTAGATTCACAGGAACAACCAGCAAGGCCTTCCTTGGCCGACTCCGAGGCCTAACAAAACAGGTACCTTACTAAAGGCAGGACTCTGGACAGGTGTGGAGAGGTGCATGCAGCAGATGCAATTTGAGATGCTTAGTGGACAACCACATGTTGTCAACTTCCTTAATGTCTGGAAAGTCACTATGTCTGCGGTGCCTTCAACTTCTGGATGCTGAAGTCAGGAGGAACTGAGCCCCATCCTCTACCACAACTTCCACTCCTCAAATATCTCTCACTGTTGACAATGCCATCATCACTCCCACCTCCCAAGCCTGATGTCTTGGGGTTCTACTGAACCCTGCCCTCTCTTTCATTCCCCACACACAGTCAATCACAAAATCGTGTCATTTTCACCTAAAAACATCTCCAAAATACATCACTATTTTACACAAGACACAGCTAAAATTCTAATTCACTCTCTCATAATATCTCACCTTGACTACTGCAACTCTCTCCTAGAGAGCCTTCTCATCACTCGTCTGTCCCCACTCCAATCCATTTGAACGCATCCGCTAGACTCATCTACCATACTCAATGCTCAGTATCTACAGCTCCTCTCTGTCAGTCACTCCACTGGCTTCCCATAGCCTCCAGAATAAAATGTTATATAATGACCCAAACATAGAAAACTTTCAACAATAATGCATCCTATTATAAAGCTCTCATCTCAAAATACTCTTACCAAATGCCCTCTTTGTTCGGCTAACTACCTTCTTCTATCCACCTTTTTTATCACCCTCTCTCACTCCCATCTTCAGGACTTTTCCCCTGCTGCTCCTATTCTCTGGAACTCCTTGCCTCACTCCACTAGACTATCCTCCTGCCTCATATACTTCAAAACCTCACTAAAACCGTATCTCTTTCAAGCAGCTTATCAACTTCATCCTTGGTATGCACAAGTCATCTTTCACCCCTGTACCAGACCATTTTGTTAAATCTGTTTTGATTTGTACTTAACCCCTGTACAGCACTATGGAATATGTTGGCATGTTACAAAAAGTGCATAATAATAATAATATTAATAATAATAATAATAATAATAATAATAATAATAATAATAATAATAATAATAATAATAAAATAAGCTTGCTGGAAGAATCTGTTGACTAGAGCCCAAATTATTATATTCCCTCTGGAAGGAAGTAATACGCCCATGACAAAATCCTTGTTTAGGTGGGTCCATGGACTAGACTGCACGTCCAAATGACAAGTGAGAAGAATGTGCCAAAAGCAGTATATCTGTGAAATGTTCTGAACATAATACTAGATGGCCTGAACTTGAAGGGCAGGAGGAATGGACATCTCAGTCTCAGATATGCTTCTGAGTAGAGGTATGGAAATTGTATCCACAAAATAGCAAGGTGGCAATACCTTGTTTATGCTCTTTCCAAATCAACATCCTCACAAAAGATGAGAGGGCATCTGCCTTGCCATTCTTCAAACCAGGTCAATATGTAATAATGAAGCCTGAATGTGAATAGAATAAACACCATTTAACAAGCAAGTGTTGCTATTCTTCAAATTTAGTTTTAATAGCCAGAAGCTCCTTGTTTCCAGTATCTTCAGAGGTCCATCTGAAGACTTATGTTGAGATAAGATGGCTTTGGCTCCTGTCTTAGAAGTATCCATTCCCAGGATGAATGGCAAACTAGGGTCTCAATGGATAAGCAGAGGAGTTGTGGTAAAATATTTTTAGAGTTGTTGAAAAGCTTGTAAAGCTGCTGAACTCCAATAATTGGTAATTAGCTCCTATTTTGTTATGTGACTACAGTGGAATTTTTTTAATGAAATTTCTATAGAAATTGGCAAAACTGATAAAACATTGGGGGCTTTGAGATTTTAGGAACCTGCCAACTAAGTGCAGTTGAGAACTTACCGTGATCCATGGAAACACCAGGAGGGGTGATGATGAAGCCTAAGAAAAGCACTGAGTCTGCTTTAAAGACGCATTTCTTTAGCTTCACATACAAGCAATTTTATTTTAGCCACTGGAGCATTTTATTGAGATGTACTGTAGATGATGAGTTTGCAAGTCCAAAAAATATTTTAGGATGTCATCAAGGTTTACAACTACATGACGATATAAAAGGACTCTGAACATGTCATCAATACAATGCTGGAAGACTGCTGGGACATTACATATGACAAACGGCATGATGAGGTACTCATAATGAGCACCTCTCTAATGATCATCTTGCATTGAAGGCTATCTTCCACTCCATGTTTTACTTTAGATCCTTGGAAGCAATCCATTAGAGATTAGGGGAGAGAATAATATATACCTTATAAAGCCCCCTGTAGTGGATTCATGAGCACAGAGTGGCGTCTTTTTTGGCTATGAGAAAAATCCAGCACCAACCGGAAAGGTAGACTCTTGGATAAATTCTCTTTTCAAGGTTTTTTTTATATATTCAAACATGGACTTGGTGTCAGGTTCTGAGAGAGGATATATTTGTCTATATTTGTCCAAGGACAGAGATATATAGGGCAGTAATAAAGCCTGTGAGAAGGTAGAGTCTCTGCTTTAACTTTAGAGAACATATCAGAAAACTCCAGGTTTCTATGTAGCTTGTTCTTTTTGTAAAATATACTCACACCAACTCTGGAGTTATACAATTGCTGTGGTGGACTGTTTCTTCAAGTCCTAGAGAGGCTTTACAAAATGTTGACTTGCATGCTCTCTAAAATTTAGCACTCCAGAAATGTATCTGTGCCTGCAACCTAAGATCACTTCAGTGGAGGTGGTGTCTAAAAGGTCCAGAGTAATTTCTTCCATGTGGAGCAGACCCGTCATCATAGACAGAAGTACAGTCTCTTGGGTAAGTTGAACCAAGCCAAGAAGAGGGCAATACAAAAAGTGTACCGGCATCAATTGCTACTTGACTTTAGTAGATATGCGAGGGCAATTTTTCTATCTACAAAGTTACCACCGGCACCAGAATCAATAAATGTATGGAAGAAAGTCTTTTGGTTTTCCCATCTGAATGTCACTGAAATCAGAAGGCGACTTGGGATGTGAGGAGCTTTATAGATTCTGTCTAATTGTTGCTCCTCAGAAGGCAATAGACCTTTTTATTTCCCAGACAACACAGACAGGACTTGTCCCTCTTTACCGCGAAGGAGGCAAAGACTTTCTGACCTCCAATTTCTTTGTGCAGCGGAGATGCGTTACAACCCAGATCTGTGGCTTCTGTGCCAGATATCTCCTTGATAGCAGTTAGCAGAGTGCTGACCGGAAGTTAGGTATCAATTTTAGAGCATTTAGAGCGTCCTTTTTCCATTTGACTCTTACAGAGTCTAATACCCTGTTTCAAAAACAGATCTTCAGGTACATCCTTGCAGACTAGTTCATCTTTAAATCTCTCAGACAGACTTTGTTCAAAGGCAGCAGATATAGTCTCATTGTTCCTCCTGACTTCAGAATCCAGAAGTTGAAGGCACTTCCTGGAACATCAAATATTTTATGGAGGGCTTGAGAAAAAGCTTTGAAGTCATCATGGAGTGTAAGCTCACATTTCAACTGGTGTGAAACTCATGCCATAGTTTCTCCCTCCAACAAGATTAAGAAGTATTCTATACAGTATGTGCACAATCATTTTGAAAAGTTCAAGGACACAGTGCAAAATATATCTGACACTGATTCAGGAAACCACTGCAAAGTTAGTGTTAGTAGATAAGTATCTTTGAGCTGGCATGCTGGGCTCTACAGTGCTTTGCAAAAGCATTCAGCCCCCTTGGCATTTTTCGTGTTTTGTTGCCTCACAACCTGGGATAAACATGGATTGTTTGAGGATTTACATCATTTCATTTACAGAAGATGCCCACAACTTTAATTATGTTTTTTTTTTTTATTGTGAAGCAATCAATAAATAGGACAAAATGACAGAATAAGTCAAACTGCACAACTATTCACCACCCAAAAGTCAATACTTTGTAGAACCACCTTTTGTGGCAATCACAGCTCAAGTGGCTTTTTTGATAAGTGTCTATAAGCTAGCCACATCTTACCAGTGGGATTTTTGCCCATTCCTCCTTGCAAAACTGCTCCAGCTCCTTCAAGTTGGATGGTTTGCAATTGTGAACAGCAATCTTTAAGTCTGACCACAGATTTTCTATTGGTTTGAGGTCGGGGCTTTGACTAGGCCATTCCAACACATTTACATGTTTCCGCTTAAACCACTCAAGTGTTGCTTTAGCAGTGTGTTTGGGGTCATTGTCCTGCTGGAAGGTGAACCTTTGCCTCAAATCACGCACAGAGTGGTACAGATTTTGCTCAAGAATATCCCTGTATTTAGCACCATCCAGCTTTCCCTCAACTCTGACCAGTTTCCCAGTCCCGGCTGCTGAAAAACATCCCCACAGCATGATGCTGCCACCACCATGTTTCACTGTGGGGATGGTGTTCTTCAGGTCATGTGATGTGTTGGGTTTGTGCCAGACATAGCGTTTTTTTTTTTTTTTTTAATGGCCGAAAAGTTAAATTTTAGTTTCATCAGACCAGAGCACCTTACTCTTTACATTTTGGGATTCTCCCACATTCCTATATGCAAACTCAAAACATGTCATTTTGTTTTTTGCTGAAAGTAATGGCTTTCTTCTGGCCACTCTGCCATAAAGCTCAACTCTAGGGAGCGTACGGCTTATTGTCGTCTTATGTTCAGATACTCCAATCTCTGCTGTGCAATTCTGCAGCTCCTCCAAGGTTACCTTAGGTGTCTGTGCTGCCTCTCTGATAAATGTGCTCCTTGCCTGATCTGTGAGTTTTGGTGGGTGGCCGTCTCTTGGCAGGTTTGCTGTTGTGCCATGTTCTTTCCATTTGGTTATGATAGATTTGATGGTGCTCCTGGGGATCATCAAAGATTTGGATCTTTTTTTATAACCTAACCCTGACTGTACTTCTCAACAACATTGTCCCTTACTTGTTTGGAGAGTTCCTTGGTCTTCATGGCAGTGTTTGGTTAGTGGTGCCTCTTGCTTACGTGTTGCAGCCTCTGGGGCCTTTCAAAAAAGGTGTGTATATGTAATGTGACAATTAGATTGCACACAGGTGGACATCATTTCACTAATTATGTGACTTCTGAAGGTAATTGGTTGCACCAGAGCTTTTTATGGGCTTCATAGCAAAGGGGGTGAATACATGCCAATTTTCTGTTTTCTATTTCTAAAAAATATTTATATGGATATATTTTTCTCATTTCACTTCACCAACTTAAACTATTGTGTTCTGATTCATCACATAAAATTCAGATTAACAAAACATTGAACTTAAGGCTGTAATGTAACAAAATAGGTAAAAAGTCAAGGGGGGAGAATACTTTTGCAAGGCACTGCATTAGAGAGGCACAGCTGGAAATCTCTATAGGTTTGGTAGGCCCTGTCTGAACAGTGTCAGTTAGCTGGTTAAATCTCTGATCAATCTGGTTCAGATGATTATCAAAGGTTCCAAGCAGCTGGAAAGTTCATACATTTGCCTACCTCGCTTCATTATCAGGGGTTTAGGTAATTTAACTGACCCAGAGGACCAGAAGAGGGCGTAGGAACCCCAAAAAAAAATCTGGAGGGGGATAGAGTATATATTTATATAGAGATTGTAACAGAGTCATACATGTAGTGTATGTGGGGGACAGACTGAGCAGAGCCCTGTATCCACTAGGGAATGACTGGGTTAACACCACAGGCGAATCAAGCCCAGCTTGGTTCCACCTTTAAAAGTCTGATGGGCACCCAGCAGGAGGAGCTCAGTCTGAGCTGGACAGAGGGCTCCAGAGACTGCTCTGGGAAACCACTGAAACAATGGAGACTCCAAATCAAGCAAGTTACAAGGCCTATATTTTGTTTGGACGTTTTTATGGGCAGTAAAGGAACTTCAGCAAAGAGTTTAGTCAAAAGAAAGCTACGTTTTTGTTTTTGCACTGTTTATGTTATTCTGCTGCAAGAAAATAAATAACTATCTGATAAAATATAAAAAGGGCTCCTGAGTACTCCATTGTGGTGCCAGAGGTGACAGCAGAGTTGTTGCAACATATATATATGTATATATATATATATATATATATATATATATATATATATGTATATATATATATATATATATATATATATATATATATATAAATATATACATATATATATATATATATATATATATATTATATATATGTGTGTGTATATATATATAAATATATACATATAAAATATATATATATATATATATATATATATATTGTAACAGATCGCCCCCTTGTGACCGGGGGTGTTGCGTCCTGTTCTCCTGGCTCTTTAACTTATTTATGGAGGAAAACACAGCAGGTTTGTCAGAAGCTTTGTTTTACTGCTGTTTTATTTTGTCAGTACAAACAGAAAGAAAAATAGTGCTTATCCTCAGCAACGAAATAAAATTCTACATAAACGGGCTTACTATAACCTGGAACACCCTGACTGGCCCTGAGACCGCTTCTCGGCCTGCAGGTAAAATTATACAGTCCACAGTGTAAGCTCTCTGATTCTTTCTTGGATCTCTTGAGGACCTTTTTCCTCTTCTCTCTCTGTCAATAGCGGGTGAAGCATAGGGCCCACCCTTCTCTCCCTTATGCTTCACCCCAGGGACCCTTGTCACCCTCTTGTGATGAGGGATGATTACTCTTTCTTAATACTCTCTTCTCCCTGGGGCATTTGTAATCCTTTTTCTGGGTATGATGAAAATAATATGTATTTGGCACCAACCTTTTATCCTCTAAGTTGTATCCAGTTTATCAGGAATGGGAGGCTTTTGGATGGCTCCTTACTCAGCTTGGTTTCTCCTGAACAGAAGCGGGCAACTCTCTCCTTTAGGAAAGTCTCTCAGTGACACCCTCCTCCTCAGACTGCTAGGCAGAGACTGCAAACTTCACTGAGCAGCCTTTTTAACTGCTCATGAGCAGGGTCAGGTGTTGGCTTAATTAGGCTGAAGATTTTGGATTAACCTTTTCTATGTCAGTCCAGGGTATATGGCTTTGCTCCATCTGCGGCTTATATATCTTCCCTGATGTACTGTGTTGCAGGTTATCAGGGATTCCTGCTGCACTTTATTACATATCCTCCCCCTCAGCTCAACACCACGTAGTTGAGCTACCTGAGCCGAGAGGCAGTGGACCCTGGACAGTGCATCTGCATTGTCGTGTTTCTTCCCCGCCCGATGTTCTATCCTAAATCGGTACTGTTGAAGGGAAAGAAACCACCTGGTCACCCTACCATTCCGCTCCCTGTTATGATGCATCCACCGCAACGGGGCATGGTCCGTGACAAGTTTAAAAGTTCTCCCCAGGAGGTAATATTTCAAGGCCTCGGTAGCCCACTTTATGGCCAGGCATTCACGCTCCACCACCGAATACCGTTGTTCCCTAGGCAACAGCTTCCTGCTGAGGTACAGCACCGGATGTTCCTCCCCCTCTTTTTCCTGCGACAACACTGCTCCTAACCCAACTGCGGAGGCATCCGTCTGTAATATGAAGGTTCACCGGAAGTCGGGAGCCATTAGTATGGGCTCATGACATAAGGCCACTTTCAGGTCTTCAAACGCCCTTTCTGCTTCTGGGTTCCTCTGTACCGTATCCGGGGCCCTCTGTCGGGTTAGGTCCGTTAAGGGAGCTGCGATGGAGGCAAATCCGGGTATGAATCTTCGATAGTATCCGACTATTCCTAAAAATGCTCACACCTGCCTCTTTCTTAATGGTCTTGGCCATCCCTGTATTGCGTCCACTTTGTTAAGTTGAGGTTTAATCAGTCCTCTACCAACAGTGTATCCGAGATATTTTATCTCTGTCAGCCCAAGTGCACACTTCGCGGGGTTTGCGGTGAGGCCCGCTCTCCTCAGGGTCTCCAAGACCTTCTCCACTTTGTACAGGTGGGAATCCGAACTTGGGGTATGTATCACTATGTCGTCCAAATAGGCCGTCGCATACTAAGAATGGGGCCTAGGGAGTTTGTCATAAGCAGCTGAAATGTGTCCGGGGCTCCATGAAGACCAAAAGGCAAGACTTATATTGGAACAGGCCGCCAGGGGTACAAAACGCAGTCTTCTCTCTTGCTGACCTTGTTAGGGGTACTTGCCAATATCCTTTAGTCAGGTCTAAGGTGGACATAAATCTTGTTGGCCCTAGCCGGTCTATTAGCTCATCTACTCGGGGGATGGCATAAGCATCAAATTGGGAGACTTCCTTCAACTTCCGGAAATCGCTGCAGAAACGAATTGTCCCATCAGGTTTGGGGACCAATACGATGGGACTACACCATTCACTGTTGGACTCTTCGATGATTCCTAAGTCGAGCATTTTATTTACTTCTAATTTTACTTCCTCCCTCCGGGCCTCAGGAATACGATATGGTCTATTTCTGATAACCACCCCAGGTTTAGTGACAATGTCGTGGTATATTAAGTTTGTTCGACCGGGATATTCAGTGAATATATCTGTATTGCGGAGAATCAGTTGTATTACTTCCTCCTGCTGCTGTGGTGACAACTCTGATATAAACCCTCTCTCCAGAGGGTTTATATCCTGATTAGGAGACGAACCCTTTACGGTTACTGTCTCCTCAGAAGTGGGCTGAGAAGTTATCAGAGCCTCGTCTCGGCTTAATCCCTTTTTGATTTCTGTTCCCCTTTTTTTTTCCTTACGTCTTTCTTGACGTGATTTCCTTACTTTTTCTCGGCTGGAAAAAAGTTCCTTATTTTTAAATGGGAAGATCTCCAGTATAGACCCTGCGTTTGTTCCACAGCTGTCGGTATGTATGAGGTGTTCAAAGTAGGGGAAATTTCATCCCAAAATTACTGCATGAGGCAAATGAGGTCCTATCAGGGCTGTTATTTGGACCTTCAAGCCCTTAACCTTGATCCCGATGTTTTTCGTAGGATAATTCATAATGGTGCCATGTACACAGGTGATGCCCATGCTTTTTCCGCACCTCCCGCTGTCCGGCGCGACTACCCTTCGTGACAATAGGGTTACTGCACTCCCGGAATCAATTAGTCCCTTCACCTTCTTACCATCTATTATGACTTCAGTGAGAAAGGGATGGTTCAATTCCGTCATGCCTACCAACTTAACCACACCTCAGTGGGTAACTGGGCCTCCCATATTACACTGCATGGGCTCATCTTGATTTGGGCAAGGAGCTGCCAGATGCCCCAGTTCTCCGCATTGGAAGCATTTCATGGTATGCCAGTAGGCATATTTTTTCTCCTCCTTTTCTTTCCTGTCGAAGCCATAGAGTCCCCGAGGTTCTCGATGGCAGCTTCTTGGGACCCCTTCGGTAGGCCGCCATTTTGAGGATATGCCCCGTTTCCAGGACCTGGCTTTCTCTCCAGAAGAATCATACGTCATACTTTTTATTGCTTGATGGAGTTCAACTTGGGCAGCTAAGTCGTCCAGGGTCTGGGATCCATACTGTCCCACCCACTCTCGCATTCCCGTGGGTAGCCCTCTCCAGTAGCGATCTATCACTAGTATCTCCACTATTTTTTCCGGAGTATTGTTCTCAGGGCACAGCCATTTGCGAGTAAGGTAGAGTAGATCGAATAGTTGGGCTCTTGGTGGTTGATCACCTTGGTATCTCCAGTTGTGAAACCTCTGGGCCCGGACAGCTGGATTCACCCCTATACGGGCTAGAATCTCTGCTTTTAGACATTTGTAATCAGCTGCCTGCTCTGCCGTGAGGTCGTAGTAGGCCCTTTGTGCCATCCCAGTTAGAAGCGGGGCCAGTATACCCGCCCACTGGGTCTGGGGCCAGTTTTCCCATAGTGCCGCCCTCTCAAAGGACAGCAGATAGGCCTCTATATCATCCTCCTTGCTCAGTTTCTGGAGGGGTTGACTGGTAGGCAGTCCCGTAACAGGTCCTCTTGTTCCCGCTGCTGAGGGCTGTGTGGACCGAAGTAATATCTCCTGTAAACTGGCCTGGCTCTGAGCCAGCTGGCTTGCCAACAGTTGGTTAAACTCCTGTTGTTGCTGTTGTTGTTGTTGTTGCTGTTGTTGATGCAGCATGTCCTTCAGTATGTCTTCCATCATTGTACTGTACTGTGGGCTGTCTTCTTGAACTCAGACAAGTGATCCCACTACTGCCACCAGTGTAACAGAGCGCCCCCTTCTGACCGGGGGGGGTTGTGTTCTGTTCTCCTTGCTCTTTAACTTATTTATGGAGGAAAAAACAGCAGGTTTGTCAGAAGCTTTGTTTTACTGCTGTTTTATTTTGTCAGTACAAACAGAAAGAAAAATAGTGCTTATCCTCAGCAACAAAATAAAATTCTACATAAACAGGCTTACTATAACCTGGAACACCCTGACTCGCCCTGAGACCGCTTCTCGGCCTGCAGGTAAAATTATACAGTCCACAGTGTAAGCTCTCTGATTCTTTCCTGGATCTCTTGAGGACCTTTTTCCTCTTCTCTCTCTGTCAATAGTGTGTGAAGCATAGGGCCCACCCTTCTCTCCCTTATGCTTCACCCCAGGGACCCTTGTCACCCTCTTGTGATGAGGGATGATTACTCTTTCTTAATACTCTCTTCTCCCTGGGGAATTTGTAATCCTTTTTCTGGGTATGATGAAAATTATATGTATTTGGCACCAACCTTTTATCCTCTAAGTTGTATCCGGTTTATCAGGAATGGGGGGCTTTTGGATGGCTCCTTACTCAGCTTGGTTTCTCCTGAACAGAAGCGGGCCGCTCTCTCCTTTAGGAAAGTCTCTCAGTGACACCCTCCTCCTCAGACTGCTAGGCAGAGACTGCAAACTTCACTGAGCAGCCTTTTTAACTGCTCATGAGCAGGGTCAGGTGTTGGCTTAATTAGGCTGAAGATTTTGGATTAACCTTTTCTGTCAGTCCAGGGTATATGGCTTTGCTCCATCTGCGGCTTATATATCTTCCCTGATGTACTGTGTTGCAGGTTATCAGGGATTCCTGCTGCACTTTATTACAATATATATTTATATATACACATATATATTTATATATATATATACACACTATACTCCCCTACTCCATCCCAAGCACTTGCCCTACTCCCTCCCTTGTACCTCTCCCACTCCCTTCTTAGCACCACCCCCTTACCTCCTGTCTCTGGTTGTCTGGATCATTCTGATAGCTGGGTATCAAAAGATCACGCAAAATTATCTTGCGTGATCTCGCAAGTTTATATTGTGTGATCTCGCGAGAGCCGATTTCAGTAATCTGGCAGTTACAGGGGAGGGAGGTATCAGGAAGGGAGTAGGAGAGGTACACGAGATGAAGTGGAGTTAATGTATTTTCTGGGGAGGATTTGTCCCCCCGGTTCCTACGCCCCTGGGACCAGACACATTTGCAACATTTTGGTATGCATCCCTTTAGATGCAATAACTGTTACATTATTATTTTATATTACTTATTTTACATTTGTAACAATATATTAGTTTTCTTTTTTTTTTTTTTTGGTAGAAGTTCAGGTATGTATTGGAGGATTTTTTATTTTGATTGTATAAATAATGGACAGAAAAAAATAAAGCTACTAAGGACTTTTTGGATGGTCATAAGAGCATTTTTTACTAAGTAATTTGACCCTAAAGGGCTCTGGGTCATTTTTGCAATTTTTTAAGTTATTCTATGTGCAAGGTGTGTTTTGGGGTGTAACTGCTACATTGGCCTAATACAAATATTTTTAGTTAGTACCATTTTAAGAGCAACAAGTAGATTCTTCTAGAAGCTAACCAACATATTCAGTTTGCACCCAGTCCCAAGGGTCGGGCTAGGGTCCTGGCCGGATTCAATCTTGCGTTAGGCTGTAGATTAGGCTCCATAGACTTCTATGGGAGATTTACAAGCCTGATTAAGTCATCATGTATAATTAACAAGGCTGTAAATATAGCAATTGAAACACTTGTTTCAATAGACAAAGGTCAAGTGCTCTGCAAGTGGTACTCTTTTGAACCTCGGTCTTGTGGTTAACAACAAATTAGGAAATACTTGGCCATTGTTCGTGATCCCCCATTCAATCTAACATGGAGCTTGAATTTCTAAAACGATTATAGAAGTCTTGGTCGGCCACAGTGAATAAACCATAGGGTCTCCTCAACTCCGCTAGCCAATTTGACTCAATAAAGGTTTTGCTATACAAGATCGACAAGGGAGTGAGTAGACAGAACCTCATAGCCTCCTAAACCCACTGCCTTGCCACAGGTCCCTCCCTGCTAAAGCCCACTAACAGCTCTGCTACACTCTGCTCATTTCCCTGATTAATGGAGAACCATACCCTTGATAAAAAAAAGATCTGTGGTACCCCACATGGGATAGAGCCAGACCCCAAATCTTGCCTGGAGGTAGCTGATAACTGGGGCGGTAGACCCCTCAGCACCTAGGTAGGGAAAGAGACAGGCTGGCACCAAGTCCTTGAAAACAGACCTGACCCATGTGGGGTAGTTCAAAGAGGGCATAAAGTTTGAAATTTATGTTTACCAAAGGAAGTGGTCCATTAGTGAGTGGTGCACTGACTGTATAAAAATGTGTTTCACGTAACATATGAATTGATAAAGTCAATTCATTACAGAAAATGGAGTTTGTTGTGCAACAGAGATGGGAGCTGCAGCAGCACAGAGGCAGGGGGTTGCTGATGATCTCGGGAGGTTATCAAGGGCTGATCAGGGGGGTTTGAGGAGAAGAGGGGTTTTAACAATGTATATAAATTAACAAAAATTAAATACAATGTTTTAATTGGAGGGGGTATTCACTCCATACCTCCATGCATGCAGATAACCATTACAGTTAAACATAGAGGATAGGTCAGTATACATTTCTAAACACTTGTGCTTGGCCCTGGAAGACATGGAATAAGAGCACGTTAATTTGATGTGAGGGTTAAAGTCCATAAATCGCCATTTGTGCCAGAGATTGCACATGGCAGGTGACAGTTACATACGTGAAAACAAATCCATACATTTAGATAAGGGAGCAAGAATGTATGCAAGATTAGGTGCTAGAACAAGTGCTCATACAGAGGACAAACACGGATCTGGATCAATGTGGTAGACGGGTATGTGGCAGACAAACACTATAGAAAACTAGCCCTGAAGAAGAAGGTCTCTGCAGCAAATGGCACGGAGCAAAGGTCCGTAGACGCAAACTGAGAAACAGCAGCTAGAGTAGCTCTCACATCTGTATGGGAATACAATAGTTTTAACTATGCGGCATTAGTTGCAGTCACTATCCGCAGAGATCTTGGAGCCTAGGAAAATATAATCTGTTACTGCCAACACTTCTTTTCCTAGCTATTTGCCAGGAACTTAGATTGCTATTTGCCAAGATCTTTTACAAACATTTATAATTATGTGTTACGTTAGTAGTTTTACTTTTTACCTTATTGCTTGTTTCTAGGATTGTCCATGTTATTGGCAAGGCAGTTCACTGAGTATGGAGTCTGCAGTGCTAGAGTAAACTGCATTTCCTCAGACATGTAACAGTGTGATGTAAAGGCTGATGTCACACAGCATGTGCATGTAGCTATTGACACTCTTGTGTCTGTGTGTCCAAGAGAGACATAGTGAGGTTCAACAATATGAAAGAGAGGAGGGAATGAGAGAGACTCCACTGCAAATAACTTCCTTTACACATAATTTATATACTGACTCTGGACCTCACCACATTACAGTGGTCCTTTAACAAAAATAGTCATATTAATATTATTTATTGTTGCCATTTATTTCTAAAACACCAACATATTCTACAGTGCTAATACAGCGGCAAAATGTAAGACAAAAGAATACACACGGCAAAGAAGGAGTTAAAGGCATACAGTATTTAAGTTTCCTGGATAATGAATGCATATTATAGAGGAGAATCAGTAGTGTATAAAAAAATTGCATGTAAAAATACCAAAATAAACATTAACAAACTCATCCTGATGTTTGCTAAATCTCTTGAGTTTGCAAGCATTTAGTTTGCAGAGTTAACACCCCTGGCTATCCAAGCTAAAATTAGCATAAAATTCATAATTTGTTTTGGCCAATCACAGGCAGCTAATAAATTGTAACAGTCTGTAAAGCTAGTCTGTACACCAAAGAATCATGGGATGTGTAGTCCTGGTTTCACCCGGGAACAGGAAATAAGGAGGAGTCAGACGCTGCTTTGTAGATCTGTGCATTGAGCTGAGGCTGACTTGAAGGTTAGTAAAGGGTTAAAATCAATACCCAAATTCAGTTTTCTATTGGTAGGTACATTGTGCCTATGAAAGCAGCTCTGGTTTGTGGAAAACAAGTTTTATTTTTAAATAAAATAAGTTTGTATGTGTATAGAATGATATAGGGCCCTTTATTGCATATTATAGCATAAATATTAATGCAATTAAAATATTATCCCAAGTTGTTAATAAATAAATAATAAATAAATATATATTTATTTAAATGCTTCCATTTAAATAGCACGTTTAACCTAAGAACAAAATTACAAAAATGAAACAGCACAATGTGCATGTTATTCTACATACTACAAATTAATTATAATGTATTTTAAATATGAATGATAAATGGATAAAATATTTTTAAAGGCTATTGGGGTAGTTTGCTATAACTGACAGAATCTGTATTTGTGATTTTTGTGCACATTTGACCATCATTTTTTAGGAAGCTGTGAAACAGAACATAATTTCCCTGAAACTGATAGAATGTTTGGGCTCCTGCACAGTATAACTCGAGCTACGCTTATTACTAGAAATACATTTATTCATGTTCGTTTAGGTTTCTGAAAATAGTCAAATAAATTGTATTTTAGTATTGAGTTATTAAAAATTGAATGCCACTGTTATATACTGAATTATGTAAAAGGAGGAAATGCTTCTAAATTTTATTACTTTGCTAAATTTCTCTTGGAATTCTCACCATTTATCATACATGTCCTTCTGTCTCTTTTCTACTCAGAAGCACAGCATGAATAAAGTTCATTTCACATTGAAACATCACTATGTGGAACAATGTGATGAAATGAGACACAGGAGGAGAGTTTATGTTGTACTCAGCTAAACAGTTGGCCTATAGGAAAGATAGCTTTTTATGCTGTGACTGATATATCAATTGTGAGATCTCAGATATGTCTGTCCTTAAAGCAGGGCAATGATAAACAGTGTTCATATGAAAGATTATGGGGAGCGTAACTGAACGTGCTGTGAGGTTATAACCCAGACCTTATCGAAAGTAAGGCAGATGGCAAAGCATTGAATTTGTGGGAAAATTTAATGTAAAAAAACAATTCATTTGTCATAATACCCCAATAAATTGGCTTTCTTGTTTGTCATATAAATTGAAAGCCTTGAAACACTGGGCAATACTTGGATATAATACTTGGCACTGAAGGATTTTGAATGGAAAATAATATTTGTTAAATATAAAGAAGAGTTCCTTTCATATATATATATTTATAAAAAAAAAAAATATATATATATATATATATATATATATATATATACAGTATTTCACCCCTCACATGTTTGTAAATATGTTATTATATCTTTTTATGTAACATGAAATGACACTCTGCTACAATGTAAAGTAGTAACTGTACAGCCTGTATAGCAGTGCAAAATGTGGTGTCCCCTCAAAATAACAAAATAACTGTTGGCAACAAGTGAGTACACCCCAAGTGGAAATGTCCAAATTGGGCCCAAAATGTCAATATTTTGTGTGGCCACCATTGTTTTCCAGCACTGCCTTAACCCTCATGGGCATGGAGTTCACCAGAGCTTCACAGGTTGCCACTGGAGTCCTCTTCCACTCCTCTATGATGACATCACAGAGCTGGTGGATGTTAGAGACCTTGCACTCCCCCACCTTCCATTTGAGGATGCCCCAGAAATGCTCAATATGATTTAGGTCTGGTACCATGCTTGGCCAGTCCATCGCCTTTACCTTCAGCTTCTTTAGCAAGGCAGTGGTCATCTTGGAGGTGTGTTTGGGGTCGTTATCATGTTGGAATACTGCCCTGCGGCCCAGTCTCCGAAGGGAGGGGATCATTCTCTGCTTCAGTATGTCACCGTGCATGTTGGCATTCATGGTTCCCTCAATGAACTGTAGCTCCCCAGTGCTGCCGGCACATCACAGTATTATGCATCTACAGTAGCGCTTTATACAAATACACACAGCCTACTTATAATGCACAGTTGGGACATTCATAAAAATATCTCCACAGGCCAGCAACAGTCCAACTGGACATTATATGCTGCGGGAAAATGAAAAAACATTGTTAGCTCTTCAGCCTATTGATTCATGCATATATTAATTAAAAATAGATAAAGTATATTAATTAATTAACTAATTAATTGATTATTATTTACAAAAATATAGACATATGTATCTGTCTTTGTGATGAGCGCAGAGGCTGCTCAGAGGAGCAAAAGTACACCAGAGGAGAGGCTCGCATGGAGCGCAAAAGGTCCTCACAGTACAAAAAACGTCACATTGTGTGGAAATTTATTTTTCATTTACATTTTTAGAAATATGGTCTTTGTCAAAACCTCTTTACAAAGCTTCACAGCAGTATTAATACAGAAGAGTGAAATAAAACAGTCATAAAAAAGTAGTTCAGTTGGACTGTGGCTATATCTTAACTGTGGGTGTGCAGGGGTCTGTGGCAGAGCATTGTGGCAGGATGACGAGATTTATACACTGTTAGGGTTGGAGATAAGCATTACATGGTTCTTTAAAAACATATTTAAGCTTCATGGCTTTTGTATATGAATATATATAAAATGGGAGATTATTTCAGGGAATGAAGATAAATATTGAAAAGGAGCTTAGACAGGAGCTTAGACATGTCATGGGGAGATTAGTAAATCAAGAATGTAGAGTTTTTAGACAAAGGTGAAGAGATAGTGGGAGTAACTCGAAAGCTACTTAATTGGATAAGGTCAGTGCTGGTGTGAGCAGCACTGGGTATATTGTATGCAGTAAGGTTGAAGGCACTTTCCCTTTGTTGAAGTTCAGTGAATCCATAGGCCAAGAAGGTAAGGTTTCAGTAGAAACGACAGTTACATATTTGATATTGGATCAGGACTTTGATTGCAGATTGAATGGTGTAGGTGGTCAATGAGATATGGTCAGTGACAGAGAGAGAACAAACGTAACACAAGGGTTATGTAGCCGATGGGTCAGAACAAACCATTTAGGGGGAAATAAATGTTTTGTGTTGCAGTAGGACCTTTTCAGCAGAGAATTATAGATTTCTGCTTTAGAATGCTTCTTAAGAAAAAACAGGATGTGATTTAGTACCCAACAGAAGTAAAGCACTCACAGTCCTATAGTGAAACCCTTTCTACTCCTATCCCCCCTAACATTTGCTATATGTCTTCAAATCATTCCTGGAACCATTTCTGTCTAAATAGTTTTATTACTAGAATAAGTTACACATTAAGTCTTACGTGTATAAATGTAGAGCAATGTTTGAACTAAACAAAAACAAACATTTTAAATATGTAATTCAGTGTAAAAGTGCCTTTGAAGGAAACTTGATTATTTTTCCTCCACTCCAGTTGTTATTTCCAGTGCAAACCCCATGATGACTTCTTAATCAACCTGATCCCCCGATGTGGCCTTTTTGTGAGAGAGTTCTGATACAAATGAGCAAGTTTAAAAATATAGGAATAATTGTTACCCTTGGTACACACTGAAACCTCTACATTTTTTGCTGGAAAGAAAAAAAATATTACAGAGCTTATTCAGTTTGAGCCTTTTCCAGCAATGATAAAATGTGAATAAAAAGACCTGTTTTTTTCACTTTATTCTTTTCAAGCTCTTTCCCCAATCATGTTATAAAAGGATATCTCTCTGCCATAAATATGTGATGTAATATGTGAAGTAAAGTAATATATCCAAAAACTAAAGCAGTTATGTGTTATAAGAAGTAAGGAAATACATAAGCATGAAAATAGCCCTTGCACTTTTTCCATTCTATGTAAATTTTCATTCACTGATAACCATGTACTGTATAATGAATTTAGTGCATATCAGAACAAAATGCGAATAGAACTGAAAGTCTTTAAGCCACCTGTAGTAAGCTGTGGGTGTTCCCTGGTAGTCCAGTGGTTAGGATTTTGTGCTTTCACTGCTTTAATCTGGGTTTTATTCCAATCAGAGAACCAAGTGGTCACACCACCCTGAAGCCTAGCAGGGTTGGGCCTGGTTAGTACTTGGATGGGAGACCACCTAGGAATACCAGGAGTGGTATGCTGTTGCCAACTGGAGAAGGAACTGGCTACCCACTTCAGTATATCTACCATTAATATCAAGTGGATCAGTAAGGTGTGTTACGGCCCATGAAGTCACAGAAATTCGGTCGTGACTGAACGACGCAAAACACACAATTAAGCTGAAGTGGTTTTTTTTTACATTGATTTAATTAAGTATACTATGGTTAACACAGGTTTTCATGTCAGGACCACTGCCTATGTTCAAGGCATCTCAAACAGGCAAATATGAACACAGTTCTCACAACCTCCCAAAAAAATTAAAATTCAAGGGCTAGTTGTGCTAAAGGTCGATGTGGTGGATAGATGGCCATTTCAGAAAGAGAACCTTTAGAAATCTGAGTCTCTTCATCCTTTTTGCAGGTGCTATGACTGATGTGTCTTTTATGAATCATTGTCGCCCTGTTGCTTCATAACAAGTCAGATTATGGGTGTTCTAGCATAAGGCAGCCCCCTTCACTGTATATGTCACTGGAATGTCAGCAAGGAAAGCCTTGCAGCGTACTGGTGAAGCCAATATAACCCAATAAGATGTGATAATACATAACAATGATCATCATGTATTTTCATAAAAATGTATATAAAACATCTTAATTTTATTTATAGCATCATCCCTCATAAGAATAATAATCAACATATTAACTAGCAGCTTATATTATAATACTTTTTTTATATTTTATATATATATATATATATATATATATATATATATATATATATATATATAATACCTGTGGAGGACGTTTTCAATAAGTTAAATTATGATTTTTGTCATGTTTTAAATTCAAAATATTATCACATTTTTGGGGATATAGAATTTGCTATAGCTAAGGGCTATCAAGGTTCACTGCCATCATTATAATACGCAAACAAAGCAAACATCTTCTTAGATACCTGCCAGAGTCATCAGTAGTACATCTGGTCTCACATGTGTCAGGTGCAGCATACAGTATAAAAAAAAAACAGTTGCGGGATAACAGTTGAAAGTGCTTAATGGTTGGACTTCCTATTAGTCTATCGTCAAAGTGTCCCTAGATGGCTTTTTCTGTGTACCATGAAGTGGGTTAGCAATCCATACTCTATGTGATGCAGTCTTTGGAGCCATTATTGTTCATCCTCCATCTTGCTTTCTCACAAAATTATCTAAAAATAAGCACAAAAGTTTAAACACCATTTATATTGAAATATGTAATCCCCAATCACAAACTAGGTAACCCATAACCTTTTGCTCCTCATTCTTCTACGTCTTCCTGTACTACGTCTTCCTGTACTGGAAATCTGGTTGTAGATGTCCTACATCCTCTTAAGACACACTGAGCGGACGCATGCCAAAAGCAAACAAAATGGCTAACAACACAACATCAATAGAATGGAAGATGTTGAGTTAGTAGATGCAGTAATGCTTTGATACCTTTTTGAATACTTCCCAGTTGTTCTTGAACTATAGTGCTTAACAAACATCTATTCTGCAACTGCTGCGCATATTTTAACAGTTCCCAAGCACACCTACACATTGAAATAATTCTGATCTCTAATTGTGAAATTATTTCCCAACTACAACAAATAGTTGACTGTTTTGGATACCCTAGTCTTACAATCTGCCTTTTCATGTTCTACATCTTGAACTGATATCTGAACAGCAGAACTGCTTCACTGACCATCTTCTTCTCAACTGTATCATTCAATGACATCTGTCTCTTGGTTGTTCCATATCCCAAACTGTTATTGATGTTGAAATGGTGTCCATGTTGTTCTCCTGCTTCCGAAGCTGTTGCAATACTTGGTCCAAACTTGAAAACAATTAAGGAAAAATAAATTACAAATAATTCATATCACTAAAGAAAAACTGTCAAAATGTCTTCTGCAGCAATTAAAATAAAAAAAATCTTGTACTCATTCCATTTTGAATAATGGTCAAGATGTACTTATAGAATAAAGAATCATGGCTTAATAATTAAAATATACAGTACTTATTGAAGAGTTACTGATTTCATAATGAACTTCATTTAGTGATCATGGCCATTTTTTTTGAGTTATGTATATTGATTTGTTTCTTGTGTTAAATAACAGTGATGGTTTTTATTGGGTTCTTATAATGTTGGACTGTGTATGTTAACATGTCTAAATGTTATCTTTATTACAGTGAAATTGATAAATACATGCAATTAAAAGAGAGTCAATGATGGTGACCATATTTACTGAGTTGGTTTAGATATTATCCTTGATATTATCTGTCTATGTTTACATTAAGTACACTTGGGACAGAACTTATACTTTTACATCTTAACCTATTTGCTCCCATTAGTAGCTGCAAATCAAATATTGCCTCCGACCACAAGAAGCTAGGTAAAATTAGTGAATGCTCATTAAGGTATCTAAAGCATTTTATTTAAAAAATGAGACCTTAACATTAAGATATTTTAAAATGAAGGAATTTTATAATAGTTAAGAAACAAAGATCTCCCAAAGGAACAAATACATTATGTAACTAACTATGAACACTCCTGTTTAATGTACACTCATGCTCCATCTGCCTCCTTTTCCATTACTAGTATCTTCTTACCAGTTTCTCATGCACACTTTTGAAGCTCCATGCTGTGTTTTCTATTTATTGAATACATTTCTCACTTCGACATTTTTCCACCTGAGCTAGCATTTGTGGCTTTTATGGATGTACACATGCAGGTCTCTTAAGATTATGATCTTCATATTTTTTCATTTGCCTTATGCTTCAGTTCTTCAACTTAGCAGGACCTAAGATGTGCAAATTGTGAGGTACATCGAATGTAACCATTGGTATTCTAGGGCACTGGCTTGTGATCAATTAAATAAAAACACTGGTTTACAAAAATAATGTTTCTCTTAACTTCATGAAAAATAAAACACTCTGAAAAGGGGGCCCCAGCTGTGCTAAGAGGCAAATTACTTTATGTGAGTAAGCAAACATTTTCTGGTCAAAGCATCAATCTATTATTCAGGGCCATTTTATTATTACAACAAGGTTGAAGTAAAATGAATTGTAAATGGTATTGTCAACTACAAAGTCAAAAGTCAACTTTGCTCTATCTTTCTTGTGTGCACAAATTGTCAATTCTATAATTCAAAAATTCATGAAAAATTAAATATGCACAGTAATAAAATAAAAAATCTCAAATGGCTATGATTCGTTATCATATTCTGTTCAGATTTTGTTATTTTTACCTTTTTTAAAACTTCCTCTCACACAGAGTATAGTGAAGCTATAAACATGTCTATGTATAATAAAAAATAAATAATGTTTTAGTTTTAATATGGGTGTGTCGTACATATACACTCTATGAGCCTCATTCAATTCCGAGTTGGCCAATTGAATAGGGCTCTATATAAGCACATAACATATTTTTTATACAGAAATTTTTAGTTACTGAACTTCTAACCAAAATCAAGGTCTTCACTAACTAAAAACTTCTGTCAAAAAATATGTTATGTGCTTATATAGAGCACTATTCAATTGGCCAAATTGCAATTGAATGAGGACGTTAATATTTAAAGGAATATGTGAGTGCTGTCCTATTCTTGCTCCTTAACCGATTACATCTTTAGCATTCAAAACCCTAGTGTATCAGAGTTGATGCTAAAGTAACAGGACAGATAAAACAGTTAACAATAAACATAAAAATGTATACATAAGACCATATAAGGCACATACACTGCATAATAATCTTATTATAATTATCCTTAATTTGTAATGCGCCAACATATACATGAGTTAAGTAAAAAGCAGAAACTATTTCAACGCATTGCAAAAGAATGGAGGGCCCTGTTATTGAGCTTTAAATCAAACGTACACTGAGATTTCCCTAAAGCACCAACACAAGGTTGAAAACTCTCACAAATTAACAGCCTTATTAAATTGTGATTCGGTAAATTTAAAAGGGCTCTATATAAGCACACAGCATATTTTAGTTACAGAATTATTTAGCTAGCGAAGACCTTGCTTTTGGATAGAAGTTCACTAACTAAAAGCTTCTGTAAAAAAATATGCTGTGTGCATAAATAGAGGCCTTTTAAATTTACTGAATCGCAATTTAATAAGGCTGTAATAAATCTTGCTATTATCTCTCACTGTAATGTGTAAAGATTTAAACTTTGATTATAAAAGAATTAAAACCTGACTTGCAGATGTCCATATAAATCAATATGTTAAAGCAGCACCTTTACTTAAACCTTAATTTTTCCTTCAAGACTTCACATTTCATTATATAAGAACATTTTATTCCTGAGCAATCCCATCTAGACACATATGTATTTGTTCTTATCAGTAAAACTGTTGATATATTGCCTAAATCACACTGTGTTTGTTCTAATATAATACAGACAATCTAAGCCAAGCAGTGTGTATTGTTTACTCTCTATTGTCTTCCTCGCAGTTAGGCTTTTGGGCCTACATACGCACAACTATATTACATATGCTAAAAGATAATTAATCATTCCATGCTATAGAGAAAGTGTTTTATGACTGAGCGCTATCTATCGCCAATGTGGTTTGTCTAGTGAGAGCAAAGAACTGCAGTTAAGGGGTTACAGACAATTGAAATTATAAATATTTAGTCTAATTAGTATAACACCCTTCCAAAATGAGTAACTTGGCTTAATCTGCAAATATTTCCTGCAGTACCCCAGTGCTTTAAAAGTCAAATCTCACTGAAATATGTCAAGAAGGCCCTGCAGAGTTGATTATACTGGACCAGTATATGATTTATTTTTAAAGAATTTGTACTACACCGGTATTTTATCTGTCTACGGAAATGGCTTTTATGTATGACACCTGGATTAACTGACAGCACACCTCAGTTAAAAAAAAATAGATTTTTTTAACTGTTGTAAATTGTGTTTACTTATCTTTACCAAAATGAATTTTAATTTGTTTATCCAGCACATCTAGATTTTTCCTATCAAAGCCTAAAACAACAATGCACACCTTATTTTATTTTTATATGACATTCTCATGCTCCGCGTTTTTCTATTTTGTTGGCATTCTAATTATTGCATGCAAAATATTTTTGGTTATTACTATAGCAGATTTTATGGTTTTTAGAGGGAGATAGGGTATTATTGAACTCACAAATAATGACAAAGACAGCTATGTGGTATAAAAAATCATTTACATTTTCAGCAAGCAGATGTACTTTCTCAGAAACATCTAATGTAATAGAATTAAGCAGTTTAAACAGCAGGGTAGATTGGACTATTTCATCTCACAGGCATCAATAATGATACAGTAACACCCCTGAATAAAGAGGCACATAAATTTAACTACAATTTAGATCTCAGTTTTCACATTGTTTTAAGTTTTGAAACGACAGGGAAAGCGCATTATATTCGGTATTGAAAAAATGCTTCTTATGTAGCGCTACAAATTTGGCATAAATGTGATGTTTAAACCGGGTTGTGAAAACATGAAATGTACTTGAGATATCGTTTGATTACGCTATCAGATTATATTATAGTGACTTGAATAATTCACAAACTATAAAGCGATCAGCTGAATTCTGCCTAACCCGATCAAACACAGGTCAATGACATCTAAGCTGCCTTCTGAAATTTCCCCCTCTATAGCTGCTAACTGCTTAGTAACTGCAAAAAGCCTAGAATTGAGACACAATTACACTGCCATTGTTTAAATAATCAAACTGTGACCTCTGGGGTTAAATCCTATAATTGGAGTGATACTTCAAAGCACTGCCTACCTTTTCAGTAATGTGTTTTGCAGTTAGATAGGAAGATGCCCTAATGCTGGCTGCAGCCGTACAGCAAAAGTGATATTTTTCTACAGCTGCGTTCTAAGCGCTCTGTGTCATTATAACACACTACATCAAAGCACAAAGAACCACAATAGAAGAGTGCTTGAAAATGAATTCTGATTGCACACAGAATATTTAGCAGATTTTGTAAAATGTAATTGCACATTTCCACAAGATTATCTATTTTATTAAGTAATCTGCTAAACTATCTTTGTATGTGGATAATGCATCAACTGCATTTTGAACAATTCTATTAAAAGGCATCATAAGTTGTTTATAGTCATTATAATAAAGCAGTTCAAAAAAATATCTCAATGAAATGTATAACTGTTAAAGGACCACTGTGTGCAAATGTTTTCTATTTTGATTTTTGAATAACTAAATATATTTATGGGCAAATTGTTTTTAGGAAGAAAAAAATTAAACAGCCTTTAAATTATGGAATTTTTGCATTGAATTATTCTTTACTGCATAGCTCCATTTTGATTTCTACACTGCAGCTGTCTATAAACTAATGAGCTTCTGTTTAGTCCTACTATGTACACTGGAGGATTTAACTGCCACTTTCCCATTGTTCAGATATATACTTCCTGTGTATTCAAAGTGTCCTCCCACCTCAGGAAGTTGATCTGCTTAAGCCAAATTATTAGATTGCACAGGAGCATAACGGTGTTTAGAAGAAAAAAAAATAAGTTATATTAGCTCTTTTTCAAAAAAGTACATTTTAAAATTATGTTTTGAGAATATTTTAAAAATATGTTTTGAGAAAAGAACTATGTATACTGAAAATCACATTATGCAAAATTACTTTTCTGACCTGCTATTACTACATTGACCACATACATTTAAATACGCCCTTATAGAAGAAAAACAAATGTGAATATTATTAAAGTCAGTAAATGCGCATATACACGCATGATGTCCATATACATATAGGGAATAAAAGGACAGTATTATGAGCCACTCTCAGAGAACCTCTCCACTCCTATGTTTCCCTATGGTGAAAATGTAGGAAGACCTGAGGTGTCCAAGCGCTCTCTAACAATCCAATCTTTTGGGCCATTGTGTTTATATTATATATATATATCTACTAAGATTTAAAAGTCAAGATTTGGTAAAACCATTAGAAAGAGTCTATAAAACATTTTGATGTGATAAATTCCCCTACATAGTGTTAATAAATTAAAATGTATTCTACAACTGGATATTCAATGGCAGGATCAAAGACATGTAAAAATGTGTACAACATTCTACTCGATAAAGAATTAAAGAGCTATTTTTTCCTGCGAAAAAAATATTTATTTAAACACAACTATTAATATTTATAGGTACATAGAATTTTGTTTGTTAAATATTATAAACTAGCGAATTGCCCGTCAAAAAATGACGGCAATGAAATTGTAAGGTAGCTAATGCTGTTTGGTGTATAATAATGAAATATGTAATACATTACTAAATGAATATACTGTACCTATTTTGAATCATTGTGATGAAGAGCTGGCAATCTGTGTTGATGTTGCTACAGCATTAGTGGTGTGGAGCTGCTGTGTAAGCGTGCTGAATGTGTGCACTGTGTGGTATGAATATCCGTAGGTCGTTTGTTGCGTTTTGCGAGTTTGTTGTGGTGTTTTGCGAGTTTAGAGTGCTGTAGCCTCGTTTTCGTTTTGTTCGGCGGCCATTTTTTCTCTCGCTTAGATTTTTTTATTTCGAGTAAAATCGAGGTGTAAGTTGTATTTTTGAGGTCCTGGGTGCTCCCTCTTGGTGTAGGTAAGGTTTTTATGTATGTGCTGTGTGTATGTATTGTGTTTTACATTTTGTAATGTTCGCGAGTTGCGTCCGAGTGTTGCGAGGCCGTAATGTGTGTGAACGTGTGTCGTATGTTGTTTGCGAGTGTCGTAATGTGTGTGTCGTGCTGTTTGGTTTGCGACCTGAAGTTTGCGAGCGTCGCAGTTGCTGGCATGGAGCGCCTTCGGCGCTCCATGCCAGCAACTGCGGCCCTCGCTTTGCGAGGTCCTCAGGTGCTGGCATGGAGCGCCTATGCGAGGGCCGCAACTCGCATAGCTAGCCCGCGGACCTCGCGTTAGCAACAACTCGTACGCTCACAACTATATATGTGATAATACGCCAGTGTGTATATTTCCAAGTCTAAAACTGGTCAAAGAATCTGTTTCCAGCTCAGAATATCAACATAAACAATGTTTCCACTGCAACTGCAGGTCATGCAAGTGACCCCCCAATGTGTTCTTACTGTTTAACCCCAAAACCCTTTATCATATGTTATGACTAAATGTTGTGTTGTGCATTAACTTTACAGTGTTGGTGGTAGCTGCAACCCCAGCAATAAGAAGGTGAAATTGATGGCCAAGGCACTTCATTTCATTTAGTGCCCTTACAAAATTTCACTATGTGTAACCTAGTGGTGTCAAGTCAAGATGTTTATCCATGACCTTCTGGCAGGATCTACCATGGGAGCCTTAAGGAGATTGCTGGCAGAGGTCTCCCTGAGTAAAGCAAGCTCTTGGCAATGTTTATAGCAGTTGCACCCAAGCAAAGGCCTTTGTCCAAGTTTGTTTAAAAGGATCCCTACGTGAGAAAGGTAGATAACTGAAGGTTTCACCTTGCTAAAACATACCCCAGAGTATATGGAACACAAAGTAACAACTGAAAAAGATTATGAGCCACATCTGATGAATTCATTGGTCAAACCAATGTGGCTAATTGCCTCTCTGTAAATAGAAAGCATTCTTATCATACCCCTTAGCACTGATTAATGCACTTTTAATGGCCAGTAACATGCAAGGACACTCCACTTTGCAGAGGCCTGCCTTTTGTAGGATATCAAGGACCTTAGCAGACATGGATCCCGCCCATGCAGTTTTTTAAGATTTGTAAACAATGGATTGGGAAAGAAGTGCAGTTTGAATGGACACGTCTCGCAAATCTTTTTATTTAAAAAAATGTATGCAACTTATTTGCTACTTAAAAATACTTAATATTAATCTGGAAAATATACTTTTAGTGGCCCTATCATATTTTGTACACTATCTGGTCATGGGTTCTTGTCTGCAGATTTTTCACTTAAACATTCAAATGAGGTCTGCAATCCTCTCCCTAAATCTCCAGTCTTGTTCATATCCCCCCACAGATTTTTCTATGTTTTTATGTATGTATAAGTAAGCTGTCTTACGGCCTGTGTATACAATGAGCTGTATCCCCCCAGAATTATTCTGGCTCCTACACCCCTGAGTCAGTATGAAGTGGAATTTAGATATGTCCAGGCACAGGTTTCAGTAAATAGCATTTAAATTATTAGCCATGTGAAACACAAAAAAACTATCAGTGTCTTTAATATTGAATTTTATGTTATACACCAAATGCGGTTTGTATTAAAATAGAAATCTTGCCGCTTATAACAAATATAAAATAATATTGATATATTTGTTTTTGTGGTTTCTCATGGCAAATCATAGATTTAAAAAAATAGTAATGAATAAGAGAAACACCATTTTGCAAGTCTTCAGCCTGTGATGTTGGATAACTGCAGAGAGCAGAAAATACTTTAGTGAACATTATAGATCTGTGGATGTCCATTATATTTAGAGAAATCAGACTGTCAACTGAAAATGTATAAATGGTAATATAATAAATCCATTTTACAACCCATAAAGAGACCTCAATATTAGTTTTCCAAAAATATTATCTGCCCACACCAAGTTTCAAAACTCATAGGGCCTCATTCAATTGTGATTTGGCCAATTGAATAGGGCTCTATATAAGCACAGAGCATATTTTTTTACATAAGTTTTTAGTTAATGAAGACCTTGCTTTTGTATAGAAGTTTATTAACTAAAAACTTTTGTACAAAAAATATGCTGTGTGCTTATATAGAGCTCTATTCAATTAGCCAAATCGCAATTGAATGAGGCCCATAGGGTTTTAGCCATGTACAAGAAGAAGAAGAATCATGTGACAAATTCATTCTACTGAGCACTATATACACTCAGATTAAATCCATAATATATACGTTGGTGAAGCCCAGTGTACCTAAACATTATAAATAGAATGTGTAATGGAAGAAAAGGAATTTGAAATTCAAAATAGCCCAAGGTTCATACATCCTCCCACACTGCAGTCAGATGTTTTGCATTGTTAGTCACCAGCCATGTGTATGGTGTCGGCAAGCCTGGCTCAGCCGTGCATTATTGGGACAACCAAAATGCATGGGAACATAAAGCATATTGCATCCTTTCCAGTTTTATATGTAAAATAGTTACGATAGAATACATTATCACCTGTAACATCTTGTAAATCTGCTTCATGTATGCATTGTAATTCATGTATTTTCACTTACCTTGAATTCATTATAATGGCTTGTATTAATCAGATTCATTTAATTTCTCCAAAACACAAGTGTATGCAGTACCATTTTCCACTGTAAAATGGGACTGCCTTCCAATTAACTAACTCTATTATTATGCTAGTTAATAATCATATCCTATTAGAGATTATAAGTAATAAATTTGCCAACCATTGTGTTTTATTTTATTTCAGATGATTGTCAAATTTTAACAAATACTTCATGTTTGACAATCAAATTATATCCTAAATTTAAAGGGACTCTGTAACCCCAAAATCAATTGTTTTTTCAGGTTATTTTTAAAGAGCATGAAAAACTGGCTACATTTTGGGTTATCCATTTTTTTCTAAAGTGAATCAGTCATGGGAAATTCCATATTGTTGCTGCATTTATATGCAAATGAATGGCTTATTCATATTAATTAGCTGCTTTGGTGTACTAATTCTGATTACAATCTGCTTGTCTGTCTCTGTAGTGTTATATGGTTATATGTGGGTTAGATTATTTCTAAACGTTTAGATGTATTTAATTGTCTCTAGCCCGTAATTACAGGCTCACAGCCTGCACAAGGAAACCATGAACTCATAAGTAGGATTTCAGGGGACATGATCATATGATCTGACAATATTTGAGCAAGCTCATAATTTACTTCTTAAACACCCAAAATACTTCTTAGACACAGCCAATAGTAAATGAGACCGTCATCCTAACGTCGGTAAAACATGGAGTTTATACTAGAATTAATTAGTGTTTAGAAGTAAAATTTGTGATCGGTCTCGCAATCCAGCAATGTAGAAATCAATAAAAATCATTAAATCAACTGTTCTAGTCCATGCGGTATGTATATGTATTCACCCCTAGATTCCTGGGATTGATATAACACGGAAATAATGCAGCTTGAGACTGTTGTGCAATTAATTATAATGCCTTTCCATGCTTCCCCGGTATTTTAAAGTACACTAGTATGTGTTTATTTGCTGCTGCAGTTATACAAACGGGTGTTTAACCCACTTGCGAGTCCTATCTAGTACTTTTATAAAAAATGTTGATACATTTGCAATTTACGGGCTTGAAGGTAGTTGCAGACTACATGGATGTTTGTAATTGAATATCCATTTTGCGTCTTTAGCACTGGTAACATTAGCAGGCTTGAAAAATCAATGGAGGAGATAGGATAAAGTAACGGTTTTTACAACCACAGTGATTTTGCGCCTGTAACTAGCAAATGGAATACGAGTAGATAAAAGTAGCCAATTGCAATTTGGGCAATTGAATGAGACTCTATGTTTCTTATTGTTCTTACTTACTGCTTTGCTCCCCACCCCCACTAAAAGCCTCATTCAATTTGGGGCCTCGCAACTCGATCGCAGACAGCCAAATACCTGTGATCAAGTAGTGGGCTCCATTAGATCTACTTTTGCGATGCTATTCAATTGTCATGGCCCGCAAGTTAGGGGTCGAAAGTGAAAATCGGAAACCATTGCCATCGTACATAGCATTTGCGGGCTTGAACATGTCACAGGAGCAAGCCTGTAACTCCCGATGCAGAAATAGCCAAGGGAAAGAGAGATCATCATCATGACCAACCTCCAAGAGCGGAACTCGTAGGTGAAAGCCGTAGGACTTTGAAATCCAACCTCCATTTTTTCTTTCTTGAAGGTTGAAGCCCGTAGAACTTCACATTGATTGCCGGGCCTGATATAACATGAAAATTGAACATGAAATAAAGTATTGTAGAATTTTGTACTATTAATTCTAAGACCTAAAATCACTTCCATTCTTCATAAAAGTACAGTATTGCTTTTTTATTTGCTTGGTACCATAAACCTGTGGTTCGAGTTTAGCGATTTGCGTGCTTGACGGAGTGGTTAGTGAGGGAAAATCGGAGCAATTGAAAAGCAATTTGCGATTTTAGAGATCGCAACTCTTGCGGTCGTGAAAGATCAAAGGCTTGGAGGGAAGTAACTTGCAATTTTACAGGTCACTATAAATCACAGCTCGGAGCCCATAATTCGATCAGAGCCCACAAACGGAAGGCAATTGAATAGCAACATAAGTTGCGACCTCCACTTGCGAGCCCGGATCTCAAAATCACAGCAATTGAATGAGGCTTTAAGTTTTTATGTACTGGCTGTTTTGAAGCCATGGTTGTTAGTAAAACACTATTCTCTAAACGTCCAAGTGACAGCAAGCCTTACCAGGCAACAATGACTCTCTATTCTAGCATGGTGCCTATTCTTCTAATGATAAATAAACACCAAGACCCTCATTCAATTGCAATTTGGTCAATTGAATAGGGCCCTAAATAAGCACATAACATATATTTTTCAAAGAAGTTTTTAGTTAGCAAGCATCTATCCAAAAGAAAGGTTTTCACGAACTAAAAACTTCTTTAATAAAAATATGCTATGTGCTTCTTTAGGACCCTATTCAATTGGCCACATCGCAATTGAATGAGGCCCAATGTATATACATTACATCTTAAGGAAAATCACAGGCTAATTTTTCTTAAACACATTTTGACCCAGTACATATTTTTATTTGTATTTAATTGGATATAGTTAGGATGCATGTTTAAATTGTATTTTGTTATGTGCTGTACTCCCTATATATTGTTACGAAATATGTTGGCATGTTCAAATAAATAGTAATAATAATATATGCATTTACTAAGCAATATTCAGTGTTGTCGTGCTTCATCTGTTATAAAATAAATCATGGCTTTACGCATTAACATGGGAAACATAATATATACTATATAATGCTAGTAAGACTTGCCACCACATTGCAGATTTCATTACAATTGGAGATGTTAGTGAACATCTTAGTGAATCTAGTCCACTATCATTAAGATGTTTTTCAGATGAAACATTATAAAACATATCACCAACTACAGATATTGGCTTTTCTTCATCACCAGTATGTCAGTTTACATTTTTATACATCTCTAAAAAAAAGTATCCTTGATATATTCTAATTGTCATTTAGCCAACAAATGAAACAATGAAGACAAAATAAATAAAATATCACTTCTTCAATATGAGCATCTATAATGATATTTCCAGCAATACAACATGTCTCAAACCAATGTCACTGCTATCAGAGCATAGGCTGCTGTTCCCATCAGTAAAATCATTTCCATTTTCTCAACTGTGAACTGTCTAAATGCTCTGAGAAGCACACACAGAATGTAAAAGCTGCAAACAAGGCTAGCCTATGAATTGTGAATATACCCATATATTACAAAAGATCGCTATTCCTCATTAATTTTACTGAAGCCTCCAGATGGGAAACAAAATATTAATTTTGTTCAGCCTTAGGCATTGTCAACTGTTAAGGTACACACTAAATCACAGATCTTATTCGCATTAATATCAGATTGCTGATGTAAAAGTTGAGGCCCATGGGTATAAGGTTTAGTTTGTCATAAGTGTTATTAATTATTTCTGTGCAATGATTAATTTGTCAAAATGGCACACATAATGGAACGTCGGATGTAAGCCGCCTGTACTCCTGAACAGCTATCCTACCTTAAAGTGATGGTAATACCAATGGAATTATGCTAATGAATTGACTCTTTCAATGTTGCATAAACTGCTACTCATAGAACAGTGCATGCTACATTAGGCTGTTCATCCAGCAAAAAAAAAAAGTTGAATTTGAAAGGCTGAAATCTTTACAAAAGAGACATTCTGGTCGAGGGTGCTTAGAACTACAATTTATTTTTTCAATAAGGCAATAGACTTTCAACCATTTCACAGCAGCCTTTTTTTCTTTTTTTATTACTAGTTTTTAAAGCAACTGTGAAAAAGATACAAATGCCACTTTATTAGCAAAAAAAAAAAAATGCAAGATCTGAGATTGATGATATTGAATGATGTTAAAAGAAAGTACTGTTTTTTATCCTATTTTGTTTTTTTAATAGGAGTTTTAATGATATAATCCAATTTAGATGCCCAGAAAACCATGATACACTACATTGAAATCTAAAAGATTAACTTAATTATGTAAATTAAATTTACTGTTTATCTGTTAAACATTAAAACCAATTGCATAGCAAAGAAAAAAGACATTTAGAATAATTTGTATGTCCAAAAGTGAACTATAAATATTGAGAATGTAAAATTTATCTGCAATGAAGTGACAGATATAGAGACACTAATGCACATTTTTAAGGTCAACTATCTTCAAAACAAATGCAGTTTAATATAATTTATTTTACTAAATGGGCATAAAACTTTCCGTGCCCACTTTATAGTGCTGTTTTGTGCTGTTTCTCATGATGCAACGATTTTTCTGAGCCATAAATGTTAATATGATACACTTTTTCTGAATACAACATATACGTTAATGTTAATACGTTAATATATGCTTTAAATAAAAATCTTAAAATCACATTACATTTATGGTTCACTCAAAATGTATTTTATCTAGCGTATTTCCCCAGTGACATTTTGATAAATATTTATTTTATTTAGTTATGCCTGTAAATCACAGGTAATTTTTCTCTTGTGATTTCTTTTATTTGTAAAATATTTAAATGTCTACTTCAAAATGTAATAATATATGGTTATGTTACCATGAACACAGCACTAATTCACTTAACAAAACAAGTATATTTTTGGCAATTACTTTTATATACAATCAAGCAAAAAAACAAACACATTTTTGAACCATACCCTTCAATGATACACAAACACAGAATCCATACTGGACTGAATATACATTCAGTACAGCACTGCTATATTGCTCATATTGTTTAGATAACTGCTAGGCTATTAGTCAAATGAACCAGTGGAATCAATTGTTGTGGTCCGAGGCGGCAGTCTTTTTGCATTCATCTGCTAGACTAATTCATTTCCAGTTTTATCTAGTGTGAGCATATGAAGTATGACTATCAGATTAATGTCAAGCAATATACAGAAGGGCAATTTATGTCATTAACATAAGCAGACATATGGCTTTAGATTTGTGGGCGTCTATTACTGTACTGGGACCAATGTATGTCTGTCTGTAAACAATATATTTAGTGCCACGGAATATGTTGGTGCATTATAAACAATAATAATAATAATAGTTTAGGCCCATTAATGTATATGTACCTCCTTAACCCCTATCATAATTTACCTTACAGTCCCACCAGTCACATATATATGTGTACGCGGGATTCAACTGCACAAGTAGGCAGCATGTGCAGAACAGGCTATGGATACATAATTATGAGCACATGACCAGTTCAGCAATGGAAGGTTGTTGCAAACTATATGATTAGCGCAGAGAGGGAGAAGCAATTCAGCAAGAGCAAGCTATATAATTAGCAAGGTTTAGTGTGCAGATTAGTAGCAACCATTTTACTTACTGCTTACACACACTTTGTCACAGTGTGTCTGCCTTAATGCACAAACTGTCTTACTATATCATATATATATATATATATATATATATATATATGTATATATATATACTGTCAAACTGTGTTAAATATGCGCTGTTTTGCTGATACTGTGTAGTGCACATACACTGTCACTTTAATAATGCAAACCTCACAATATTTCACTGATACAGTGTTGCACTTGCACAGTGGGAGGAATTTACTAAGATGACTCGCGATAAGCCAAGATCTACCGCCCCACATTTTGCATTATCACTACTCAGGTCTTGTTGCAATTTACTAAATCGCTGGTATTATAATTAGGTTTGGGAGGTGACCATGTAATGCCTGATGTAACAATAGATATCCACCCGTCTATCCCTTTAGAAAACAAGATCAGGGTAGTGCATAGATGTTATAGCGGTCAAGCATGAGCAGTGTAATAGCTCTGTTTATTGGCACAGGCGCTATTATAATTGTTAAACATGCAATCGTTTGCAGTACATTAATAATGAAGTATAACAACAACAATCAGGGTGAAATAATAACATGTCAATGCATTGCCATCGGTACTACATATTAAAATAGTAATGCCACACAACACTACCCCCTACCTAATATGTACACACTATACTAGACTGCTGCCCATTATGAGCCTGAGGGGATGCCCATGACACCTAACTAACCAGTATACCATAGGGAACCCTACGGACCCAATTGATAATTCTTTAACCATGGGTCCTCATGGCAAATAATATTAACCATGTTACCCGGTAATCTAATCTTTAACTATTGGGGTCCTTATGGACCCTATAGCATGTAACTAGCACAGTAATCTAACCTATATCTATGAGGATACAGACCCCCTGGCATCCCATCCTAACTCCTACCATTAGTGTCCTTATGGACAGCTATGACACCATAACTACTAGTATCGGGGTTTTTAAGGACCCCCATGTTACCTAAAGTAAACCATTACAATGGAAAAATATAAAAACATTTGAAGGCAAAACTTACTTAGAATAAAAAAAAATTACAGCAAAAACGAAACAAAAAAATACAATAAAAATAATACATTTATTACAATTAATACAAAAATAAACATAATTTAAACCTGTTGGGAGGAAAAGGGGTTAGATAATACATTGCCCTCCCTTGGATGACCTTCGAAGGATAATCCGTGGTAAGCCCTGGTCCTCAATATTGGTCCCTGGATAAGCAGGTACTTCGGTACTTCTATCTACTAGGAATCCAACTTCTTGATTGAAGAACTTTGAGACACTCTTCAGCCCATGGAAAGAGAGGCTTTCTGATCATACCCTCACCTTATGTACTAATTTTATGGCTTCTGATTGCTTAAAATATATGTCAATCATATTTCAGCCAATCAGAATTGAGTATTTGAATACAGAATACAGAAACTCTAATTGGGCTACCATCCCTTTTTTGATTGGTTAAGATTTTTGGGATTGAAATCTGTGCATTCTGATTGGAATTCCAGTTGAACAGTTAATAGGAGAAGAGAATGGTAGCAAAGGATAAAACTAGAATTAAACCCTATTCTGATTGCCTGAAATGATAACCGATCAAAATAGGTAAAAATAGAGCCCTTAACCAATCAGAAAAGGGGCAGTTCCTATATTCAAATACTAAATTCTGATTGGCTGAAATATGATTGACACATGAAATATTAGTATGTAAGGTGAGGACAGAGTTAGAATATGTTAGAGAGAATCAAGGGTCTTCAGTCAAGAAAGAAGAGGACAGATTTCTACTATTCAGATGGATGGAGGTCCAAGGGAAGTAATGTATAGTTTGATCCCTTTTAAAGTTTAAATTAACTTTTAAAGTTGTGCTCAAAAGTTTGCATACCCTTAGCAAATTGGTAATATATGTACCATTTTTAAAGAAAACATGAGTGAGCAGGCAAAACACATTTCTTTTATTTCTTATGGGATTCATATTCATCTGTAGGTTATAACAGAACTAGCGACTTGCGCGTAAAAAAATGACGGCAATAGGATTGTAAGGGCGGTACATTTTGTTGGTGTTCCAAGATGCTTCGGCGCTCATTGCAAGCCTCGCGATGAGTGCATTCGGCGCTCATTGCGAGGTTGTTGGTTGTTTGTGTGCTATGAGCATTGTTTTTTTTTGCTAATGCTAATGAAATAATTCATAAAATAATACATCAATATACTTTACCTATTTTGAAGTAATATATGCAGGAAGCATTGTGCAGAAGAGCTGGCAATGTGTTTTGATGTTGCTGCAGCATAGAAAGTGTGTTTTGAGGTCTGTGGAGCTGCTGTGTAAGTGTCAGCAATGTGTGCAGTGTGTAGTGTAAATAGTGTGCGTGCGCCAGCCAAATCCGTTATGGTAGCTGTGTACTTGTGTAAGTTAGTGTTGTAATGTGTGGTACGCGTCTGTGGCTGATTTGGGCGTCCTTGGATGGCGTCTGCCTTTTTTTCGGAAAATCTGTAGGTATTTGGTGGTGTTTTGCATCTTTAGAGTCCTGTAGCCTTGTTTTCGTTTTTTTCGGTGGACATTTTTTCTCTCGCTTAGGGAATTTTCGGGTGTCTAAACTCTTGTATTTCGAGTGAAATTGATGTGTAAGTTCAGTTTTCGAGGTGCTGGGTGCCCCCCCCCCCCCTGCTGTAGGTAAGCTTTTTATGTATGTGTTGTGTGTATTTATTGTGTTTTTAATGTTTTCATATGCACGGGTTTCAGGTGGTAAGGTCGTATTTTTCCGTGGTTGTAATGTTTTTTTTTGTAAGTCCCGCGTCTCGTATTTCTTTCTCGTAAGTCCGTAAATTTTGCGAGGTCCGCAGTTGCTGACAGCAACTGCAGCCCTTGCTTCGCGTTAGCAACAACCCGCCTGCTCACAACTATATATGTGATGACACAATCATAAAACAAAACATGGCAACAAAGAAAAAAATTAAATTACCCTGTTCAAAAGTTTGCATACCCTTAGTTCTTAATACTGTGTATTGCCCTCCTTTAGCATCAATGACAGCGTTGAAAATAAAGCTAAACAATTATTAGGAAACCTAAAAAAGTGGGTCCCTAATTACAGAAAAGCTAGAAGACTCTACTGTTAATTTGAAGTAACAAAATAAAAAAATAAAAAAATCTTTATATAATCATAAACGTTATTAATATTGGTGCTGACTCACCCAAATACCTAGTGGTGCTTAAGAAAAAATAAATATGTACAATATATACAGAAAGGTGGTTTTATATCAGTCCCCTGATGAATCCGTGCTAAACAGTCCACAGGGAAATACGCGTCGGGTTTCCACAAGGTAGTAAGGTAGACTGCTCCTTCTTCCAGATGAAGGTCAGTTCCTCTCTTCATTTTTGAAGTATGTAGCACAATTTTGTATGGGCAAAGTGTGCTTAATGTAGCGAGCCCCCTGACAGAGACTCACTCTGACTGTGTGTGAAGAGTCAGTGATCAGAGGTGCCAGGTTTGGATCTTCTATGTTGCCAGCATATGCGCATTAAGATGAATACTGTGGGCCAAATTACAGTGTGCCAGAGGCTGTGAGGCGTGTCAAGGTGTTGTCAGGCATATTGTAACCAGGCTTTTTTGTGGCATTCGTGCAGTAAAGGCTTCTTTCTGGCAACTCAGCCATCATGCAGCTCATTTTTGTTCAAGTTTCGTCGTATTGGGCTCCTTGAAACAATCACACCATCTTTTTCCAGAGCAGCCTGTATTTATCCTGAGTTTACCTGTAGTTTTTGCTTTGTATTCCGAACAATTCTTCTGGCAGTGTGGCTGAAATCTTTCTTGGTCTACCTGCCCTTGGCTTGGAATCAAGAGATACCCAAAATTTGGACCTTTTAAATAAGAGATTTAACAGTACTGGCATTTTCAATTCTTTCGATATCTTTTTATATTCTTTTCCATCTTTATGAAGTTTCATTACCTTGTTATGCAGATCTTTTGACAGTTCTTTTCTGCTTCCCATGGCTCAGTATCAAGTCTGCTCTGAGAGCCACGTGAGAGCTAACAAACTCATTGAGTATTTACACACAGACACTAATTGTAATTTAAAAAGCCACAGGTGCGGAAAATGAACCTTTAGTTGCCATTTTAACCTGTGTGTGTCACCTTGTGTGTCTGTAACTAGGCCAAACATTGAAGTGTATGTAAACTTTTGATCAGGGCCATTTGGGTGATTTATGTTATCATTATGATAACAACTATGTGATAATACAGCCAAACAAATGTGATAATAAATGACTTCATATGATCACTATCCTTCAATAAAAGATATTTATTTTGCATGATCAGTCATATTTTTAAAATAAATGCCAAAATTTCACAATTTGTGCCAGGGTATGCAAACTTTTGAGCACAACTGTAGTTTTTGTAGTGTATTTGTAATAGGTTAAAAAAAAATGTAGCTGTTTATCTAAATCTTTTTTTTAGATTTGTTTCAATATATTTTATTGTCACAATTGTCAATTGCATTTCCGAATGAACATATAATTTGCAGGTCAACCATTTAGCATAAGTAAAGTCACACATTTTGCATTAACCTCTTGTTAAGAATTAACAATATTGTGATTCCTCCTAAACCTTTTTCCTTTTTCAACTTAATTAAACAAATAAAACCAGCTGGGTGTTTTTAATTTTGCATTTCCATATGGTATATAATGCGTCACTTTTTCTTTTTTTTTTATTCCACAAGAGGGAAATTTGCATAGGTTGAAAAAATATTTGTGTATATCTAGGTTTTGTTAATCCCAAAGTATTACCCTTTACGCTAGAATATCTAACAATATTAAAACAGATTTTTCTTAACCAGTTAGAAGACAAACATAAATGCTAACAGTTCTAAAATAAATAAAAAGAACATTAACTTGTACCGTTTTCGTTACCTTGAGTTTTTCCTCCACTGCCGTCATGCCCGAAAAGTTTACCAATTAGTTCGGAGGTAGGGATCAGCCCGCAGCCCAGGCCCAGCTACCCATGTAGATCATAAGTTTGATAGGTTGGGGGTTCATGTTTCTTTAAATTATTGATATGGGTTTATCTGAATCTATCCAGCCCTCCCAGATTTTTAAGAACTTGGAAAGGGTGTTGTTCAGTGTATGTGTCATTTTTTCATAGATTATGATAAAATTAAGCTTCTTAACAATTTCTTGATTGTCCAATATAGGTGTTTTCCAACATTTGGCTAAATGATTTTCGCTGCCAGCCTGACAAATTTGTTGGGTAGTTGCAGGGACTTATGGACCCCCATGGGGGATACTATCCCTGGGGGTCCATAAGGACACATATACTAGTAGTAGTTGGGGTTGATTCAATTACTATGCGGGTTCATTCTGACCCCCATGTTAACAGGGTTAGTGTTAGTGCCCTGGGGTGCTCATAAAGTGCCTGTGCTTATAGTTAGTGGCTTCATGTGGGTCCAAAGCTTTTTACTCCCGCAAAGCTGATATTCAGCATTGAGGATTTGAACACCTAGATAGCAGTACATTTTATACAGTATGTAATAGCAACTATTTAATTGTTAGCATACTGTATAACATACCCCACTAAATATAACATCTAGCAGCATATGTTGAATATAAATGGCTGTTATATATTACAGCAGCTTTAAGATATAGTAAACAGTACCTGACATTTTCTGGTATAAATACACAAATACAAGATATACCGTATTGGTCCGAATATAAGCGACCGTCCGACCGTCAAAAATTCATTGCCGATTTGCGAACTTTGCTTGTAACGCGTGCGACTTCTATACGCGAATTCAAAATTCCTGCCGATTTGCGCGATTACGAGTCAAAGGTGCCGATTTTCGTGATTAAGACTGCGGTATTGAATAGCGATTTACGGTTTTAGTGATTCTAACATTCTGTAAAGCCTGTAACCTGCAAAAAAAGCCTGTTTCTAGCAATGGTGGATCACTTTGAGAGTCTTTTTCTCTCCAATTTTACGGGTGCAGCTTGTATTTGAGTACTATCTTTTTTCAATTTTTTCACCTTGAACTTTACGGGTGCGGCTTATACGCGGGTGCGGCTTATATTCGGACCAATACGGTATATGCTGCATACCAGCAGAAGCTTAGCAATGCTAAAGCCCACCAAGTATTGACTATTTGAAGTAGAACGGTAGAAATATTAGCATTATGAAGTAGTCATTATCCTAACCTTTTGATATTCATTAGAACTACCTTCTTCAAAACTTGAGCTTGAAAAAATTTGTTAAAATGGATAAAGCATGATGTTATTAGTGAAGTGTTTTCTGGCTTCATTAGACATGTTATAGTTGATGTCATGATTTAAAACATCAAAAAATCCCTCTGTATTACATACATTTATATGCAAATGTAGACTGTTATTCTAATTTAAGTTCTTTTCAATTACACTGTTATGATGTAATGTGCAATGTCGTGATTACTGCCATAGCTGGAATAATTATTTGGATGTGATGTCAAGAATGCAGGCATCAAAATAAATCAGGTGGGATTAACGTATCAATGTGGTGCTCATGCAGCAAGTTTTCAGGGTACTCAAGAGAGGAACTGCTAAACCATGTTAAAGTGGTTTCCCTTGGCAGAATCTAACAAGATTCCAGGGAAGAACCGAGTTGACCTTGATAAAGTAGCTAGTAATCTGGAAGAAGCAGAATGTTTTTTTTTGTTTGTTTGTTTGTTTTTGCTGTTTGTTTTTTGTATTAGTCACCTATGTGTGCACAGTAGGGTGTGATAGATGAATGAGATATAGGATGTAGGATGGAATGGTGGGGCCTTGCATCTGTGTACTTCCTAGTTTAGTTGCTTATGCTTTTGTCTATTGCTGTATTAACCAATTTCTGTATTTAGCTTGTTCCTGTCAAGACCATACAGGGAAACGACTTTCTGCATACTGTTGTGTACTTTGCGGAAGAATGATTATATGTGTGAGAAAATGAATTGAACTGAAAAAAAAACAAAAAAAAAACACTGCAATTTATAAGCAAAGAACTAAAAAAAATCTTCTAACTATAGGCTATCTTGCCAACATTGAACAATTCCAGGGGAAAATATTCTCTTTCAGGGAACTGTCCTCTGAAAATGTGAATGTATGGCCATCCTACTTTAGACCTGTGTCTAAGCCTCCTCTATTCCAGATGAGTATATTGCATTTATAAATCACTGAATGGTAATTTTATTAATGAGTAATGCCTAATTATAAAAAAAACCTATTTATCAAACAAAGATAAAGTTAAATAAATGGTGAATTACTGTAGGTGGAAACAAAATAGATAAGAGTCATATGTACTAAATAGCAAATTGTTGAAGATACTAAATCTTTGTAAATATGGCCATGGTGTAGGAATGGATAGCTTTTACAACAGTTCTTCAGCACCCTCTACTACATCTAGCCCAAGAAAATAAAAATAAAAAGTCAAAGTAAGGAGGGAACCTAACTTGGGAAAGATATTTAATGATCACTCACACATACAGTATGTTGTACACACTTTACTATTCTAATTTTTTTGTGTGCTTATGATTGAAGAAATAAATAATAATATAGTTAAAAAAAGCCAAATTTAAATCAAGTTGTTATTTTTTTACAAATGTATTTTACTCTCTCAACATGTGGTCATTAAAAAGTAGTTTTGTGGGATTCTATTAGAGTCCTTGAGATCACAGGAGAATATAAAGAAATTGGGAGTGGAAAATACCAGGAAAAAGTAATTGAAATGTGTGATAGTTCACAATTTCAATCATAGTTTTTGTCATAATCATCATGGGAATTGTAAACTATAATAAATTGACTTTTTTAATACATGATGATATATTGTAATCATCATATTACTCTAGATGGCTGTGAATGCCAAAATGAGTTAATATTAATAAAAAGCTCATAGATATGTACATTGAAATGGGCTTCCCCAGGCTGTTTTATCTGTTCCAAACCTTACCTACTGCAATTACTTCCAAAGATCTAGATAGGTTCCAGAAACAGATCTTTAGATTCATCTGGCTTAATAAACCTCAGAGGATTGCTAAATCAATAATGTATAGACATAAATGTAAAGGTGGCCTCTTGTGCCCAAATCTTAAACTATATTTTAAAGTGGCACAATTGTCCTTTTTACCTATTGTCTGCTCTGTCAAGCATTAGCCAGCTTGAATTTTTATTGAGAATTATTTGATGTGCCCTTATTCCTGGGACAGGATTATTTGACTGCCAAAGCCTTTATCCATGCTGAGGAGCCGTTTAACTGGTAATGGATAGGTTTGGTCTCCCCCTATGAGAACAGTTTAATTATTGCCAAATCAAACATTTTATTACTACTATAGGTAACACCAAAGTAAGTTCGTTTTTTCGTATTTGCAGTGATACCCCCTTAACACAGGGTATACTGGGCTCTCTCTATGTTACTTTTAACTCAACATCAGAAGGTCTGAAATTGACCGATTGTGAAGTGGGTTTAGCCCAACAGTGGGAGCAGGACAAATGGGAGGAGTCCTGTACTAACCCTTGACAGGGCTCTCTCCATTACAGTATCTTGGAGACTTCTATTAAAATTTTACATAGAACATACATTGCACCTGAGCGGTTCTCTAAATGGAAACCTTTAAAAAAATCCTGACTGCTTTTGGGTTGTTCAACGGTAGGTTCCTTAATACACATTTGGTAGACCCGTCCAAAAGCCCAGGGCATTTGGAAATAAGTAATGCATCTTTGCCTTTAATTTGTTTCATTCCCCACTTGAACCAAATATTGATATTAGCCTCTTGGGAAGTTCTTCTTGGGCTTGATCTGCCTCACAAAATAAATGACAAAATAAATGTATGTTGTGATATATTTTCGCTCTCTTTCAATAAAAATTGATTGACAAAAAAAACAAAAAACTTTCCATTAGGGCTTATTGGGTAATTATGGCTAACTTTAAGGAATGGGACCGCCTTTGAGAGTCAACCTTTACCCACAGGTCAGTTCTTCATTAATGTGTTTGCTACTTCATCAGTTATATATTTAAGGTATCAATCTGTCCTCATTAACAGTTTTTCTAACCCCCTTATAACAAATGTTTATTGCCTGCTTGAGGATGGCAACATCAGGAAATTATTGGCTTATACACGATACATCTTACACCACTATTATGACATTTACGTTAAGTCATTTTTTTTAATGTGTGTACTTTAATAGTCACTGTACATGGACTATGATGATGCATACTAAATCATTCATCTGTACATTATTTTTTTTCAATTCAATAAATTTAATAAATGATAAACTTAATTTTACTTATTACCTAATGATAAATTATTATCTAAGGCCCCTATTTAATTGTCCAAATCGCAATTACTTGAGCCTGTAAAGTTACTGATATTTAATTGGCTACTTTTAGCTACTCACATTCCAATTGCGAGTTACAAGCTCAAAATCACTGTGGTTGTCAAAAACGTAACTCCGTCCAATCTCCTCCTTTGAAGTTTCAAGCCCGTAAATGTTACCAGTGCTATAGACACAAAATCCATATTTAATTACAACAATTCAACCAGCCCGCAATTGCCTTCAAACCCGTAAATGGCAAATGTATCAAAATATTCTATAAAGTACAAGATAGGACCCGCAAGTGGGTTATACACCTGTGAGTAACACTGCTAAAGCAAATATAAACACACTACTGTACTTAAAAATACTGGGAAAGTAATGAAAGGCATTAGAATTTATTGCAAGCTCATACAATTTAGACAGAGCCAATAGTAAATGGGACCATCATCATAACATCGGAAAAACATGGAGTTTAACTTACAATCAATTAGTGTTTAGAAATACGATTCGCAATCAAAATCTATAAAGCAACTCTTCTAGTCCATGCCGGCGATATGTATTAACTTCTTAAATCCCGGGATCAATATAACATGAAAATAAAATATACATTTTTAATTTTTTTATTACAGATTTGCAAGCTCATGGAGGACAGAAACCTCTCGTGGAGTAGAAGGGCACAAGAGGTTTCTGTCCTCCATGAGCTCGCAAATCAAGCTTGAAAATCTCCCAAAAAAATAAATATTTTTTACATTTCATTTTCATGTTATATCGATCCCAGGAATCAAGGAGCTAATACATATCACCCACATGGACTAGAAGAGTTACTTTATAGATTGTTATTGCGAATCTTACTTCTAAACACTAATTGACTGTAGATTAAACTCCATGTTTTACTAATGTCACGATGACGGTCTCATATACTATTTGCTCTGTAGGAGCTTGCTTAATTGATCATGATCATGCCCTGAAATGCTACATGTGGGTTCATGGTTTGTGTATTGGGGCTGTGAACCTGTAATTGCGGGCTTGAGTCAATTAAATATATCTGTTTATGTAAAACAAATTGGAATCCGCAGCCAAAAGTTCAGTTTGAAAGTAATTACTGGCTTGCAATTTAAATAGGTCCCTAAGACACTTTCACGCACCTTGATTTCTCTTCTTTTCTGAGATTATCCGATAAAACTTCAGGGTTTAGAAGTGGTTCTAGGACTGCCTGTTGAGAAACTCTACTTTAAATCACATGGAAACAGAGTAGGAGGGAGTTGGTCATCAATGTAAATTTTGTTAATATATAGTTTTCACTAGTATATGTACATCAAATTATATCTAAATACAATGGCAGAGGAGGGTCAAACATTTTTTTGGACCCCCGGGCCATCCTCCAGTGCCATATATATATATATATATATATATATATATATATATAGAGCACTATTCACCCCTAGGCGGCCCTAAGCAACAATATTCACTACCAAACCACCCAGGGCCCCTCAGGAGCACCATTCACCCCCCCCCCCCCAAACCCCCTCAGCAGCATCATTCACCCCCCCAAAAAAAAAAACAGGCCCCCCTTATTGCACCATTCACCCCCCCCCCCCCGAAGCCCCTCAGCAGTCATATTCACCCCCGACCCCCCTCTGCAGCACCATTCACCCCAACCCCCTCAGATGCCATATTCACCCCCAGGGTCCCCTCAGCAGCAATATTCATTCCCCCAACCCACCATTCACCCCCAAAAAAACAGGGGCCCCTCAGCAGCATCATTCCTTCCCCCAAAAAAACCCAGTACCCCCTTGTCAAACCATTCATCCCACAAGCCCCTCAGCAGCCATATTCACCCCCCGGGCCCCATCAACAGCACCATTCACCCCCACCCTCTCCAAATAAAATCCAGGCACCCCTCAGGAGCACCATTTACCCCCTTAAATCCCCCAGGGTCCCCTTAGCAGCATCATTCACTCATCCCCCAAAAAACAGTGCCCTCTTGTCGCACCATTCACCCCCCAAGCCCCTCAGCAGCCATATTTACATGATATCACTAGGAATTCCCCTCCGCTGCAGTATGAAGTTCCAGCAGGGGAAGGATACCCAACCTCTGAGCAAAGGGATCCAGGAGGAGGGGGCGCGGTTTTAATAGTGTGACAAGGGGTTGAATGATGCTGCTGAGAGGCCCTTGCACCGGCAGTAGCTCCCCCCCTGTCTAAGTAGTATGCTGGCAGACAAGCAAAATTAAACACTTTCCCCTCTCATTGGTAAAATCACAAATCTAAATTGTCTTTATATACTAGCAATTGTCTATACAGTAACACAGAGATTGGTAACGTCAGTCCTGAAGTGCTGGACATAGTCCTGTATTTCAGACTTCCCCTATAGTACACAGGTGAGTCAGTCACTGCCTTAGAAATTCAAACTGTCTCCCTCGCCTAATACTGAAATCAATGTGACACTCAAGGATGGACAAAGGTAAATAATTTAAACTAAATATATTTGATCTAAAATTAATTGTTGAAGCATTGAAACAGTTCTAAATAAAAATGTATGAAAACATAAATAAATATATTAATATTTAAAATGTAAAAAATATATTGTATAGATTAAGGATTTAGCATGTGTCATCATCTTACACATATAGGGCCTCATTCTATTATCGGCCGCAGCCGTTGCGGGGCCGCAAGGACCGTCCGCAAGCTATTCTGCTATTCTATTCCCCTCCGGCCGGGGGTTCCGGCAGGCTTGCGGCCGGCGCCTTGCTATCTCTTGCGGCCGCTCGCGCCGGAGGAAAGCCTTTGATCTAAAACGGCCGCAAGGAAATCGGCCGTAAGAAAATCCGATTTGCAATTCTATTGCTCCGGGAACCCTCTCTGCAAGGCTAAAACCGAGCCGCAGCTTACTTGCAGGAAAGAGGTCCCGCTAGCACCAATTAAGCACGAAATATAGCCCAAATAAAGCCATCCTGCACTTTGAGAAGACTATAAAGTGATTTTAGGTGTTAGCAAAAATAGCACAAATTTCCCCTATACTCAAATCCGGACAATATATATTTTTTAATATATGTCAAATATACATGTAAAAAGTCCAGAGTGCTTGGAGAACCTCAGACCCGGCCACGCTGCGGCCGGAAAATAAACAGTTAATGTAAACTCGTATTTGGGCTGATGTGCAAGCTTGAGAGGGGGTTGGTATTAATCCTCATGTCCCCCAATATGATCCCTAGCATTTACAGAGCTGTACAGTGCTGTCTTGAATTTATTTTTGACTTTTAAAATTTTGGAGCTTACGGCCGGTTCCAAGATATGCGGCCGGCCGTAAGGGGAGATCCTTGCGGGGCCGTATAATTGAATTGCGAGGTAACAGAACCCCCGCAAGGAATCGCAGCCTTACGGCCGATTTACGGCCGCTAATAGAATGAGGCCCATAGTGACTACAAAATACAGGCATATAAAAAATGACTTAACGTAAATGTAATTATAATAGTGGTGTAAGATGTATAGTGTATAAGCCAACAACTCTCTCATGTTGCCACCCTGAAGCAGGCAATAAACATTTGTAATGAAAGGAACCTTGTTTGATTTTCTCACTCCATTAAATCTTAGCTCATACCACAAGAATACATAATTAAGATTTTCTAATTTGAATAAATTGTAATATTATGCAGAATACATATTCTGCATATGAATATGGAAGTAACTCCTTACAAGTGATTCTTATATTGTAATGCAAGATCTTTGATACAGATCTCACATATGGGTCTGTGTGAAAGCCTTTAAGGAGATATTTTGCATAGTTATATGTTTATAGATAGTGTGTTTAAAGAAACGATATAATGCTCTGCATTGAACATTATACAAATGTACAAAAAAACTATTTTTAAAACTAAAGTTACACTACAAGAATGGAGTATCAAATGTATGCGGACCCTCCACCTGTTTTTGGTTCTCCTTTGCATTTAGAATTTTTTCAGTCAGTCAAAAATGTATCTAGAGATATTTTTTTCTCCATGATATTGCATGATTAGCTAACAAAAAATCATTGGAAACCCCCTTCATCAGGATAAAGGAGGTTGCATCCTTTGAAACATTGTGCATTTTTACTTTGTTAGGTTCCTAAAAGGATTTAATCTCAATAAAAATGAGGCAATTCGGAAAAAAACACTGTGCTTAGGATTCCTACAATTATTTGTCCCTGAAGTCTTAGTGTGAGTGAGTAAAGGGGGTCTTATAGACCATGGGCACAAGTGCCAAAGAGGCAGAGGTTTTGCTAACATTTCCAAGCATAGAATATTAAAAAGTGTCCTTTTTTCTTTGGTAAAGAGCTTTGTAATTTTTTTTAATGCTTTAGTTGAGAACATCGAACCATCAGATTTATCAATTAATTATATAGCAGGTTGAACATTTCATAAAATAAATTTGTGAAAACACCCCAAAAGAAATAAATAAATACACAAGCATGTAACAAAGGTTTTCATTGCTTTTCAAATTAATTTAGCACGTATATTTTCTGGTCAGCAGCTGATACCGCCCTATGTTGCTGAATACCATTCCCGATATAGACATCACAAAAAACATTCTTCAAAGCAGACCAAAAAGCAGCACCTCAGTGTGTGGCCATGTAAAACTCATTTAAACAACTAGACAAGTGTCTAAACATACACTGCAAAGCATATTAGTGAGTCCACATTTAGAAACCTTATTATAGAACAAAAAATGTAAAGAACAAACAATAGTGTTAACCTCAGTTTCTTTTGATGGTATATATTCCTCACTGTTTATGTATTTGGAGAATAAATATACCTATACTAAATAAACTATGATAAATATTACATTGTTTAGATATTAAAACAATAAATGTAGTCATTTTAAAACTCAATCTCTTCTCTCTTCCTACCCAACACGTTTCACTTTGCTCTAGATTTCTCACAATCTTCACAAAAATGCTCCAATAATCACCAAACAAACAGCCTACAAAGCAGTCACAATCTACCTGCTTATATCCACCACCATGTCAATTTCGCACAAATCTACTTAAAATTCATGGGGACTTAGAGGTAAACAGGAGATTGAGATGAGGAAATAGCGAAGCACAATGGGATAATCTCAAACACACGGTTGGATATTTAGGTAAGGACAGACCGGAAAAGCTTTGAGGTACACCAAGGTATATAAAGAATAAGGATATGTTTTCCAAGGGTTTAGGTTTCTTGCTGTTTCTATGTCAGCAGGTATGACTCTTATTTATACCTCCCTTTTTCACATTATGTTTAGCAAGCAGACGCCATACTGCATGACATTTTTAAGATGAGGGAAAGCTAACGCCACACTTTACGTGGGTGTAATGTGTGAGATGATGATACATTTCTATTTCCTTTGTTTGGTGGATTTTTACCATTGACTTATACTTTTTACTATGCCAGTGTCTTCCAGAATGTTTGGAGAGTTCCATTTCCCTTTATATAGAACAAACTTGCACTGATCATAGACAATTTTATAACTTGTTTTAAATCTTGTAGAGTGCTTTGTGAAAAAGTACTATGTACATTAGATTTAAAGCCCAAAGATAGTGCTCTCCATTGTTTTTCAATGTGTTAATACTGTATTTTGCCTTGTATTTAACCCCTGTATACACCACATAATATGCACTACATAATATGTTGGCACGTTACAAATAATGGATAATAATAATAACTTAGCACAATGAGTGTGAATATTTAGAGGAAATCTAATAATAATATTATATGTTCCAACAATGTATGTTGCACAAAGGGTTTGTAAATCATGAAAATTAATAATAATTCCTTACACAGGTAGATATAATTGGAAGATTCTGAGCAATGTAATCTTCTGCCCGCTCTGACAATGAATTCAAGGCTAAATGCATAGCACAAAATAGCCAGACTGTGTTACTATTCCACAGACTATGGCCCACATTCAATTGCAATTTGGCCAATTGAATAGGTGTCTAAATAAGCACATAACATATTTTTTGAAAGAAGTTTTTAGTTAGTAAACATCTATCCAAAAGGAAGGTTTTCACTAACTAAACACTTATTAAAAAAAAATATGTTATGTGCTTATTTAGAGCCCTATTCAATTGGCCAAATCGCAATTGAATGAGGGCCTATAGCTGCACAATACACACATTAAGAACAATAATTTTACTAATCAAATATATCAACTGAAATGTATACATCAAATTATCAGCAAAACTACTTTGTGCTCTAACGAACAACAATCTAATGTAGCTACAGACATTGAATATTGAGGAAAAGAGAAAAACATTTTTGTGACTATAAAACAAATGTAAAGTTATATAAAGTAGTTAAGTTACTATTTTCAGTTGTGAATTTGCTGCAACTTGGAGATATATGTTTATGGTACCTTTCAAGTGGATTATTATCAATACTTTATTACACCATATATGCTGTGTCTCCATTCCCTTGAAGACACCACTAGAAAGCTAATATAAGTGAAGACTTGTTGCTGTAGGTGAGTCCAAACTATGAGTTAACTGGGCAGATTGCATTGATCTTGTTAAATTAGACACCAGTTTTACCAAAATTGAATGTTCTTTGAAGTCTTAGAACGTTCCATGTAGATAAAAGCTCTGATAAATGTATCCAGGGCAGGATCTACCATTTTGGAGAGCCTACGGGCAGTGAAGTGGAGGAGCCCCTGTGAGCGAGTACGTAAGGTATGCACTGACCAATTTTTGCCTTTTCTTTGGGTGTAAATTCCTTTTTCTGTTGTAACTCTCCTATTCTAAGTGGTTATCCCTTAGTAGCCAGTCTATGAACTGCAGCATTTCATTTTATTTAAGCTAGGAACGATTTTTTTTTTTAAATGTTGCCCTACCAGGGAAGCGCCTCTAGGCGGCTGCCTAGTTGGCCTCATGGGTAATCCGGCCATGAATGTATACAGTATAATTTACCACCTATGTCTAGATAATTTCCACAATATATTTTGGTGCAATGATTGATTAAAATCTGTCTTTGGCCTATAAAAATAACTCTGAGCAATCTTATGTCAGTTTAGAATAAGCCTGGAATCAGAAAACTGTTCAAAACTGGCACCACCATTACTGATACCAGAAGAAAATTGGTGATTAATACAGCAAAACCTAGGTAAAATCACTGTGCAAAGTACTCTGTGCTTCAGTAAAAAATAAATGTTCTTCATTAATACAAGAATCTTGGTTTATTAAAAAAAAATGATTCTGAATATAAAAAAATAAATAATCTTAAATGTTTAGAAAGTACAAAGTATATAAATAAATACAAAATAAAAAAGTTGCAAGCGGTATAATTAGAGATCATAAAACTCAGAGACTAATTTGTAGCCTCATTTCCAAAAAATATTGTAATTTAGTATGCCCTGTTTCTTTGTGAATGTAATTCCAAGTTTTTAAAATCCTTATGGGCTATATTTTAATTGAGATTAAGCTACTAAAAAGCACCAGCTTTGATGAAAAGTACACAAGAGCTTTGAATGTAAATCTCACTAATTAAAACTTAATGTCTGTAAAGCAAACGCTGATCCCTTAGGTATTTCCCATTTCAAGAGCACAGTTTTTAAATGGATAGTAAATAAGAGGTAAATATTAACATTTTCATGGTGTTAATGTGACCGTCTTTTCTGGAACATCAACATAAAATTTCTTGAGGAAACATAGATGAACTGAAAGAGTAAGTAAAGCATTTATGACACTGTCTATATTCTCCAAGTAAAACAAGAAGCTATAACCCATTACAAAGAAAAAATAATATCATTGTATTGAACAGAGGTATAGCAGGTAATGTCTCCGTAGTAGAACAAAGAGTGAAGATCAATGTTCACTTGACTGGATTTCCAGAAATGACTATGGTACAATATTCTCTCTGAATCGTTAAATTGTAATATAATCAGAATTTTCTGAAAAATATTGTGGTCATTTTTTTTATTTTCACTTTCAATTTAAATGTATTATCTCATATAGAATACTCTACCAGAATAGCTATTTTCTATGACTGGTTTAGCAAAAAGAGCCATCAAATAAACTTTAGCAATTAAATTGTAAATTAAATTGGAAATTAAACATAAATCAATATTTTCAGTTTAGGAAGTCCTAAATTACCAGAATATAAATGTGTAGATAGCACTTTCCTATGTATTTGTATGAGGAACATATTCAAGCATTTTCTATAAACTGTCATGATACATTATACAATCATATAGTCTGCTTAATTTGGGCGGTGTTTCCTCCATGAGGATGAAATTTAAGTATTGTACAAGTGGAAGCAGGGATACATTCACTATAGATTTCAGTGTAATGAGTGCTATTTATTTGGCCCTTTTGTGAGCATTTTGTCAGATAGAAAATATAGACAAATGCATGCTCCTCAATAGCAAATATATTTGAAATGCTGTCTCAGACATTAAATTCAGTGCATTTAATTTCATTACCTATTTACTAAATACCTTAATGTTATGCTTCAAATTATATACGTAATATGTTAATTTGCTGATAATGTTTTCCAGTTACTAAGAAGTTCAATATTTTTAGGCTTTTTATTGGGTGCTTTATATATTTAATGTGTAATGTTATATTAATTTTATTGCTGAGATTAAAAAGAAACATACAAACCAAAGCTAAAAATTAAGAATGAAAACAATGACATTTTACTGGCTCAGATGTACTTAGAGAATCCAACTGTGAAATTCCTGTGAGTAGTCTGTATATTCCAATTCTAATTGCATACATATGTAGGAAAGAACAGCAGAACAAGACTACAGAAGCTACATATTGCTATCCTCCATCAGGTTTTAATTACCTCCGAATTGATCAAACAATTGCTTTCCTTTTGCTTGCAACTGGGCTACTGCACTGGCCACCTGTGGGCCCTATGTAACCACCAGGGATATCATTCAGATCTTTGGACTTGGAATCACTTAGAGAAGGCAGGAAAGGAAATTAGTGTGAATACAGACGTGAACTGCAAAGGGATGCTGGGAATATGTTCAGAAAAAAGAGAGAAAGCACTAGAACTGTGTTAGAAAGGGTATTTAATAATGTTGCAGCTCATCTGATTCTTCTGCACACAAGGTAGCCCACACATGAACAAGTACCCTCCAGAGAAAAAGCTCTGCCTATGACCCTTTTCAAGTTGCTCAGCTCTGGTCTATAAAATGCTACGCGGCACATAAATAGTGGAGGATGAAAGTGAATCTGAAGATAAATAAAGCTTACCCCGGGCCTGGGTGTATTTATTTCTACAAGTTCTCACAGGTAAAGCATGAGTGATGGAGTGAGAGGTTTCATCTTATTACCAGAGCTCAGTGGAAACAGGAAAGTCTAAACTTTTTCTCTTAATGTGATATTTCTATATTTTCTGTATTTTTTTAACTTTTAATCAATTAGTTGTCTATCAGCACATTATTATTCAGCTAGATCTTCTATATGCTTCCTGAGGAACTTCACATTTCACATCATTCCAGAAAATGTAACATTTGCATTTTGTTGAATCCTTAAATATAGATTATACATTGATAAAGGTAAAGCATATGTTCTTTCCATAGATGAAGAATAGAGCCTTAAGAAGCCAAGGTCTTTCATCTCCAAGCTTGCAATATGAGACTCCAATCTTTATGGCCAACAATTAGGTTGGGTCTTTAAATATCCTTAGTGGCAACCAACTTGCTTTTCTCCAAGACAAATATGTCAATCGTCAGCATAAAGATATATATTACTTTTCATAGTGGAATTATGTGTATCATGCATACTTAATGAAAATATTGTAGTCTAATTTAACACATATATATATATATATATATATATATATATATATATATATATATATATATATAAAATGAAAAAAACTAAAATAAAAAAAACATATTAAAATATCTAAGAAAGGACACATGACCTCCATGTATGGCGTGTCCAGTAGGTTCAAAATATCTGCCAACTTTAGAACAAACTCAAATATAAAGTAGAGCAATTTCAATGTGCAAGGATCATACACATAAATAACAACAAGCTCACATCTATAACTTGCTCCCTTCTTCAAAGACATCATATTGTTAGGGTCTGCTTCTTCAAAGAACTGACATCACTTGGGGGTCTTCTTGAAAAAGTTCACATCTCTGCAGGGGAGGGATTCCTTCTAGGAAGACTTCAGAACACAGAGTGATATCTTTTGACAAAGATGTTAAGTTGTTCATAATGGGACAGAGAAGTTTCCTTTTATCATTTTAGACAGTCATCTCACAAAGCAGGTTTTCCTAACATATGCTGGAGGCTGCCAACAACTGGTGTTCAAATATAACAATATTGTTAAAGTTTTCAATCAAATAGTTTTCCATGCTGATGACCACCTCTGTCCTACAGTGGGAGATTTTAAAGCTGTCATATTTTTTCGATTATGAACCAGCGTACTTTGACATTTTTTAAAGCATAAGGTATGCTCTAAGCCAATCTTCACAGTGAGATACACTGTCCTAGAAAAACCCTGAATTAATATCCTGTGTTATTACTAGACTATAATATTTATGAAGCAGTGCTGCTCCAGATGAGGTCATACATTTAAGTGGACCATAATGTATTTTCCAGGCACTATGAGTTTTCTTATATAGTAACAATGCTTTACTAAATCTTAATCATGGTACTGTATTACAACTAAAGTCAATGACAGCTTCCCTTGGTTTGGAGTTCAAAGTTCTACATTTTTCTTTTTATGAATCGGCATCTTTATTTAAATCTACATTTATAAAGGTGTGAGCTAAATAGATAAATAAATCTTGTTAAAATTTAACACAGAAATATAAAAACATAGATCTGACAAGGGCCAAAAAGGCACATTTGCAGCCCTATTAAATTCCCTGAACATGTAAAACCGTAGCCCGTAATGTAGCCCGCAAGACTTACGGCTGGATATTAGATAGACATCTCAAAGCTACCCGCAAACGACTTGCGAGTTAAGGGCGAAAAAACCCTACGGGATGTTGAAATTTGAACTGCGCTGCTGCACATCCTATATCCTGTCAAGCCTTTAACTGTTACGTTCCAATTACGCTATTAAATTGCAACGAATTTCCAAAGACGCCCTGGCGTTCAAGCTCGTAACCTGCAAATGGAGGCAAAAACATTACGGCCTCCAAATAGGACCTGCAAAGGGTTTACAGACAATTCTCAACACTAAAAGACAATATAAACACACCAGTGGACTTTGAAATATGGGGAAAGCATTGAAATAATCCCCCAATAAAAAAATAGGCATTAAAAAAACATTTTTTACACATTATATTGGAATGGTCATGCATATGCCAATATGAAAAGCCATGCTGCAACATGCAGAAAGCAATTAAAGACACACTACCCGATTAAATATTCCTTTAAAAATGATGTTATTTTATCATATGTTGGAATGGTCATGCATATGCCAATATGAAAAGCCATGCTGCAACACGCAGAAAGCAATTAAAGACACACTACCTGATTAAATTGCAACACAAAAACATGAAACTGATCCTATATTAACCGTTTCTCACTCACAGAGGCTTTAATGTGGACCCTGGAATATATATATATGTGATTGCATATACTTCTCGCTCATCACATCTACATTGGGAAAACAAATAGTGGCCAAATTACACCGCCACATCACATATATCAAGTATGAGAGGAACATTTTATTATTTGTTGTTCAGTCCTTAAGTTGTGTCTCACGCTCTGTGACCCTATGGACTGCAGCACATTTAGCTAGGTCACTGCCTGTGCTGTTCCACAAGGTTTGCATGCCAAATATACTGGAGTAGGTTGCCAGTTTCTCCTCTAGTGGATTGTGATTTGTTTTTGTCTGACCTCTGTGTTAGCACCTGCCCACCTACACTGGCCCTACATGGTATAGCTCACAGCTTCATTCACATTCAGAAGCCCCTTCACCACCACCACTTAGCAATTCACAAGGGGACTAGGGGAACATGCACCACACTAATGTAGGATTGCTAAGTGGTGGCGGTGATGGGGCTGGTGTACCTGAATGAAGCTGTGAGGTATACCATGTAGGGTCACTATAGGTGGGCACATCATAGCAGAGAGTTCAGACAAATCCCAGTCCACTAGAGAAGGAGCTGGCAACTGATTCCAGTATCACCTGTCATATTCCTATCAGGCCCTCAGGGGAATGTTGATACTTCACAATATCACTAATTGGATATTTGCATGTTTATTAACCCTTTATTATTATTATACATGATATATATTATTATATGATAGCTAATGCTATTATGACTATTATTATTGTTATATGTATTGATCTATTGCATAGTAACTAGGGCTCATTAGTTTACATATATAGGAATGTGACACATATGTGATGTATGTGGATCTCCCATAACCCCAACCAAACACACTGACACAGTGAGGGCGGTATAACAAAGCTTTATTTCAAACACAGAGCACAATCAGAAATAGTGAAGACTGTGCATTAATATCATGGTTGTGGAGTGGGCAGTTCCCGAGAGACAAGAGGCTTGGGGGAAAAGGGGATACCTACAAAAGGTAATGTCATAGTCAAGAATAAGCATAATGCATATCACCTACCAAAAACACATGTGGTCACTACACCACTGCAACCGGAATCTGATGTAAAATAGGATCATCAGAAATCACTTTACTTAATTGAAGAAACCATTCATGTGCATAGCGCTTACAACTTGTCTAGATCTGTTTAATGAAAGATGATTCAACATCTGGAGTGTGTAATCCAATCCAGTTGCACACATACAGTGTGGTGAAAAAAAAATATATCTGAAACAAAGTGGTCAACTAAAAAAAGGCGGAGGAGGATAAAAAAAACTAATCAACATGCATGTACAGTACAGGGCTAAATACTGTAACTGTAACAATATACCAACTCACCTGATTCCCATCTGAAGGCATTACTAACTATTAGCTAGGTCTCTGGATAATCAGCAATAGGGGAAAATTAATATGGAGAGGACACAAAGGTCAGCAGCCAGATTTACTGTTACTTACATCAGACCCAATGATCTGTTTTCAGACTGCTATTGACCTCAGGATCATAAGCTTCACAAGTGCATATATTAATGCTGGCTGTCATTAACATGCCATTGTGAGTCCACCGCCCTAGCGGTATTAGTCTACATTTCAGCTAACAACAATCATGTCTTAGATATCTGGCTATATGATAGCTTTAAGATTGTGGGAGCTGCATTTTAAACAAGGCTGTCGTTCAAGGAATGTCTACCTCGGAGGCACTGGGAAAACCTTACAGTTCATACATTTCCTTCACAATGCTTGCAGATGCAGGAGATGCCTTAATTGACCTTAATAGTACCTAAAACAAACAAACAAAAAAGACAAAACCTACAAAATAAGGCCTTAAAAATCATAGGGACTGCAGCATCTCATCTTAACAGCATTCCTAAGTGACCATCAATTGGTGACATGTTCAACAGAACCCTATGTTTCTACACAGAAGAGGATCATGGTCCATGTGATGGGAGATCTGCATACAAAACATCACCATCACATAGGCCAAGATCCAAGACTCTGTAGCCAGGCTTGATTTGATTAACATTGTGTCCAATAGATTGTTACTGAAGAGTGCCGTTGAGAAGGCACAAACATATGCCCAGCCCCTATGTCCTCCTCAGCCTAGGCACAGGGCCCACATCCCCCATGGCCGACCGCTGTCTCCCTGCTGGTGGTGGTGGGGGGGGGGGCAGGGTGAGGTAACCCCCCCCATATGCAGCGGCACCTTCAGTGGCGTTGGTGGAGGTATGGTGGAACGAGAGGAGAGGCCGGGCTGCAGGTGGCTGGGGTATGCCTCTGGGATGTAGGAGACTGGGCTGAGGACCACAGCGCATTGCATGGCCTCCGCAGTGACTCCTTGGAATGGGCTCTGGTATGTCATAATCTTGAGCAGCCCGGCCGGGTAGGATTCAGTAATCAGATGATGCCTCCTCACCTTCCTATTGCGCCTTGCCAGGCTGCGCATGACCTCTGCATGATTGGCAGAGATGCTGGCCTGGCGGTGGTGGTGTGGGAGTGGGGAATCTCTGGGACTGGCTGGAGCCTAAGGGAAAAACTGGTGGTGGTGTGGGTGGGCCCGGTGGTTGTGGTGGCGGCCAGTCCAGCGCACTGCTGAGGGGGGAGGAGGTGGTGGCTGGCTGCTTGCATCGCTCCAGTTAGAAGGCCCTGGCGATATACTCAGTCTTTGAAAGAGGGGGATTGTGGGGTCGAAACCCGGCAATGTTGCAGGTAGTCCTGCTGGTGACCCCGACACTGACGTCCTCCTCCTCGGAGCCAGGGCCCTCGAATCCTCTTCCTTCCTCCTCCCTCTGCGCCAGTTCCTGCTGGGCGGCAGCTCGCTCCTCCACTTACTACTCCGATGGAGCCAATGCCCCCTCCTCTGGCTCGCCACTGGACCCAGACCTCATTGATGTTGAAAGAGATAAAAGAGAGGAATATGCAATTAGTATGATAAATATAATACATTGTTTTGTGTGCATTCCTAACTATCTGACATCTAGCCTTGAACCTGGATGATACTCGTAATTGCTTTTGGGCTTGGGTCTACGGCTCGTAGCTTGCGGTATGGTTCAATTTAACAGCTCTGTAACGCAGCTGAATTTCAAGCCTGCAGCCTTTACGAGTGTGCCGATGCCACTATAGGCTTCTAATTTAATGGAGTTGCTGGTCTGCCCAGTTCATCAATGTAAAAATCTGGATTAATTAGGTCTCATGCTTATCCACTTTTCTACAACCCTTTCTGTATATTAGTACTTACCCCTAAAACTTCCACCTTCCAAATCATGACTTCTTTTTTCTTGCATATAATAACTCCCAAGTTATAACCTTACCAGAAAGCAAATATTCTACTTTTGAATATTTGTGGACTAAGTGCATCATTTTGCATTCAGTGTTACTTTTTAGATCACACTTATGTTGTCACTGTTCTAGTTTTATTAAATCAATGCACATTAGACCTATACCTCCAAGAGTGTCTACCCTGATACATATGTGTCATCTGCAAAGAGGCAAACTTTCCCTTGAAGCCCATCAGCAATATAATTAAAAATACATTAAACAAAACAGGTCATAGCTGAGCCATGTGGTACTCCACTGGTAACCCTCCCTTCCTCTGATTTTATTGCTTTAACTATTAGCCTGATGCACATCTTTCAGCCAGTGTCCTATCCACAGAACTATGAATTTATTTCCAGACATTGAAGAATTTAATTAGTTTAATAGTGACAGTGTCAAATGCATGCTTTAAATACATGTCATTTAATAGATTATTTGTTTTTAGTCAAAATCAATTCATATAAATTAACATTAGCATTTTCTAAAAATAGGGAATTACTTTTATGAATTTAATATATACAATTTATTTAATAAAAATGTTTTACATTTGAAATATGTTAAGGTTGAACATTAGATTAATAACCTTCTTTGATTTAATCCTACGATTCAGGTCTCATAATCCATGCATATTATTTTTTTCTTCAAAAGATACACATATTACGAGTGCACCTTACAATTGGGAAAATCTACAGGTAGGCATTAACCTGAGACATGTTGTGAGTATGTGGTGTATTGGAGTGCCTCTTTGGTTATAAAGAATCTGGCGCAAATTTTTTTTTTTAATTTATACTATGAGGCAATGTGTAAACAAGATGTATGGAACACCATCATGAAAAAAATACAATATGTTGCTTACATCTGTCTTTGGTGCCTTGTCCCGTCCATACAACTATAGGCAACCTTTGGAAATATTTAACATTTTTGAGCTAAACAAATAAACTTAGGCTTTGCATCATCCTGCATCTACCTTAAATAGACAGAGCAATACAAGCATATGAGAGGAGAATTGGATAGGCTGATAATACCACTACACCTATAGGAAAGACTCCCTGCTGACAGACCTCAGCTACGGATTTAGAGCACTAATTTTCAATCTAAACTTATTGCTCCACTTGAGTTCCAAGACAGGCTGTAAAACTGATATCATGGAATTGACAGTTGAGTTATTTCACAACACAACAACCCCTATTCAATTGCTAGCCCACAGTTGCCTTCATACTGGCCATAAGTCTGCAGGCTTGAAATTTGCAATAGTTACAGAGCGATTCAATTGCTGAAGGCCGCAGCTACCTGCCTGAAAGCCAAAACCGTAAACCAGGCACCAGTAAGTAGCATTTCAGAGGATAATCATGATCAATTAAGCAAAGTCGTAACTACCAATTGAGAAACAACCAATAGTAAATGAGATCGCCATCATGACGTCAGTAAAACAAGTAGGGTAAACATCAATCAATTAGTGTTTAGAAGACCTATATGCGATCGGACTCGCAAACCGTCAATGTACAAAATAATAAAAATTAATTATGGAAATGTTCTAGTCCATGTGGGTGGCCTGATATGTATTAACTCCTTCATTACTTTCATATAACACGGAAATGAAACAAAAAAAATATATATTTTTGATTGCAGTTTTGCAGGCTTGAGACTGTTGTGCAATTAACTCTGATGTCTTTCATTGCTTTCCCCGTCTTTTGAAGTGCAGTATTGATTTTTTATTTGCATTTACAGTGCTAGGATCAGGCAGTTTAACCCCCTTGCGAGTCCTATCTGGTACCCATAGGATTTTCTTCTACATTTGCCATTTACGGGTGTGAAAACAATTGCTGACTTGAGGAATTGTAGCAATTAAATAGCAATTTGCAATTGTAAAATTTACAGGCTTGAAAGATAAAAGGCAACAGCAGGGATTTTTAACTTGTAACGGGCAGCTAAAAGACGCCAATTGAATAGCAAATTAGTTTACGAGATACATTACGGGCTCCAGTAACTAACAATTGCTCAGTTGAATAAGGGCCAAAGTATGTTGCCTACCAAAGAGTTAACTACATGCTTTCTCATTGTTCAATACTTACCATGCAACTAATATACAAAGCTACAAGTTGGGACAGCCTTTCTTTATTATAAACATCATTCACCTTGAGAGATGGTCATTCAGGTTGTAACATTTGTCTTTGGTGGGAGCTGGATGTGCTTCATTTGTTAATTCCAAATATTTTCATCCTTTCAACCCTACCCCTTCCAGTTCAAATCACAAAAATCTGAAGTGATGGCATACTGTGTATGTTCTGTTGTGAATCCTTGTATTGCAGGATATTATTTTTTCCCATAATGACATAATTACATCTTAAGCATATATTGTTCTTTATAATGTTATAATGATACACTGTCTTTAACATTACTATCATAAGACATAAGCATTTATTTTCTCTTTGGCTTGTTTGCACTAGAATACTATGGTCCATGTACTTCATTAACAAACAAAATTAAAAATTAACAGCCTCATTAAATTGGAGCCTCTTAAGTCCAAGGAGCTGAGGAGCTGAATGGGGCTGCTGGGGGGCTCAGGGCCCGAATGTTGCTACTGAGGGTTTTGGGGCTGAATGGTGCTGCTGGGGGTTATGGTGCTACTGGGGGGATGGGGGCTGAATGGGGCTGCTGAGGGGTGCAAGTGGCTGCTGGGGGCTGAATGGGGCTACTGGGGGGTTGTGGCTGAATGGTGCTGCTGGGGGGGGGGGGGGTTGAATGTGGTTGCTGAGGGTAGGTTGGGGCCTGAATGGGGCTTCTGGAGGGCTGTTGGGGGCTGAATGGTGCTACTGGGGGGTTGGGGGCTGATTGGGGCTGCTGGAGTGTTCGGGGATGAATGGTGCTGCTGGGGGGCTGAATTGGGCTGCTGGTGAGCTGAATGTGGCTGCTGGGGGCAGAATGGTGATACTGGGTGGTTGGAGCTAAATGGGGCTGCTGGGGGGCTGAATGGTGCTACTGGGGGGTTGGGGGCTGAATGGGGCTGCTGGGGGTGAATGGTGCTGCTGGGGGGCTGGGGGCTGAATTTGGTTCGCAGGGAGGCTGAATAGGGCTGCTGGGGGCTGCATAGTGGTAGTGGGGGGATTGGGGGCTAAATGGTGCTGCTGGGGGTGGTTGGGGGCTGAATGGGTCTCCTGGGGGTTGGGGCTGAATGGTGCTGCTGGGGGGTGAATGGTGCTACTGGGAGGCTGAATAGTGCTGCTTAGGGGTTGTGGGGCTGAATGGTGCTGTGAGGGGGTTTGCGGGGGTGCACTGCACTACAGAAAAGTAACATGATAATATATAGATTTAAAATATGTTTTACTTAGTTTAAATAAATAAATATATAAATATATATATATATATATGTATATATATATATATATATATATATATATATATACTGTATATATATATATGACAGGGCAATACAATTTGAAGCCATGGCAATGCTGTTTGCCACACAATGTAAGGCTTTTGCTCCTCTGTGGACCATCGGCGCTCATTATGAGCCTATCCCCTTGTGTACTTCAGTTGTCCGGCTTTGCAAAGCTCATCTTTTGCGCTCATCGTGAAGACAGTAATAACCAGAAGAAGATTAAAGTTTTGAAATGGCCCGGCCAGAGCCCAGACCTGAATCTGATTGAAAATCTGTGGGGTGATCTGAAGAGGGCTGTGCTCAGGAGATGCCCTCGCAATCTGACAGATTTGGAGTGTTTTTGCAAAGAAGAGTGGGCGAATCTTGCCAACTCAAAATGTGCCGAGTTGATAGACTCATACCCAAAAAGACTGAGTGCTGTAATAAAATCAAAAGGTGCTTCAACAAAGTATTAGTTTAAGGGTGTGCATACTTATGCAACCATATTAAGGTCAATGAAAGTTTGTGTATGCAAACAACCTTCACAGCATTCACCTTCACTCTAAGAAAGCTGAGATACTTCTCAGCATAAGTGAAGCTTAGCCTATCTACAAAAGAAAAATAATGAATCTCAGATAAACAAAGTCACCAATTAATTATTGGTGATTTCTTTTTCACAAATCCTGACAGATAATGGTTACTAACAATTTATATATTCCATATTTATTAATGGTCATATGTTTTAGTCTGTATGTGCTTTAATTTTAACATATCAGTTTTTTGATTGTTATATGCTATATATATATATATATATATATATATATATATATATACATATATATATATATATATATATATATATATATATATATACCGTATTTATCGGCGTATAACACGCACCTTTTCTCCCTGAAAATAGGGGGCAAATGATAGGTGCGTGTTATACGCCGATATTCCCCCCCCCCTCCTCATCCTCAACCTCCCTCCTCATTCTAAACCCCCCTCCGTATTCTAACCCCCCTCCTCATTCTAACCCCCCCTCCTCAACCTAAACCCCCCTAAATACCTCCCCCTCACTTACCTACTTCTGCTCCGGCCTCCACTCCGCTCCTTGACCCGGCGCACATGTGACGTCACATGCTCGCCACGCCACGTCATTAGCATATACCGGGTGCCGGCACCCGGTATATGCTAATGACGTAGTGCGCGTGTGACGTCACATGCGCAGCGGGTCAAGGAGCGGAACGGAGGCCGGAACAGAAGCAGGTGAGGGGGAGGTATTTAGGGGGGTTTAGGTTGAGGAGGGGGGTTTAGGTCGAGGAGGAGGGCTTAGAATGAGGAGAGAGGTTGAGGAGGGGGGTTGAGGTTGAGGAGGGGGGTTGAGGATAGGGGGGTTGAGGTTGAGGAGGGGGGTTGCAGAGGGGGTTGAGGATAGGGGGGTTGAGGACAGAGGATGAGGATGGGGGGTTGAGGAGGGGGGTTGAGGGGGTTTGAGGATGGGGGGTTGAGGAGGGGGTTTGAGGAGGGAGGTTGAGGATGGAGGTTGAGGAGGGGGTTGAGGATGAGGAGGGAGGTTGAGGATGAGGAGGGGGTTGAAGATGAGGAGGGGGGTTGAGGATGAGGAGGGAGGTTGAGGAGGGGGTTGAGGAAGGAGGATGAGGATGGGGGTTGAGGAGAGGGGTTGAGGGGGGTTTGAGGATGGGGGTTGAGGGGGGTTTGAGGATGGGGGGTTGAGGAGGGGGGTTTGAGGAGGGAGGTTGAGGAGGGGGTTGAGGATGAGGAGGGAGGTTGAGGATGAGGAGGGGGGTTGAAGATGAGGAGGGGGGTTGAGGATGAGGAGGGAGGTTGAGGAGGGGGTTGAGGAAGGAGGATGAGGATGGGGGGATGAGGAGGGGGGTTGAGGGGGGTTGAGGAGAGGGGTTGAGGGGGGTTTGAGGATGGGGGGTTGAGGGGGGTTTGAGGATGGGGGGTTGAGGAGGGGGTTTGAGGAGGGAGGTTGAGGAGGGAGGTTGAGGATGAGGAGGGGGGTTGAGGATGAGGAGGGTGTTGAGGATGAGGAGGGGGGTTGAGGTGGAGGAGGGGGGTTGAGGATGAGGAGGGAGGTTGAGGAGGGGGGTTGAGGAGGGGGTTGATGATAGGGGGGTTGAGGAAGGAGGATGGGGGATGGAGGAGGGGTGTGGAGGAGGGGGTTGAGGATGGGGGGGTTGAGGAGGGAGGATGAGGATGGAGGTTGAGGAGGGGGTTGAGGATGAGGAGGGAGCTTGAGGATTTTGCTTCAAAGTTCTTTAATTGGAAATTTATTTTTTTTCCCCTGAAATTTCCTTCGTAAAATGAGCTGCGTGTTATACGCCGGTGCGTGTTATACCCCGATAAATACGGTATATATATTACATAGTTACATAGTTACATAGCAATTAAGGTTGAAAAAAGACTTTCAGTCCATCAAGTTCAACCTTTTAAGATCTCCTCTGATCTGCAATATAAGGATTAAATATTAATTAATTAGCTGTTAATTAATAATTAATCAATTATTTAATTTTTTAAAATTATTTTTACAATTATTAATTAATCCAGAGGAAGGCAAACAGAAAAAAACCCAAGTGAGACTTAGCCAAAGGAAAAAATGTTTTTATTTCCTGACCCCAGATACTGGCGATCGGATTTCTCCCTGGATCAATACTGTCTCTCTAATTATCCATGATAACCCTGAATTCACTTTTTAATTAGAAATAAATCCAGTCCCCTTTTAAAGTTATCTATCGAATCCGCTGTCACCACCTCCTCTGGTAGAGAATTCTACAGATTAACCACCCTTACTATAAAGCCCTTTTCTTTCTTTAAGGTGGAATCTTTTTACTTCTAACCTCAAGGGATGTCCTCTTGTCAGTTGAAAACCTCTTGGCACAAAAAGCTCCCTTGACAAATCTTTATACTGACCCTGGATGTATTTATATAAGGTAATCGTATCTCCTCTTAGATGCCTTTTTTCTAGAGAAAATACGTTTAATTTGGTTAGTCTTTCTTCATAACTTAGCCCCTCCATTGCCCTAGTTAGTTTTGTTGCCCTCCTTTGTACCTTTTCCAGCTCTAAAAAGTCATTTTTATGAAGTGGTGTCCAAAATTGTACTCCATATTCCAAATGAGGGCGTACTAGAGATTTGTATAGTGGCAGGATTATATTTGCTTCCCTGGCTTCTATACCCTTCTGTGCAGCTGCTGCTTGGCTTTGAGCACTGTTACCTAGGTGGTTGTCCACAAGCACTCCCAAATCCCTTTCAATATCTGATACCCCTAGATTTGCTCCATTAAGATTATAAAAGTTCATGGCTATTTTTCCTTCCTTGCATAACTTTACATTTATTCGTATTAAATCTAATCTGCCATTTAGATGCCCATTCCTCTATTTTATGTAAATCCCTTTGGAGGGAAAGCACATCATTATCTGATTTAATTACCTTGCACGACTTTGTGTCATCAGTGAAAATGGAGACACCACACTACAATCCTACCTCTAAGTCATTAATAAATATGTTAAAAAGGAGAGGACCTAATACTGAACACTGAGGAATATATACATACTAGCGAATTGCCCGTCAAAAAATGACGGCAATGAAATTGTAAGTGAGCTAATGGTATTTGGTGTATAATAATAAAATAAATAATACATTAATAAAGTAATATACTTTACCTATTTTCAAGTAATATATGGAGGAAGCATTATGTTGAAGAGCTGGCAATCTGTTTTGATGTTGCTGCAGCATTAGTGCTGTGGAGCTGCTTTGTAAGCGTGATGAATGTGTGCAGTGTAATAGTGTGCGTGCGAGAGGCAAATCCGTTAGCATAGCTGTGTACTTCCGCATTGTATAAGTTATTGTTCTAAAATGGCGCATAATGTGTGGTATGCTGCTGTAGCTCATTTAGTTTTCGATGTCGTCTGACTTGCTTGGAATATCCGTAGCTGTTTGGTGGTGTTTTTAGGTTCGTTTAGCCTCGTTTTCGTTTTGCTCGCTTAGAGAATTTTTCAGTCTCTAAACTCTTTTTTGAGTTTAATTGAGGTGTAACTTTAGTTTTCGAGGTCTTGGATGACCCCTCTTCCTGTAAGTAAGCTTTTTATGTATTTGTTGTGTGTATTTGTTGTATTTTTCATGTTTTGATGTGCGCGCGTTGCGGCCGATTTTTGTGAGATCGTAATGGGTCGTAACGTGCCTCGTATTTTCTTTGTGTAACGACGTAAATTTTGCGGGATGCACAGTTGCTGCGCAAGCCCGCAAGCGTTAGCAGCAACTCGCATGCTCACAACTATATATGTGACCACTGTAGACCATTAAAAACAATATGAAGTAAAATAAATAAAAGTTTATATTTTTTCATGCTTTTCGAATTGTCTGTGTTCTGCCCTTTTCCATCTCTGTGGGCGTGGTCAGCCCTGCCGGGGGGGGCTAAATGATCATAGAGCTTGGAAGAAGGCTGGGTATTGTTATCACTAGCTCTGCTTCATGACATAATTTAGTCCTGTCCACATGGTCCATACAGCGGTAACGGCTGCATCGTAGCCAGCTTGTAGCTCCCTCAAAGGTCACGCCCAGTGCATGAGCCATTATAGCTTGCCTCTTTACTGAGCATTCTCAATCTGAACTAGTCTCTGACTGGTAAGGCTTTTTTTAGTCCAACTTCCAAGTCGAGCTGGCCACACCCTTATAGGCACAGATAGGAGTTAATAATCACTGCATGATGGAAAATGTAACTGTGAAAAAAAAATATTTATTTTTTAATGTGATTATGGTTTTAATAGTACAAGTAAATGTACTGCCGTGCTCCTTCTGTGGACTTTTCAAATATTTATACATTAAAATACCAGAAATAAAAGTATAACATATTTTTCATCATTTTATAGAATAATGTTTTTGTACTGCACCAAAATTACAACCTTGACATAAATTATAATATGAGCTAAATATGCCATTTGAATTGATCCATATGGTTTGACATTTGAAAATAACATTGACTATAGTACAATAAATATTTTGTAAAGACAAATTATATTTGATGTGAAATATTCTACAAAGAATGCTTATTTATTTTAAGAATTCCTGTAGACACATTGTGCACAACTATATTCAAAATTGTGTTTTGTTTCTTTAGTAAGCCAAGGAAAATAATAATAATGCACCTTTGTATAAAAGAGCTTTTACAATTATACTTTTAAGAAAATGAATGTAGCCATTGTAGCCTGGGGTTGTTGTAGTAAACATCTGATGGTGAGGAAGGTGAAACAATTCCATTATTGTTAAATTATGGGAAAACCACAAACATAAAATATAAGATTTTAATGACAATAAAATAGGACACAAGTATTCATAAAAATCTCTTTTAAATACATATAAAATGTTAATGTCCCAGTAAAAATTATATCAGTGATGCAATAATAAACACTATTAAAATATTATACAAATATTGTATTTGCTTTCAGGTAAACTGCACATACCACCGAGTAGCTGAATTTTTTTTCTATGTGGTATTTTAAATATCTAAACTTGAAAACTGACAATGTTTTAGAAAGGAAAACAATAAGCACACCTTTACATTAATATAAACAATTTTTTTTTGCAATCATTTTCCATCTTCTCATTTCTGATAATTCTACTTTCTTTGGTGGGTGTGTCCTTGTAAACTAATGAGTTTTCTAATAATCATGCTGAGAGAACTGGCAGTTGTATTGAAACCCCTACACATCCAAAGTCTCCTCTCATTTTAGGAAGCTGGTCAAAAGACTATACTTTTGTACATTAAAAAATATGTTGCCTATTTTCAAGTGTGGTTCTTCAAAATAATTAAATACATAACTAGAGTAATAATTATCAACATAAAGGATATACAAGTTGTAAATGCTATTTAGCCACCTATTTTTAACAAAAAATAAAGCATTTATAGGTCTATTTATAGGGGAAAGTACTACAGATGCAACTGGCTTTTTATTCTAACAGCAGTGAAATAGTAACCTTTTTGGGACCAATATATCATTCTCAAAGTAAATTGCACATGTTGCACTAATGAAGATTACATTGCGTAAAAGAAAAAAAAAACACCTTTAAACTGTTGTAAATTCACTGTAAGGCTACCAGACATGGAGGACCAGTCTGGTACAAACACGTTCCACTATTTGCCTGCTCTTCTGTACAATGAGAATCAGTTCTCATTCACATTGCAGAGGGAATCATGCAGTGGGAGGAGTAAATACTTAGACCTTATTTTAATGTGAAATAGCTCAAGGCTGAGTTTTTATTTTAGTACACTTATTACATTGCAGAAATTATTTTTGTGATCTCACGACAAGAGAAAAAAAAAACACCCTACATTTTAAATTAATTAAATCATATTAATAATGTATGAGCCCTTGCATTTACATTATTTGCACAGAAATAATTGTTACTGAAATTTAAGACATTTGATGCATCAGAATAGAAACGTAAGGAAAGTTCAAAATGTGCAGTAGAAAGCTTATTTTTCACACAAACTACAGAAGATAGAGCCCACCCCCAAAAAAATATCATCCAACTTGTGGCCCACATGTGGATGAAATGTTTTTTGGGGGATCTCTCTTTGTCAGGCCAACCCATTATATGGAAGCTCTGCAATTTTTATATATTTTTTTCTACTCAAAATTGTTCACCGCTGTAAATTTTCTCCTATTTGTTAATTTAAATATTAAATATGAAACACACTGATAAACTATTTTATCAATCAAGACTATAGAGTTTTCAAAAAGTATATTTCCTAACGTATTCTATAACCTAACTAATTGGTGCCCATTGTATTTTAACCAAGATCCAAACATATTTATAATAATGGAATTTATGTCCCTAAAATAAAGAAAAAATGAGGTTTCTTTTGGAGAAGGTCAAAAGAAATTACATAATTAAGCAAATATGTTCTTTAAAATTAGACAGAAAAGGTCTACATTTTGAGAAAATGAAAAGTACACATAAATATTAAACATAACCGCAATTGGTTGTAATTGAAATAAATCAGAGTCACTGAATATCCAAGCAGTTAAAAATAAACTAAACTTCATCTTAATAAATGAAAGACTTTCACATATTTTAGCACACACCATGCCAATATGTCTTAACCAATGGGAACCTTGGCTAGCCTCAACCTATTAGTATGGGATATAAATTTAGCCTCTTAGGGTTGTGGGGAATTTTGAATCAGAAGATATGAGAAGTTTTGAATAGTGAAGTTGGTCTCCTAAATCAATCTTCTTTAGAGGTACGTTAAGTCTTTGTGTGGTTTTGCTATTGATATATTCCAGTTTAATAATAATAACTCCCTGTTGTTCTAGTAACACTATACCATGAGATGTGTCTACAATAACATACAAATTTGTTAGTCTCTGGAGATATTTACCCTATCAGGACATAGTGATAGCCTCTCTCATAAACTGTTTAATCTGAAATATAAAATGAAAGTGCTTACTTGCCAGCATTTATTAAGCTGAGAACATATATAAACTCAGTTGCAGGCAACAGCATTTAGGGCCATATTAAATTCCAAGCCCGTAGCAGCACCGGTACACCCGCTTACCCTGCAGGCTTGAAATCCGGCAGATTTACAGAGTGATTAAATTAGCCAACCCCGCAACAGACGTGGCCGATATCCAAACCCGTAAACCGTTCTTGCGAATGTTGCATATGCGGCTGTGAACATGATCAATTAGTCAAACCCGTAGTTACGGGTTTAGACGGAGCCAATGGTAAAAGAGATCATCATCATTACGTCACTGAAAAATGGAGGTTAGATTTCAATCCCTTACGGGTTTGAATTACGAGTTACGATCGGACCCACATTCCAGAAATAATGCAATATTAATAAATCAGTAAATATTAAATTCTAGTCCATGCAAGTGCCATTACATGTATTAACACATTGATTGCCGGGATCGATATAATACAGAAATAATACAGAAAAACAAGTATTTTATATTGCAGATTTGCGAGCTTGAGAATGTTGTGCTATTAATTTTAATACCTAACATCACTTTCCCTTTAATTATAAGTACAGTAGTGTGTGTATATTTGCATTTACAGTGCTACGGATAGGACTTTACCCCCTTGTGGGTCCTCTATAGTACCCATAGGCTTTTTGGCTACACTTGCGGTTTACTGGTTTGAACGCCAGTGGATTTAATAACAATTTGTGAACATAACATTTAAGTGCTTGACAGATCGAAGGCTTTGCGGCAACAGAGTTCTGATTTCAACAGCCCGTAGGTTTTTTTCCGCCTATAACCCGCAGATTATTTGCGGGTAGCTGTAAGAGGCCAATCTAAGTCTAGTGGACTCCATTACGGGCTACGTTTTTTAACGTTGGGAGAATTTGATAGGGCTGTTAGTCTAGTGGATCAATATTATGGGTCTTACGTGAGCACCTAGATCAGTGTGAACTTTTTTTTTATTAGTTTTAATACAAAAGACAATAAAAGACATCCACTATCATAAATCTCAATAATACAATAACAAATAAAACACAAACCACAATCATTAACATATAATGAGGTATATTTATAAGTATTTTGGACAACAATAGAATTGTGTTTGCTAGTAGCTATATTCCCATTTATTGTATTATAATAACATAAACATAAGAAATGCAGCTGATGCACAATGTACACTTTTTATTAGATATATTCCACCTGGTCTTCCTACTTTATTATCTAAATTAATTCTATTTAATACAGTTGTGCTTACCTGACAATTAAATAAACATGCCAATTCCCTTCTTTTCTCCATGACATTCTTGTGCAGATACATTTACATGTAAAGTACAATTTGTAGAGCATTGTTATAAACATAACACAGAGAATAAATTGTAGCCCACAATAAGAAGAGCATTTCACATGCAAATAGGCAGAATGCATAAGGAATTGGATGTCCAAAGGAAGAGGTCCATAATGTGTAGCAAAAATGATGATATGAACCCAAATTGCTTAATTAATACAATAAGTCATGGCTAAAACAACCAAGAGATAGAACATTTTATACACAAGCGTACTAATAAATGATACACTATAGACATATGTTATCTGGTTCTCATTGATATTCATAATTGTTCTCTTTTCCCATCCAGAACTGTCATACTGTTAAAATCAGATTCTATTTGCTATTCCTTTGTCATTTGTTCTAGTGATTTCATATAAAATATGAATACTTCATTCAAATTAATATCATCAGTGCTAAAAAATGTAGCTATATAGATGGATGTAATATGATACGAAAATTAGACTTGAGAATATTTTCAGCAGTGAATTATGTATCATCAGACAAGTTATTAACAAAGGCACATGGTGTAATGGTGTGAAGCAGAACATACAACAAACACTTCTCAAGAGCCTTTCTAGTAATTTGCAGGATGGTACTATTGTATATAGTCTGTAGTTCACACTGCCAGATTTGGTCATGGATTCCAAGCTGTGATATTGTCACGATGAGAAACCAATTAGACATTGAATAAGTCCAAGGGCTTGTGATACAAAGAAAATATTATATAAATACTATCTAGCTATTCATCACCTGTTTACAATAGGGAAAAGGGATTCTTTTTCACAATGGCATACTTGACAAAAAAACACCTACAACACACAACTTACAGACTATTCCCTTATATGAGCCATAAGGTAACACTCTGGTGCTGGATTGTGTCAGAGAATGTCTCCAAGTGCAGGAATGTTCTTTATGTCATAAGACAACCTAGTATATCTGAACCATTCTTTTTCAAAACAAATCCTTAGTATGAGTACCACTACATATATTATCATATAATATAATGTAATATAATATAACATAATATAATATAATGTAATCGAATATCACATAATATAATATAATAACATTTCTCAATTCAGTACATGACATGTTTGAAAAGAAACAACTTATTTTCTTCAATCTCTGCTTTGAGAAATGCTGCTGACATTTTTTTTTATAGCATATATTGACATTTTTATTAACTTAACTTTTCATTAATTGCAGAAAACCAACTACACTTATAGGGTAATCCAGTTTCCATTTTGTTATGAAGAGGCACTTAAAAAATGGCTCTTGGCAGACCACTTGAAAATTGCTGAGAGTTTTCGAACACCACTTAAAGGCATATTTAAGTTTCATGAATGCATCTGATAGAGAATCAGTAACATATAAAAATACCAAAATACATATTATTGAATTTACCAGAAAGTTTGCTAACACCCCTAAAAATCTCTGTTAAATGAATTAGCATAAAGTTCATAATTCATTTTGACCAATCAAAGGCAGCTAATACATTGTTTCAGTCTCTGATGGAATTTGTGCAGCAAGGCATCATGTAATTTGTGGTCCCCTGCACAAGGAAGCAAGGAGAAGCCAGACATTGCTCTGTAGATCTCTGAGCTGTGCTGCTGCTGGCTTGAAGGTTAGTATAGGGTTAAAAACCATACCTAAATGCTGTGTTTCTATTGGTAGGTACACTGTGCCTATGAAAGCAGCTCTATGGGTGTGGATAACAATTCTTTATAAATAAAATAAATCTGTATGTGTATAGAATAAATCATGATATAAGCAGCATGTGCTAGATTAGAAACAGTTTAAAACAGGGAAACTAAGATATACCTTTAATAGTACTATTTAATATTTATATGCTATCGTGTAGTATAAAATACACAACAATTCAATTTACTATTTAGGTCAGACTTTCCTAAACTGTGGTCAGAAGACCAACAGTTGTATTAGAGCTTCCTGCAGGTGGTCCCTAGAACCAATGAGATTGCAACAAAAAAAATATAAAAAAATGTCATAAATATACATACAGTTGTATGCAAAAGTTTGGGCACCACTGGCCAAATATATATTTTTAATTTCTTAACTTAAAAAAATAATAATTTTGTCAAGAGTGAAAATTTGGAGCCCTTTCCAGTTGTAAGCTTTCAGAATTTTATTAAAGGGCCTCTGTTACCGAAACAGGAAGTTGATTTAATTTCAAATAACTTTAAAAACTGGCTATTAATTGTACTAGCAGTGGTAAATAATTTCTCAAATAGTTAATTTGCTGCTCCTGAATGCTAATGTGAGGCTTAGAGTGCTTGATAAGGATGTAACCGGTCCTAAATTCACGATAACATTGCAGGTCTTTATTTTGGCCTCTACAATGAAAGACAAGCAGACTGTAATCCTAAATAGCATATGAAATCAGCTAATTAATAAGTGTGAGCTACCATTTGCATATAAATGTTTGGCCTTAGGCAGATCAAGAATTAGAGTTAGGAATTGGAACAATAACCTGTATACTGATCACTCTAATTATAGGATATCAATGGGAATAGTTTTATTTAAAAAAAACAATCATTTTATTAAATCTTGATCACAACGGCAATTAAAACATACTAATAAAAAATCCAGGATTGGGATTAGAAATTAAAAATGGTTAATTGTAGGGAATTATGTTACCACAGTGATATTTGCCAGGGAATATCTACAACCCACTTTGGAGGGACAACAAAAATTCCTACCATGTGATTGTGTGTGTATTTTCTAACAAAAAAACTCAGTTTTTTAATTGTTTTTATAGTCCCATAATGTCAATTATAGTCTGATCCATCCGATCAGAATCCAATTTTAATTGCCCTTGATCATGTATGTATGGAGCTGTGATGGTGGCGATTTTTCTTCAGATCGATAATGACCCTTTAGTGTGGAATATTTGCTAATTGGCCAAAACTACCTCTGCCTACATGATAGAGTTGTTTGAGCTAAATCCCATTTTCCTTTTAAGGTTCACTTTTCTATATAATATAGAGTTATTTTTAATCTATATTATATATTATATATATTGTGCCAGTATTTTAATACTGCCCTTGATCATTAAAATAAAACTTTTCCCATTGATATCCTTAATTATGTATGTTAGGTGGTAAACACCTTGGGAACTAGCAGTCCTTACAATATTAATTAATATTGAGCACTCTACCCAATTTACAACAGGTCTTAGCATTCTATTATCATGGTAAACTGGAATTAAGGAGTTGTATGGCTAAATCACAGTGGTAGTGATGCAACCGTGGGAGCCAATCAAATTCTTGCAGTGGAGGTTTGGGTACCAAAGGTCACTGACCATTATATATACTAATTTATTTATTGTATAAAGCATATTCCATAGATATATTGTTAAATATACTGCAAGAAGATCCAATATTTCAGGATATCAAGCCAAACTGTTCACTGGAAGGTATGATCATGAGGCTGAAGCTCAAATATTTTGGCCATATAACGACAGGACAAGATTCTCTAGAGAAGACTGTGATGCTGGGAAGGATTGAAGGTACATGAAGAAGGCAGAGACGGGTTGTTGAGGTCATTAAACCAGTGAACATTAGCTTGAAGGAGCTCAGAGTGTCTGTGGCTAACAGATGTGCCCGGTATGCTGCCGTCCATAGGGTCATGGAGAGTTTGACACAACTGAATGCCTAAACAACAAGAACAATAGTGTGGCAAATTATTAGTTAACCCATTATAACATGTGCATTAAAGGATAGATAAGATAACATTGATAGGATTCACAATACAACATTGACATAATATAATATATATGTGTGTGTGGCATCTTTTTCTGACTGATTGCGTCAGACTCGATTGTTTGTGTTGGGAGTCTGTAGTATAATGTGTGTCAACAAACTGTATGCTTACTTAATTACATCTATACTTTTTAAGGTGTGCAATTAGGTTTGTGGAGGGGGTTTGATCCAGATATCAGATCATACATTTTTGCTCAAGGCATCACTTCGCCTAGAGTGGCTGCATCATATAAATACATCATAAAAGTCAAATCATCCTACTGTTCACAGCTCTTCTGTCCAAGTGGTTTTCTACTAAGAATGTTGTGCTCCTCAAGCAGCTATTGAATATTCTTTTTAAATTCCAAACTAATTGTCTACAATAGCATTTCATTTATCCACCGAATGTGACCAGTCCTCTAAATGCTCTTCCTCAATTTGTACAATAGGGAGTTTTTTTGGCAACTACAAACACCAATTTCATTGGAGCTTTAAATCTACTTAATATATGAGGTACAGTGTATAATGCTAGAAGAACTAATTATTAGATATTAATTTCCTTCTTCATAATGTTTACTATTGTAATACGGAAATCCATATCTACTATACCATCAGCTCTATTAAATTTGAAGCCTGTAGCGGCATTGGCACACCCACAAAGGCTGCGGGCTTAAAATTTGGCTGCGTTACAGAGCTATTAAATTCAACCATGCTGCAAGTTAAGGGCCGTAGACACAAGCCCGTAAACCATTCTTGCGCACGTTGCATGTGCACCCGTGAGCATCATCAATTAGTCAATCCCATAGTTACGGGTTTAGACAGAGCTATGGTTAGGACTTTAACCCCCTTGCGGGTTACGGGTTGGAATGCCAGTGGATTTGTAGCAATTTAATAACGATTTTCGAACATAACAGTTACGGGCTTGACAGATCAAAGGCTTTGCGGCAACGGAGTTCAATTTTAGACATCCCGTGGAGTTTTATCACCCTTACCCCGCAAGTCGTTGCCGGGTTGCTTTATGGGGCCAATTTAAGGCTATTGTAATTTAAGGCTTGTAGGCTATGTTACAGGCTACGGTTTTACGCATTGACGGAATTTAATAGGGCTGCATATGTTTTTTTCTAGAATGCATTGTTTCCAGTGCAAAATAGTTTACTAAATTAAATAACACAACTTTCCTTGCTATTTTCAAAATGCAATGACTAAATATTTTTCAACACTATTTAAACTTTCCTGCCGTGAACCATTTTAGATTACAGAGAGAAAATAAATCGATTTTTTAAGTCCTTTAAAGACATTCAATTAGCAGGATCCAGTGTTAAAATGATTACTGAGAGATGTACTCTAAACTATGTGTGCTCTGGTCATTTTCCTGGTTGCAAAAATAGCATTAATGAGCTGCTTACAAAGATGGTCTTAATTATATGTTAACCTATAACCAACATGATGATAAATATGTAAACTTGAAATTTTCCTTTATGAGAGGTTTGAGCACTGAATGCCTTTATCTTGCACAACACCTTAATTACATTCTGATCTTGTTAGCGTCTATCATTTATATTCATGTATGGGACCTATGATAAGACATCAGTTAATCATCACTGTAAGTATTTATGCTATTATCTGGAACCCAATTTAAGTATATATGAAATTAAATATAACTGGGGTAGCTCTAGTAGCTTAATCACTACTGACATAATCCTGTAGTATATTGAATATCGTTACAACCAGTGTATGACTGTACCCTAAATTTATGAATGTAATGCTCTATTTTAAGAACATGTGATATTATTTGATGTGCAATGATACTGCCATCATATTAATGGTATGATTTTTTTTTACACTATATATTTATTTGGTTTTGTATAGTTCACATATAAACACTGAATCATTTCCTAAGGGAACAAAACAACTTTAATCTATAAAAAGCAAAGGAAAGAATGAGGCTGGTGAATGGGTTGGTTGGGGTTAGTTTGGTAATTAAGTGGTTTTCTCTCGGATATTCTGCAAGATAATGTGAATATGGATGTTCCAGTTTTTGAAACCAAATGTGCAACTATGTTTCATATTTGTTATTTGAAATAATAGATACCATTTTTTTTTTAAATATTTTGTTAATTATTTTTGCCATTCTAAACCAAGATAGACCTAAGGCTTTCCATTGGGATCCTATATAAATTCTCACTCCTATAGAGATATAGCATAGCCGAGTGTTTTTTCTCATAATTCAAATATTCCATATATATACATTTAACAGAGCAGCTAGATTATTGTCAGATTGGAGGATAGAAAGCAATTTTTTGTATTATTACATATTTTTCTATTTTTGGATGTCTTCTAAATGTGTTTAAAATCTTCAGGTTCTTTACAACCTCAAATACATAAATAACTGATGGATAATATGTATTTGGTGTAACGTTTTATAGGCATGTTCATTAAATGAATGAATTTAAACTTCAAGACTTTAACTGCCATGAAATCAATGACAAATAGGCAATCAAGTTCATTAATTGCATTCATTTTACATGAGCAAGATTATACGTAATTCAAATTATCAATAATGATTTGGCAGATAACAAACGTAAACTCAATTATTAAATTGCTTGGCTTTATATCACGCTAAGTAATTAAAGTGTGCATTTATCAAAATGTTTAGATAATTGAACAGAAAATTATTATAGATGGTTAACACAGTATATGCTCATGGAAGGAAACAATAATGCTTTTTTATTTTATTAAATTCACAAGGCTGTAATTTGTTATATTTCATACAAACAGTACAAATTATCAAAGCGTTCAGTTGAACAGGATACAGGAAAATTGAGTTTAAAAATTCTGATCTATAATTTCTGAAAAATTCCTGAATGCATTATTCCATCATATTTTGTAAACTGTAGGTATCATAAAATAACATGGAAAAAGAAATGTATTGTTTAAGAACATATTAAAAACCAATAATAAGGCCATGTTTGATATCTATATAGGAAGGCTGGCTTAATGTATGTTCATAATGACAGCGTCCCTCAAGAATTCTTGTCTCATCTTTACCATTTCCACCACAGGAAGCATAAATTAACTTTATAATGTATTTTATTTCTGTTCATGTCTTCATGAGCTAAAATGTTGTATGTATACCTCATAAAAACAAGATATCAAAATGCTTATTTACTATCAAAAGCATGTTTTTCGAGGATGAGGATTTTGTAGAACATTTATGATTTCACTGATATTTATTGACTAGATTCCATAAGCTTTCCAGATTCAAAGGGATATCCGTTTTTCAGCAACTTTTCAATATTCACTAAGCCAACTTACATACTATGGGCACTATTCTATTGCCCAATTTGTACATTTATACACACTTAAAATCACTCTTAATATTGCCACATATTCTGCAAATATTAGTTATTGGCATTAATTCATTCTTAAGTCAATAAAATGCATATAAACATTGATAAAAAAAAAACAAAGACAAATTTATGAGTTCAAGGCATTTGCAAGTAGCTAATAGAATGTGGCCCTATCTTTGCAACCCTTTGTTTGGGGGTCTCTTGAATGTCTGCTATATGGTTAATACTAGATCCCATTTACTGTATTCACTAAGAAATGTTTCTTCTTGAAACCTACTGTGAACCGCTAAGATGCCTTCCCATCATGGAAAAGTTTATATTCCCATAAAAATAGTTAACAGTAGATCTGTATATTCATGACATAGTATACTACAAATCATGGAAAAATATGTATTGCTTATTTTATTTGCTCTTAGCCATATGATTTCTATTATAATAGAATTAAAGATATATATATATATATATAAGTAATATATAGCAGATCTGAGTAAACAGGTCCAACGCAATCATTGAGAACTACTGTTCTCAGCACATGCTCATTACTAATTGCCATAGTTAGTCGCCTGTGCTCGCTTACAGTAAACCTTCTTCTCTTCATCTCTCTTGTTTGTTTGCAAGTGCTCACAGCAATGAACTAAGAAAGTAATTAGAGAGTTAGAGAAAGCTTTGGGCTGGTTATAGTCAGTCATTCTTAATGAATACTGAAATGAAGGTTGATGAAGTGATGAAAGGTAAACAATTTTTAGTGTTTAAAACTGAGCCTTTTTTTTAAAGGATGTGTTTCCCCCCACGATCTGAGCCTCCTCGCCTTACATATTGGCGGCATAGCCTTTAGGAGGATATTTTTTGCAATAAATCCACAAAAATGCCATATTATGCATTAAATAATGCATGCACCCTACTGGGCTACTCTCTTGTCTCTTCTAAGTACAATCTATATGGAGGGTAATGGGAGGAGGTATTCTTGATTTCATGCTAGATGTTATCACAACTTTACAACAAGATTTATATTTTTTATACTGTTTTCCAACACAATGTATCCTGAAAATTATGTTTAAGAATGAATTTACAGTCTCACCTTTTAAAATATTTCTGTGCCCCTTTAACACAACCATATAACCAATGTAATACAAAGTACCTAATAAAAACATACCAATAATGTAACACTTAAATTAGAACAATGTTCAATACATAGGCATTTTTATAATATATTTGTATGAATTTATTTTTTAAGCTCAGCGATATTTACTTGGTGAAATAACTGCACTTCCTAATGGTATTGTGTGGAGCATTGTATATACCAAACTAAGAATATTAACAGCTGTGTAAGACATGGACATAAAACATTTTTAGGAGAATCTGAGTTTCGAAGACTCTGTTTATGAGTATAAGAATCCATTTTGTGTTTGTTACATCATGATAATTGAATTATGGGGGTGTGTTTATCGGTGGAGGGAGCGGTGGGATAGGCGGGAAACAGTTTAGAGCCTCTATTTGATAACTCCATAGAAATGAAATTGACACCACACGTCTTCCCCCTCACTGACCCAGAAGCTGGACGTTGCATCAAAAGATGCAACCATGCTCTCCAGAAATGCAAACTCCCTCTCACACACACACATCTTTCACCAATGTATTATGGATGCCTAAAGGATCTTGCAGAGGCATCAAAATATATTTTTTCTAATTAAAAACTAGCTGCATGACTATTTCATTGTGCAGTAGTCCATAAAAATCTAAGGCCATCTCTCTAATTTCAAAAAGAGAATTTATAGACTATTGTATGTATTTGAGAGGTGTCATTCCAAAGGAAATATTTTCTGTTTTATTTCAAACTGTAGATTGTGCTACCCATGGAATCATTTACAAGCAAGGTTGTAGTCTTATCCTAATTTAATCTGACCTTGTAATGTAGACAGTTCTGTATTCAGAAAATGGTCAGGATACTAAAGACTAATAAAATACATTGCTTCTAATTATCACAGTTTATATGAGTTGCATATTTATTGAACAAAGTACATCATGCTCACATCCATTTATCCACTTTGTTTGATCTTTTGCATTAAAATGATAATAAAATAAATAATAAATAATATTATAATATAATTATAATAAATCTAAAAATCTGTTCCGAGAGAAATACTACATTTCTCTGTTCAAATATCTGTTCATCTTTCTACATCTTCATTGATAAGCACTTCGCTTGCAAGACCAGCAGATGTCACTATTTATTTAGTTCAAATATTTGATTACCGTAACGCTTTAAAACATTATTTTATTTAATTTAAGTCATAGAATATCACTATTCAAGTTTTAAAGACTTTACACTTTATACACCAGAAAAAAATCCTTCATATTTAAGACTACTCTGCAACTTTACTGTCTTGTTCTGCCACCAACCATCTGTTGCAGAGTTGTGAATTCGGTAGCATATGACTCCACCTTCTCATGACCTCTTTAACCTATGTAATTCTTATTTGCTAGAAATAAATAGCGACAGAATAGATAACATGTCTATATAAAAAAGCACAGGGCTCCTAAAGTTTATTGAAAACTTTTGTTTGTGAATTATGTAATAAACTAACAACATTAGCAGCTGGGTAAACCATGAGCATAAGATACTTTTTAGAGAAAATCATACTTTTTTAAGATGTGGTTTGTCTTTCTACCAGCTTACGGCCCTTGAGGTCTAGCATTTGTCCGATGATCACTGGTATGACAGGGATACAGTGGATCCAGTAGCCTATCAAAAAGCATTTACATCCATTATCAAGTCTCCCAGTTGTGTCTATTATATAGCTCACCTTTTAATGAGAACTCTCCCATCCCAACCTCACAAATATCCTTCCTTTAGATTGTAATTCTGTGAGTTTTCAAATTTGCATCGGAGCTTGGGAAACAAGCACTATGTACATTTGATTTTAAGCTCAAAACAGGGCCCCTTTTTATGGGCTTGTCGTCCCTTTCCCATTCAGATTTGATTACAACCAGTTATCTTCCTCTATTTTTCCAGTTATTTATGTTCTTTATTATTCAACTAGCAACTTGCCCATCAAAAATGACGGCAATAGAATTTTAAGCCTGGCAATGTTGTTTGCCACACAATGGGAGCCTCTCCTCCTCGACTTTACTGGCCTCGCAATCAGCGCCTTTGGCGCTCATCATAGGCCTCGAAATGAGCTCATTGCGAGCTTTTCCCCCCTTTACTTGATGGTATACGCTCATGGGGAGCCTCTCCCCCCTCTACTTGATGTGATACGCTCTGTGTGAGTGTCTCTACCCCCTTCCTCTCAATCTCCTGTGTCTCTCCCCCATCTCCTCTGTGTCTCCCCCTCCTCTGTGTCTCCCCCTCCTTCCCTGTGTGTATCCCCCCCTCCTCTGTGTCTCCCCACTCCTTCCCTGTGTGTCTCTTGCTCCCGTCTGTTTTCCTCTTGTGGGCGCGTGCACGGGCGGCCGCTCATGCGCAAGCCTCACTGCAATGCACATGTGCGCCCTGCCACGCGCACGGGCGGCCGCACGTGCTTGTGCCCCGCCGTAATGCACATGAGCGGCTTACGCCGCGCAATGTGGATGAGCAGGGGTTGCGGCAATCTTAGTTGTCAAACTGGGATTTGTCGCAAGTGTGATGACGAATCACAGTTTCACAACTATTATATGTGATAGTACTCGTACAGATGGCAGAGCCTGATACTGTATAGAGCAGTGTAAACATACTACAGGTAGTACACATAATTTTATTAACTACATATATGAATAACTAAAATTGATAAAGGACAAAATTTTCTTTACTATTTTTTTCTGAGCCTTCTGCTACTATCTCAGGATGACATGTTCTTGAAAACAATTGATCTTTCTATTAGTCCTGATTAAAGTCCTAGCAGTTTAAGATGCCACATTCTCTTTGTGCAGATAGGAGCCATTCAACATCTCTTCCCACCTTATGAAAAATATCAGTGTAAACTAAAATGGTAGAGTCTACATTAGCATACTTGCATTTAAAAGGTAATATCTTAGAGGCTGAATTATTTTTTATATTCTAAAAATATTTTGCCCATTTTTTAAATGTAGTATATCAAGAATAGGACTAGGATTTATACACAGCCCATGTATTTAAACATAACACCACACCTTCCTATGGAGTTCATCATCCCAAACGCTTACATTATATTTATACTGTGCGCCAACACTTTTAGATTATTCATGCATTTTTCAACACAATGACAGATTATGTTAGGTATTAGCAATTATTCTGTATAGATCATCACTTTCTCAAGCTGATTCCACCTTAGTGAATATGGTTTGTTATTAGTTACACTATTTACACTTGATCCTTATGAGTGTTTTGTGTAATTAAGACATTTCTATGTCCCCTAAAAAAAAGGTTTCTTAGGACATATTACTCAAGTAACATTTTATGGCTCATATATAAATATGCCTCCTATTTTTGGCTCAATGAGTGAAGGATTAAAGCATCATCATAATATTTTCTTCTTAGTCAACAACATTTTAAATTAAGAGGTGTCTTATCAGTACCAGTGTTTCATATCTGACATGCTATCATCCGGTTCTTGCTTGCTATTTTTCCATCTTGTGACATGGCTTATACTTTGACATTTCCCATTCATGTGTGCCTCTTCCATGTCCTTGACAGTTTCTTATTCAGTCTGGCTATGCATTGGCAACCAATGTTATTTTGAGTGTGTAATGATGAATAACAACATATAGAATAATGTGAAATTTAATATAAGATATCAAAGAACCTTCTCTGTTGTTTTCAGCCTAGCACAAATCCCAATAAACACCTCGTTGGTCTTTGTTGAGATATTTGCAATAAATACCATCTGTACTATAACTAACACAAGCCAGCAAAGTGATGATTGAAACTATTTCAGATATTATATGGGTAAACTAATGACTTGTCTACCAGTTCATAAATAAGACAAATCGTAAAGTATAAATGTTTATCACTATTATTGTAAAAGGGCATTGCCTCTGACAGAGAAGCAATCCTAAGATGAGACAGATTCCTTGCATTGCATTATCATATTCCCAGAGTAGCTTGCTGGCACAACTCACGTTAACTGTTGAACTTATAACTTAAGATGCAAGTAGATAACAGGAGATCGTATGGCTGTAGCTCCTCTATTCCAAACATGGATAATATTAAACAAGAACTTATAATAACCAGATACTCCATTCTCTCACACTGGTTTGGTCATTCAGGTGGATGGTCCAGAAAAACACATTTCATTATAAAAAAGCATATACACATGTGATGCTTTACATATTCTTTATTATCTTGCATACAAAATAAATTGTTTTCACAAACAGAGAAACATTGATTTGACAGATAAGAACCAAAATGCCCATCTAGTTTGCCCATTATATATACATAATGAGTTAAACTTAACATATTCTCATAATTGTTGTTGTTGTTGTTGTTTAGTCGTTCAGTCACGCCCGACTCTTTGTGACTCCATGGACCACAGCATGCCAGGTGCATCTCTTAGTCACTGCCCCTCTGAGCTCCATCAAGTTCATGTACATTGCTTCAGTGACCTCATCTATCCATCTCCGCCTCTGTCGCCCCCTTCTTCTTGTGTCTTCAATCTTTCCCAGCATCTGAGTCTTTGTAGGGAATCCTGCCGTCTCATGATATAGCCAAAATATTTGAGCTTCAGCTTCATGATCATACCGTCTAGTGAACAGTTTGTCTTGATTTCCTGAAGTATTGATTAATTGGATCTTCTTGCAGTCCAAGGTACTCTAAGCAGTCTTCTCCAACACCACAATTCAAAAACGTTAATTCTACGGCGCTCAGACTTCTTTATGATCCAACTATCACATCCGTATGGTACTACTGGGAATACGATAGTTTGAACTATGCAGACCTTTGTTGATAGTTTAATATCTTTACTTTTTACTAGCTTGTCCAAGCTTACCATAGCTTACCATACAGTCACCATCTGCAGAGATCTTGGATCTAAGGAAAATAAAATCTGTCACTGCCTCCACTTCTTCCCCGTCAAAACTTTGCATTAAGAAGCTCATGGTCTTGTTTTTGCAGACTGTATAGAGCTCCTCCATCTTTGGCTGCAAAGTATATAGTCAATCTGTTTTCTATGTTGTCCATCTGATGATGTCCATGTGTAGTGTTGTCTCGGAGGCTGTTGGAAGAGAGTGTTTGCTACGACCAGAGAATTATCTTGACAAAATTCTACTAATCTCTGACCTGACCTTTAGTACTCCAAGGACAAATGTACCAGTTATTCCAGGTGTCTTTTGGTTCCCTACTTTAGCATTCCAATCTCCTATGATGAAAGTAACATCTTTTCTTGGTGTTATATCTATGACGTGTTGAATGTCTTTGTAGAACTGGACAACTTCAGCATCTGTGGTTGGAGCATAGACTTGGTTCTCTGTGACATAAAATGGCTTTCCTTGAATCTGAATTGAAATCATTTTGTCATTTATTGGGATTTTAACCGAGCACTGCTTTGGCCACTCTTTGACTGACTAGGATGGCTACTCTATTTCTTCTGCTGGATTCTTGACCACAGTAGAAGATCTGGTGGTTGCCTCATGTGAAATGTCCCATTCCAGTCCATTTAAGTTCACCAATTCCCAGGATATCAATGTTTAACCTTGTCATTTCATTCTTGACCACATCTAGTTTGCCTTGGTTCATAGATCATTCTGAATTGGTCTTTGCAGCAGCAAACTTTCCTTTCCCCTTCAGACACATCCGCAGCTGCGTGTCATTTCGGCTTTGGCCCAACCACTTCATTGGATCTGGTGTTACTTGTACTTGCCCTCTGCTCTTCCTCAGTAATAACCTGAGGAGCTCATCTTCCGGTGCCATATCGTTATCAAAACTCGTGATTGAAGCCGTAAGACTTTGAAATCTAACCTCCATTTTTCAGTGACGTAATGATGACGATCTCTGTTGCCATTGGCTCCATCTAAACCCGTCACTATGGGTTTGACTTATTGATCATGTTCACGGCCGCACATCCAACGTTCAAAAAATGGTTTATGGGTTTGCGTCTCAAGCACTAAAATCGCGGCATGGTCTAATTTAATAGCTCTGTAACGCAGCAGATTATCAAGCCCGCAGCCGACGAGCTACGGGCTTTGAATTTATTAGGGCTTGTATGTGTGTAAGTCATGCAAATAAAACCTTACGTATTTCAGACTCCGCTACTGCATAGAAGCTGCCATAACAGTAATCCTTCCTTTTCAAGACATTAGGTGGCAGATACATACAGTAGGACACGCTGGCCACCTTTCTGCTGACCAAAATATGTAGTGGTAGCCCTTGGATGACATCTTTTTTTTCTTACTGAAAGCATCACAGTATTGCAAGGTTCTTTGGAGAAAGCACTTTGGACACCGGATTCTAAGCTAAAAGACAGGGCCCTCAATCCTTTAAAATGTGTTAATACTGCTATTGCTTTTCCCGGCCTATTATTATTATCCTTTATTTGTAACGGACCAACTCTGTTCTCTATTGTGGCTAAATTTGAAATCACTATTTTTCAAGAGGAAGATTGGGAAAATGTTTTGATGGTACTATGAGAGTTGGTGCAGGTTACCTTATGTTGTCAGTTCCTTGCGTATTTCAGCTAAAGTTTTAAGAAACAAAATGGGCAAGTAAATGCATACAGATATTTGTTTTTCTTTAGTATGGTGCCACTTTCTTGATTGTCCAGTTTGATAAATATTCAGTTTTCCTTTTATTGAAAACATTTTGAGATGCATAATGTTGTATATACCGGTATTGCATACTGTGCTTTGACAAAAACAAGTTACAATTTCTATGTGGTTGGATCTTGTGCCTAATAAAATGCAAGGACAGTCATATGTTTACAGTCTCATCAGTACAAGGGAAACATTATCATGAAAGTGTGATTTTGTTTAGCTTAGTGAGTCACCCCAGCTCTGCTTGCATGGAATAGAACAGCTGATGATGTGATAATATTCAAAGCTGTGATGAATATTGACTGGCATCAAAAAGTATAGAAGCCAGCTGAGCTGTCAAAATCTGAATGAAAACTAATATTATGCACCTCATTGCATGTTGCCTCTCAAGATATGTCATCTATCACTATTTACCAGATGTTACTAAATCAAGTAAAAACTAAAAATCTGAAATGTAAAATGTTTATTAATGAAATGAGTAAAGCTTGGGATAATGTGCTATGGATAATCAAATGAAAACAAAAATATCGTTGCTGACCTCACAAGAAATATAGTTTATAGCTTTTTTCCTCCTTTGTATTAGTCATGTACATGTTTTTCCTAAAGTATTTTGGAAATTATCATTATTTTTTTGCTTGCAGTCCTGTGTTCCAATTAATACACATATTTGTTTTAAAATATACCAAGAATTAAATAAAAGTTGGTATAGGCAAAATCTTAACATCATTGTATTAAATTCTCAGGGGCCATTTAAGAAGATATAAAATATTTAACAAAACAGCACGAAAATTAGTTCAGCTGATAGGAACATTCATGTGTGAATAATATACTACAAGGAGGGCTTCTTAGTGAACATGAAAAGGAAAATACCCAAGTATAGATATAAAATCAATGTTAATTCAATATTTTAAAATAAAACATTGTGCATCCCAAACAAACATCAAAACTATATACTATACTAGTGACTTGCCCGTCAAAAATGACGGCATAAAACCTTTAAGTCTCGCAATGCTGTTGTTTGCAACACAATGCACGGCTCCCCCCCCACACTTACTTGCAGGTCTCGCGATGAGCCTTCGGCGCTCATTGCAAGCCTCTCCCCCTCTACTTTACAGGCTTCATGATGAATGCCTTTGGCACTCATCACGGGCCCCACAATAATCATCTTGCCCATCAAAAATGGCGGCATAAAAATATAATGCCTCGCAATGCTGTTGTTAGCGACACATTGCGAGCCTCCCCCCCCTTCCCCTCTACTTTACAGGCCTTGCAATGAGCGGTTTTGCAGCTTATTGCTTTCTGTGGCATGCGCTTTGCGCATGCTTAAGCCTATAACTTTCAGGCCTCGCAATGAGACTTCTCCCCCCTCTGCAGGCCCCGTTGTGGTAATTATGAGTTGTGGTTGCACATATGCTCCTTGTGTATGCGCAACCCGTAAATGTTAACATTGAGTGATGACAACTCGTCATTACCACAACTATTATATGTGATAAATCACTAGAAATACTAACATGATAGTTAAATCCACTTACTGATTGTATTATATGTGATACTAAAAACAGTTTGGGAAATGATAGGTATTTTAACCCCAAATGTGGATCCTCCAAGCACCCAATCAAGGATGATAGGATCTAACAGATACTGTGCATTTGATCAACATGCACCTTTAGTTGTCTTGCCATCCTTTCATATTGGCTAGAGGACAAATAACTAGAGTTAACATTACTATGCCCTCCAAATTGCTCTTAGTTATTCTAGATTAGACCCATCCCTATGTAGCGTTAAATGTTTAATATATTGCATACACTTTGCTTTAATATTTTTTTATTCTGCAAAAAAAATTACAGGACCACTGAAGTGTCAGCTTGTGTTCTTCCAACAATGGTTACAGAGTGTTTCACGCCTGACACTCCAACATCTGTCCAGTTAATGGACTAGAAACCGTGAGACATCAGAGAAGGCAACCCTTTGCCAATCAGAAGTGATCCAATTTTGTGCAAATTGAAGCCATTTCTCAGGATGAACCCTCGTCAGCATGGGTGCAGTGACCAGCCATTTGCTTCGGAGCCCCATACGCAACAGGATTGGCTTTACTGCCATTTTAGATACACGCCTGGTAGCATGGGTGTAGGAGCCCATGGCATTTATTGCGAGAATTTGGCGCTTATTGCGAGCCTCTTCCCCCATCTTCCTTACAGGCCCGCTCATTGTAGGAGTCAGCCAAAACGCAGCTTTCGCGCCTCACAATGAGCCTTCCCCCCTCTGCCTCCCCTGTGTCTGTTTCCACCTCTCTCCCTCCCATGTCTCTTTGACCCCTCTCCCTCCCTTGGGTTTTCCCCCCTTATCTCCCTCCCCTGTGTCTCTTTCTCCTAATTAATTGGCGTCTTTTGGCTGTCTCCCAGCGGCTTCCGAGTTACGTTCTTGAAAAAATTGGCGGCCATTAAACCCTTAATTTCTTTGAAGCCTGTAACTCGTAAGCCGTTTGGAGTCTCTCACGCCCTCAAGTCTGTTGCATACGGGCCTGGCATTATGCACATTCGGCGCTCCTCGCGAGCCCTGCAATGAGCGCCTTTCTGTCTGGTAGCCCCCTAGTTTGTTTGGATGGTGAGTTGCTCAATTGTAGCATGTTGTTTATTTGCAATGGTGCCGTTTGTCCAGTCACGGTACACTTCAAGCCAGCTCACTACACGTGCAGTATTTATATATATATATATATATATATATATAATGTATGGTGTGCAAATATAACCTGCATATTTTGTGGCTCTGTACAATAGGAAGGCATAAATATTGATACTAGTATTGGTCTGTTGACATGCCTACATCAACATAAACTCAGTACCTCTTGTTATCATAAAATACATATCATTTTGGCCCACTCATTTTTGGTACCCAAGAGATACAAAAACAAGGCAAATTGTCCACATGAGTCAGATTTTTCAACTATTTGTAACTATTTGTCAGTTGCTCAAGTAGTTACGAGGCCTTCCAAATTTTGATTCTAATATATTAACAAAAAAGGTCCAGGAAGAGCCAGTTACATGTTTATGAATATTGCATTAAAAAAATACCTTTACATAAAAGCACATGTTATATTAAAAGTCTCCACAACCCACATTAACAGCACCACTGGACTTGTGGATACCAGTAAGCACCACTAAAATAATAATGTTTTCCACTGCTATTTCTATAAAAACAAGATTAAACTAAGCAAAAATATGATAAATCCCAGCAATTATACATGCTACATTATAGGAGTATATTATAGTGAGTAAGTAAACCAATGTTGTTGAACAGCCTATTAATAAATATACAATTTAGAAAGTAAGAGTTGATTACATGCATTTTAATTCAATATTGATTAGGTTAAGCCTGTAGGATACTCTACATTTTACCTAGTCAGAATCAAATATAGAGCACAGATATGCTACACAGGGGTCCTTACTTAAAGAAATAAGATGCTGTCCATTGCCTATTAAAATTCAAGATCACCTGCTGGTTTGATCAATTTTTTCAATTTTATTTAGTCTTAATTTTATTATATTTGGAGCAGATGGATGTCATTTGTAACATTAGCATGTTTACATTGCAGGTATAATTAGAAATTGCAAAATGTTAGGTTGTACCATAGTTTATCATTTTAAGTAGTACTGGCATCACTTGAAATTAAGATTAAGACTCTTGAAATAAGAAAAAAGCGTGCAGCTACGAATAGTAGTACTGACCAATGCTTGGCTTTAGAAAAAGCTAAGGAGTTTTTACACTTTCCATCTTTATAGGAAAACAATTGAAGTAGAGATTATTTCTCTTAATGGCTAAATGAATAGGAAGAGATTGCAAGCATGTTTGATCTGATAAATGTTTTACACTTGCAATTAAGTCTGTTCAGTTAGCCAGTAAAATGTATCACCTCTGCTTGAATTATTTCCTTTTATTCTGAGACTAACAAAATACCACCTTTTATACATTTGTATATAAAAAAAGATTTTTAGTATAGAGCTCATACTTGAGAAATGCTGTATTCTAGGGGCCACATTCAAATGCGATTTGGCCAGTTTAATAGGGCTCTATATGAGCACATAGCATTTTTTTTACAGAAGTTTTAAGTTAACGAAGACTTTACTTATGGATAGATGCTCACTAAGTAAAAACTTCTGCGACAAAATATGCTATGTGCTTATATAGAGCCCTATTCAATTGGCCAAATTGCAAATCGAATGAGGCCCGTAGGAGTGAAGCTCTGTACATGTACCTAACGTACAAACATCCAACGTGTTTGATTTTCTGTGTGAATTTTATTAAACAGCACAAATGGTTCAAGCATGTCTGCATAGGGATATTGCATCTCCTTTGTGATATAAATGACCACTAAACTTCATATGTTTGTGAAATGAGTAAATAAACTAACAAAATTAGCACCTAAGCAATAAGCATAACAATCATTTTACAGATAATCTTTATAGCAGATTCTTCTTTATTTTTGCAGTTCATGAAGTCTAAGGTGATGTGCTTTTCTATTGAGGAATGGTGTATGGCAAAAGAAGGAGGCTAGTGGAGTGTTATTTGTAATCTCAATCGAGTATGAGTTCAGCTTCTAGAATTTGACACGTATCCCCACAAATGCTCAAAAGTATGCAATAAGTTAAAATGCTAATTAGAATTGCCATGCTCTGTACTCTCCCCCCCCCCCCACCATATTAATCTCTATATATAAGCAGAATCCTTTTAGAATTACTAATTAAGCAGGAAAGATCATACAGCTAGTTTTTAATTACAAAAATAAATGTTGATGCCTCTGCAGGACCCTGTAGGCATCCATGATACATTGGTGTAAATTGTGTGTGTGAAAGTGGAGTTTATGGTTGTATACTTTAATGCAACGTCTTGCTTCTGGGCCAGTGAGGGGGAAGTTATGGGATGTCCAGTGATAACTACAAATACACAACATCCTCATCCAGCTCTCAGCAATTGATGTAACAATCACAAAATATATTTCTGAGTCTTCAAAAATTCAGATTTACCCCAAAAATGTTTACAAGGGCTTGGCTTTCACAGTTTCTAATATTCTTAGTTTGGTACATACTTGACACACTTGTCTTTTTTCTTGAACTGCAGAGGTCCTTTAAAAATGCTTTATGCTCTTGGCTTTCACAGCTTGCATATGTTATTTGTTTGTTACATACTTCACAAACTAGATGTTTCTCCTGTACTACAGTAATCCTTTAAGTTGAGAGCTTTCCTTCATAACCCTTCTCCATGACCACTTGGCATCATCTGCTAAGCCCTAAATGGGCATCAAGTCTTAGTCTATGCTGCTATTGGCTCAGGCCAGGACCTACGAACAAATATTATACTTTACTTGGCAACACTGATGTTTCTCCCTAGGATGAAAGAAGCCTTATCAGCACTGAAATATTATTACTTTATCAAAAACAAGCTTATTGGCAGCTGTGAGAACTTGTACATTACAACTGATAAGTTAACAATTCTAACAAACAGTATCTAATATAGGTCTAATTTTCTTCAGATGCTTTATCTCAGAACTTGATTCAAGAAAAGCTACTTGTTAACAGATTTATCTGCTTTCCCATCAATAACAAGTGTATAATAGGAAACAGGCAGATCTCCAACATGATATCGGCATGTGTACCACGTTGATTGACTGCAAAAACACAAGTTATTTTGGCTATGCCAGCTCTCTAAGCCACGTGATATTTTTTGCACCAAGATAATGGAATAGTTTACTGAGAGCAGAATGTAGTCTGTGTGAGTTTTTTTCTTTCTTCCCTTCTGGCATTGAAAGTTGTCTTTCCTGTAGCATTAGTATTTAAATATAACTGCCTGGTGCTGTTATATTAAAATACTGATGTGTTTTTATACTCTTGTATAAGGTATGGCTCACATTTTTGTTAAACAATGTACATACATGAAATGCCAGAGCCGTCTTCGGAAATTTACCATTGTCAATATAGAACTGATATTATTATTATTTGTGTCTGAAAGTCGCCAGTGGTTAGTTTAGGATGTTGGCATTCAGTACAGTTTTGATTGCTCTGTTCTTTGGCCCTTGTTTAATTATATATCAATTAGGTGATATAGAATTAATTTGCATGAAAATAGTCAAATATTTATTGATTTACATTAAATATAAATATGATGCATATTTTTTTTAATTATCAACCATGAATAAATGGGATCAGTTTTAATACCAATATCCTCCAATTTGGGTATTTAGCTGTAGTCAAAACGGCTTATGAGTAGTTCAAGTAATCATGTTCCATATTTCATACAGGATCCTGTGGATAAAGACTGTTATTCGAAAAGCCCACAAATTCAAATAACCTTTAGTACTTGCATACTGGAGAAGGAACTGACAGCACACTCCAGTATCTTTGCCAAGATTTGGTGTGCTGCATCTATATGGTCACCAAGAGTCAGACACGACTGAAGGACTGAATAGCAACAACAACTTGAATGAACGAGTAATTTGACATTTAAAACTCCTACCATACTCATATGCTAATATTTTTTTTATTTTTATTAATTATCTAGATAAAATATTTTGTTGCACCACGAAAACTATTCTAGAGTGGCAGCCGCAGTTTAGAAAGACCAAAAGTTTGACTTCTTTAAGCTCTTTTTTACTTCTAGATCCATGTTACTTATAATAATTTAGCAACATGTCATATTAAAAGTTTCAAAACACTTATTCATTTTGGAATATGTTAATGTATATGTGGAATGATTGAGAGTGATTTTCTCATCCCTACTTTTTATTCTGGGATAACCAGAATTTGCAATACCTTCAATTTTAGCCAAAAATCAGTATTTCTTACTTTCTTAACCCATGATACAGAACTGTAGAATACAATAAATGAATGAAAATAATAATAATAATGTTCTCAAGTGATTATTAAACTAACATTATATGTAATAACTAAATGAATAACTAAATTAACATTAATATATAAAATACTGAGTAATATTTGCCTCTCAGGCAGTTGCCTATAGGTTTAGCGCTTTGTAACTATGCTCACATGGGGAATTCAGGTTGCGTATTATCCATCAGGGCATCTAGAACTATGGACCGCAGGAGGTAAGGCTAACAAAATTAATATGCAAAGAAGTTTAACACTGGGGACCTATAATTTCTTGCAAATGGTTTCACTTTAACGATGAAACAACATAAGATGATACCAATGTCTTTTTTTTTTCTGTAACAAGATAGAGCTTTTAATATATAACATATGACAGCAGGTGGGAAAGAGACAAGTGGATATTCAAAGCAGGGAGACTGCAGATTTGATTTGCCTAACATTTCACTAAGTGATCTGAATACATTTATATGTTTAAATCAACACTGAAAGATGCATTTAATTAAAGCAAGGCTGTCCAGGGAGAGAATTATGAGTAAACATTGAATATGAATTCATTTTCTGTTCTTCAGAAATAAATAAATAATTCAAATAAATACTGTTTTTTTAAACATTATTTCCCAAACAGTCTGAACAATGTACATTGTAATAACCGAAGGTCTTATTTTTCATCAATCCACTGTCCAAACTGTCAAGATTTCTGAGCCATTGGAAATATTAATGTATATGATTATTGTAAATTGCAGTCTAAGTGCACTTTGCTCTAATATAGCTTTATCACACCACCAGTCACATCACCAATATAATTAGCTGGCTGATGTTCTAAACAAAATGTTCACTCTTGGAGCGAACCTTGATTTTGCCCACTTTATGTTTACTCAAGACCTCTGAATTGTATATGTAGAACAGCAATACTTATTATAAATATCAGCTACTTTTATGTGAGTATATATGACTCCTTTCTTTAAAAATATGTGCACTAAAAGCTCCCCATCCAGTGCTGGTAATGTTCTCTCAAGACAGTGATATTCAAATGTCCATGCAGTTTAAATGTGTTATGTTGTCTGTCAATACCTTTTGGACACCCAAACTATAGATAAAGCAACTACAGAAGTGAGGGGTTCTCACACAGAAATGGGCCACCTAAATATGGGCTCCATTCCATGTGTGTGGTGACTTAAGAGAAGAGCCTTACTCGTAAGTGTGGATTTTTTTTTTTTATTATCTATAAAGTCATTCTTTGGGTCCTTTATGAAATTCCCTAAAACTAAGTGAGACCTACCAAGAAGGGTTTTGCCATTGATCTCTAGCCCTGATGTGTGCTGGCAACCTGCTTGCAGGAGACTCTGAGTCTGAAGCTCAGTAGTCTCAATAGCAATACTTCAAGATGGTTAACACATCACCCCAAGCCCTAACATTAACAATTAAAATACTACATGTGGTTTATGTCCCCTATGCCTATAACCTGATACCCTTTATGTTTGGGATCCCTGGGTATCCCCCTCAATGCCCATTATGAGCCGGGGTGTTGCTGGGCTTCCCCTTTCTCAGCCCAATGTAAATGACCACCATTTGGACCACCATGGCACCTAAAATGAAATCTCCACAGACTACTATGGCATATTGCACAATAACCATGGGGGTCTCCATAGACCCCAATGGCATCTAAATTTAACTTCTATATATGTTTATTTAACATTTTTGTGTATCTGTATGCACATTATTTGAGCACACAATATGGTCAAAATGTATTCTGCTTGGTAAAGAAGAGACCCCCCATGGTTATAGTACAATATGCCATGGTAGTCTGTGGACCCCAATTGATAACTCTTTGACTTTGGTTTGAAGATGGAAAGCAATCTCACTTAATTGTCCAAATAAAACAAAACTATTATATAACTGCAACACCACCACCAATGCATTTTGTCTATAGAGACAAAAGGGCTTGTGATCTATGTTAAACATCAACTTGAGCTTTGTGAATGGCTTGAGTATGGTGCTACCCTTCTCCAACCTGTTGTTGGGCTCAGCTTCTGTACACCATTGCCAGTAAAACAGTTTTGATTCAATTCATACAGATAAAGGGTAGAAGTAACATGTATAAAGCATACCAAACCCATATGTGGTAGATTAGATATTCACACTATGGCTGCCAAATAAAGTGTTGCCTTCTAAAATATATGAATAAAATATTCGGGATCATTTTAACTATTTTGACAAAAGATTGCATAATATAGAATAAGATAAAAATATCTTCCATATACCAGTTGTAAATTCTCTCTTCATTAATGTTTTTAGCTCATGCCGATTTGTAAGCACTGCACACTGCACATGGAAGGAAAGAAAAGGCTTCATGAACCTCACTATAATAATGCAGTATTATTTAAAATAATGAAGACCGCTGTAGTGATTGGTCAATATTTGTTGGTGCCCCACATAGAGCAGATTATTAAATGTGGTCCTGTGTTACATAGAAAGACCACAGTGTCATGCCCATTTGAGACTTGGCTAAGGAATACGACATGATGTTGCTATGTAAGGTAGTCCTCAATAAGTAGAGTTGTGATCACTATATGATGTATTATACAGAGCAGTGTGTACAGGCAGAAATTGTGGTAGAAATGTATTGATGTAAAGGTGGTACCCATGTTTGGTATTGAAATGTCACATTATTCCCATGGAGTGTAATGGAGTATAGTACCCGGGTACCTAGGATAAAGGGAGTCAAGTTATGAGGGCTATCTGTTTGAAGGGCAGAACTTAGCCAGAAGTAGTGGGGAAAGTATATAAATGCAGTTATATACATCAATGACTTCCTCAAAAAGTTAAAACTGATTAGAAAATACTGTTTGGATTTGGATTTTTAGAATAGTTATAGTTAATTATATACTAGAAAAAGATATAACAATGGTTTTATAGACAGTTTGACCTTGTAGGAATGGTATAAGTTACTTAGCTGGTATGTTCTAAACAACATTTATCAATAACATTTTAATTTTTTTCTATTTCAAATTGAAAGTAAGAAGTTTCCTTCAAATAGAGTAAATGGAAAATGGTTAGAAAATCACTAGAAAACAAATGCCATAAAATAATGAGAAAGTACATGTCCTATTCCAGTGAAATATTTAATTTGCACATTTGCAGTCACCATCCTCTGTTTAAATACTTGGTATAGACAATATTATATTATTAAATTAGTTGTTTTTCAGATACCATTGCAAATATGTGCCTTGCACAATAGGCCGATCCATAGCTACAAACATACTGCAAATAACAAAGGAGATAAAAACAATATACAGGCATGAAAAGGAATTCTGCAAGCAAACATTTAATAGCGTTATCTACTAATAAGCAAAATACTGTGCGTCAATCTGTTTTATATGGGGAAGGGGTAGATGAATGATCAATTTAGGAAGATAATCAGCAGGTTGCTCAACGACAAATTGTATAGCATGTTGTATAGTAAATTATAAAGTATTGTTTTATAAAGTATAAATAAAATAAATGTTTTAAAAGAAATAGTGTTTGGAAAAAAATAAATTACAGAATTACAGAAATTTTAAAACCTTATGACAGTGTCATATTTAATACTATTATATTTTCAATAAATAAATCAATATATTTTTTGAGGCATGCATGATCACATGACATAAAGACAATAATCCTGAAATTCCTGATCAAGATGAAGTATTTTATGCTAATTTTGATTATCATAAATGTATGACTAAATTATTTTCAATTTTTTATTTCCAAGTATAAACATCTAGGGTTGGACTTTATCAGCACTAAAACTATCCACTCTGCAAAAGTGTGTTTATAAAGCAGGGAAAGTAAGAATCCTATTGCCTTCTTATACTAATGAACATTAGAATTTGCTACATATAAGGACGGTCACTTGCCAAACCAAATTACTCCATTATTTGAATAGTATATTTAAATGTTAGCGTTTAAATAGATAAGATCTAGATGACCCAAAATAACCCAGGCAGAGGGAAATGATTTATGGATATTTGATAAACTGGTTTCAGATAATATATTCAGATTTTTTTACATCTCTATCATTTGGGGGAATATGTAATAAATATTTCCTGATAAATAAAGAGCTGTCCACTCAATTGATGTTATTATTCAAAATGTCCCATGGGTTTATAGGTCCTAACAATGAAAAATGAGAATTGAACAAGTAATACCAACTTTGCAAATCGCCTTAATAATAGCTTGTATAATGTAATAGTATCCGCAACAAGTACTTTTAATTTCTATCTCATAAAGCCTTTTTCATTGAACCCCAAGGGTCTAGCCATAAAAGTAAGATTTAATTTTGTATATAATGTGGCTTAAATTGACTTCAAAGCAATAGGAGTAACATGCAGCTCAAGGAGATAAGACTGACATTATGACTTAATGAAATGTTCTACAGTAAAAATTAATCATTATGTCTCATTAACATAATTGACAAAAATGTAAGGCACATGTAGATATAATCTGCTCATAGAGTTACATTTGTTTGATATATAATGCAAATAAATACTTAAACTAGATGGAGATTGAATAGATGAACAAATAAATTACTATACATATACATGGGCAAAAATGATTTGATTAAAACTTGGAATTGGCTTGTTTTTGGTAGCAAAATACTTCTAGTTTTAAAATGCAGAATAATAGTTAAGTGTTATGTAACATGAAATTATAACATTTGCAAAAAGGCAACTGTAGTCTTAAATAAAAAATGTACCATTTTGAAGAAGTGCACTTAAAAGGACATGAAAGGTTTCTGGATTTCACTAGGAGTATAATATACCAAAGAATATATTTACTTTTATGTAGTTTATTTTATGTACAATTTCTGGCTGTTTGGGTCTGCCTTCTGTAGCTCGTGCAGCTCATGAATACAAAGACTAAGGGCCTCATTCTATTATCGGCCGTAAAACGGCTGCAAAGCGGCGATTCCTTGCAGCCGTCTTACGGCCCCGTGTAGAGCTACCTTTACCTTGCAATTCAAATAGACGGCGCCGCAAGGATATCCCCCTTACGGCCGGCCGCAAGGTCTGAAAACTTTAAATGCAAAAATAAATTCAAGATGGCACTGTAAAGCTCTGTAAATGCTAGGGATCATAATGGGGGACATGAGGATTAATAGCAACCCCCTCTCAAGCTGGCACATCAGCCCAGATCCAATATTTCATTAACGGTTTATTTTCCGTCCCGCAGCCTGGGCGGGTCTGAGGTGCTCCAAGCCCTCGGGACTTTGTCCTCGGATATTTGACATGAATTAAAATAAAAATGATTTGCGGATTTGAGTGTAGGGGAATGTTGTGCTATGAATGCTAACACCCCCAATCACTTTATTGTCTCATAAGAGTGCAGGATGGCTTTAATATGTGCCTAATTGTGTGCCTGCGGGACCTTTTTGGTGCAAGTAAGCTGCGGCTCGGTTTTAGCCTTGCCGAGAGGGTTCCCGGAGCAATAGAATAGCAACCGGGTCTTCTTGTGGCCGAAACTCTTGCGGCTGTTTAAGATCAAAGGCTTTCCTGCTGTGCGTGCGGCCGCAAGGGATAGCAAGGCGCCGTCCGCAAACCTGCCGGAGCCCCCGGCCGGAAGGGAATAGAATAGGCAAATAGCCTGCAGCCGGTCCTTGCGGCCCCGCATCTCCTACGGCCGATAATAGAATGAGGCCCAGTGTAAATAAGACACAGAAGGTGAACCTCACACATTATGGGGGACATTTAATAAGAGGATGCACGTTAAGCAGCGGTCTACCGTGACACATTGCACATTAGAGCTACTCAGGTCTATACACGATCTACTAGATCTCAGGTATTATAATTACGTCTGCGATGCAAAGAGTAATCACGATAAGCCCAATGTAGCCTTATGCATCCACCCGCTATCCACCCCTTTACACCTTGCAAAGAGAGTAGCACTTGCAGTTTAACAGCATTTTCCATCACTGCAGTGGCAAAAAAAAATAATGATAAATTCAGATGTGTTTAGATTATGTATATATCAATATAAATATTTTATTTATACTTTTTTTTCCATGAACCAAGCATAATTCATGCTTTACTTTATGCACGAGTTTTGTTGACTAAACTTCCCAGTTATATTTAGCATGATGACCTGAGATGCTTTATCGTAGGTTACCGTGAGCTGTTGCACCCAAATAAGCATCCACGATTCTTTAGTAAACACCCTCCGCTGTGCACTTTGTCTTTATTTTAATAACATAGTAACCTGCAGTGTCAGTGCAATTATTATATTTATGAACGGTATATTCTGTACTAAAATTGCAAATAGAACAGTTATCTGAGTCTGAAACAGTAATCTAAATTATTTTCAGCTACCTGCAGTAAGGTTGCCTTATAGTTGTTTGCACAATTTATTTATGTTATGACCCAAACCCTTCCAGATATCTAGATATTTTACAATTAATTGATTATTATGCTTATTAGATATTCCACTTGTATAATGCATTTGTTCTTATTCTTAAGCAATGTCAAAGAAGGTATTGTGATTTGATTCCATAGTGATCGCTTTGCTGCTCAATTTTTTTAAATGGGGAAAACATATTTTCTCTGAATCCCCCCAATCCTTCCCCCCCCACACAGTCCTCCTTCCATTTATGTCTGTATTTGTCTATATTATATGCTTTATAAGATAATGTGGCATAAACAGCTAATATGAGTCCATATCAGCAGGGTGGATCTACCGCTGGTGCAGCCGGTGCGTTGCACCAGGGCCCTTGCTCTGTGAAGGGCCCCTCAGCAGTATCATTCACCCCCTCAAAACCCCTTGTCACACTATTCATCCCCCTCAAGCACCCTGCACTTCCTTCATCCCCCCTTCTCTTACTTGTACTCCCCCTGCCGGAACTTCATACTGCAGGGTCTCGTGACATCATTTGGAATTCCCCTCCCCTGCAGTATGAAGCTCCAGCAGAAGAAGGATATCCAACCTCTGAGCAATGAGATCCGGGACAGGGGCTGCCGTGCACAAGTAAGAGGGGGGAGGGGAATGAAGTGCAGGGGACTTGATGGGGGGTGAATGGTGAGACAAGGGGTTCCTGGGGTTTTGAGAGGTTGAATGATGCTCCTGAAGGGAGCCTGTTTTTGCTGAGGGGAGGGAGCTCTAAGGGTTTTGAGGGAGGAATGGTGCTCCTGAAGGGAGGGGGGGGGGAGCTGGGGGGTTGGGGAGTAAAGATTACTGCTGAGAGGGTCCTGGGGGGTTCAGGGGATAAATGGTGCTGCTGAGGGGGGTCTGGGGGTGAATATGACTGCTTGGGGCTTGGGGGGGGGGGGGGTGAATGATGCTGCTGAGGGGGCACTGTGAATGATGCTCCTGAGGGGCACTGAGGGGTTGGCTAGTAAATATTGCTGCTAAGGGGGCCCTGGGCGAATAAGGCTACTGTGGGGCTTGGGGGGTGAATGGTGCAACAAGGGGGCACTGAGTTTTTGGGGGGATAAATGATGCTGCTGAGGGGGTCCTTGGGGTTTTGGGGGGTTAATGATGCTCCTAAGGGGCACTAAGGGGTTGGGTAGTAAATATTGCTGCTAAGGGGGCCCTGGGGGGGGAATATGGATGCTGAGGGGGTTGGGGTGAGTGGTGATGCGGGGGGTTGGCTGGTGATGTTGGGGGTGAATGGTGCTGCTGCGGGGGCCTGGGGGTGAATATTGCTGCTAAGGGGGCCCTGGGGCGTGAATATATATTTTTGCAGAACTGGTGCAACATAGTTACATACGTGCAAATACAAAAATACAAAACAACTCCTAACACCTATTTTATGTTTGAGAATTTAAAAATGTTCTATATTCAAAATCTTCTACATTCAGAAAGTCACACATATTGGTCTCCAGCTTTTGTAAACTATACTGTTGAAGATGTTTGGTCTTGATTAACCTAATATTGTTTTTGTTCTCTCTGGTGTAGGATACGTGAGTTGTTCCATACACACACTATTTATATCAGAGCTGTTTTACAGTTATTTAATTATTTTTTAATTAAACTATTTGCTTGCTATCAATATGTAATATTAAGTTGATAATTATGTAGTTTAATAAATCAATTTACATTTATATCCGGACAGTTTTAAATTTGCAGATATGTTAAATACCTAGAGCCTCATTCAACTGAGCAATCATAAATTACTGTAGTGATGCTGTAAGTTAATTTGCTATTCAATTGACTTTTTTTGCAGGGTTACGGGTTACGACCATGAAAACTTTGCGGTGGTTAAACCCGGGAACTTACACCCTCCCAAAGCCTTTGATCTTTCACTTCCACAAGAGTTACGACCGGTAAAACATGAAATCGCTATTCATTTGCTCCAATTCCCCAAGCCCGCAAATGTTTTCACACCAGTAAACGGCAAATGTAGGAGAAAATCCTACGAGTGCTAGAGAGGACCCGCAAGGGGGTTTAACCTCTGTCCGAAGCACTGTAAATGCAAATAAAAAATAAATACTGCACTGTAAATGACGGGGAAAATGATAAAAGACATTATAATTAATTGCACAATAGTCTTAAGCTTGCAAATCCGCAATAAAATACATTTATTTTTATGTGTAATTTCGGGGTTATATCGATCTCGGGAATCATACATATCACACCACCCATGTGGACTAGAACAGTATTGGCATTCATGTTTATAATTTCGTCTTTTGAGGGTTTGCGAGTCTGCATATCGGCCCCCAAACCTAATTAATTGACATGTAACCTTCATGTTTTACTGACATAATGATGGCGGTCTCATTGTCTATTGGCTGTTTCGAAATGGGAGGTTATGTTCTTGCTTAATTAATCATATTTCCGACCCCCTGAACTGCTACAGACGAGTGCATGGTTTACGGAGTCAGCTTTCGGCCCGTAGCTTGCAGGCTCCTTCAATTGAATGGCACTGGAATCGCAGACGAACGGGAGCCTGCAGCACGCCCGCAGACATACGCCCTCTATTTCGCGAGATGCGGGCTTGCAGTTGAATCGGGCTCCTACTTTTTTCTTGTATTAGTTGAAAATTTGCAATTACATGTTTCCCTATTAAACATGTTGTGAGACATTCCATTTTTGCCATAAGACTATACACAACAGCCAGTTGTCCTATAATAAAGCTAGATGCGAGTTTACCCTCAGGGTGAACCTATTTGTAAATCTATATGCTACATGCAGTTAACAGTCACATTTAGATGCTTTGTGATCTTGTTAATTTGTTTTGGATTTTTTTCAAAGAAAAGCAAGCAGTCAAACCATCTACAAATGTTAAGAACAGAAATATATTCTCTCTGGCTCAGTGTTCATGTATGGAAACCTGGCCTAGCAGCAAGAGTTGTTTTTCCTTAGGTACTGTCCCAATGGTGTTAAGTCAGCTGCATCAAAAATGACAGCTCCCTAGTATTTAATTCCATATACTAGCCATCCATTCCTGGCTGTTAATTTTTTTTCAACAGCTGTTAGTAACATATTCATCCATTATCAACAGAAAAACACCAGAACCAAGCTGACACATCAGAGAGGATAAAATACTGACTGATTTTTTTTATTGAAAAAGCTGAAAACTGAAATTCCACTTGATCTACTTGGCTCAAACGATCATTAGTCTGCTGTCTGAGATTTGTTTTTATTGTTTTTTGCTGTTGTCTTTATAAGAAAAACTAAAACAGAATGATATTTTTGAACAAAAGACTGTACAAATATAAATTACAGTCATGTCTCACACAAAGCAGGCAGAGTCCTTTTGGGAGTAGGTGATTGTAGCTATTTTAACATTTCTTTCAATACAGCATTTACAAGACCCCTTAGTTCATAACATTTACTAACCAAACTCACAAAGGGTCAAAAAGGGTTTTATCCTGAGAGATACATTTTCTTTTTTACCATATTGATGACAGTGACAGTCTCAGAGTGTTAATAACAGTGTCTGTCTTAGCGTTGATGGCATAAGGCGTATCCCCAGTCTCAATGACAGGGGCTTAATCCCCAATGTTTGTGACAGCAAAGTCATCTCCAGTATAGATGATATTGGTTTCCTCCACAATGTTGATGACAAGAGATGTATTACAAGTTTGGGTGACAGGAGATGTGTCCACTATTTTCGTGCAAGTTTAAGTATTCCCAATTTTTGGTGACTGCATGTTTATACCTTTTTATGGTGGCATTGGGTCTATCCCTTGGGTTAATGACAATGGTTCTGTGCCCAGTATCATTGACAGTCGCTGTCTCCTCATGTTCATGACCATGGTTTTACCTCTAGTATTGATGACAATGACCAATTTCACATGTTAATGACACTGACGGTCTCACCCTTTTTGGTGACCCAGGCAGTAGTCACCTGCTTTTGGCCATGGTTGTCTTTCTCAGTTATTAATCATAGCTTTATTTTCACTTTTGCTGCTCAGCCAAGAGAGAAAACAGAGCAGATTTGGAAAAGGGTGAAAAAAGTACATAGACATTTATACAGCCTCACAAACAGTATAATACCTTCACATGCAACTTTGTCCCCATGGGGGTATATCTTCCAAATACCAATCAGTTCCATCCAGATTGCCCATTCTTCAGTCAAGATTGTTTCATTTAAGTTTTAATATGGTAGTTTTTCATCTGGGCCTCAATGTTCTGCTCCCAGGATGTTATTGATTTCACAGGAGTTTTCCAAGATCACACTCTCAATTTAACTTCAAACACAGCACAGAGAGCAAATATGTGCCATACTTCCTCAGATCACATTGTTTTCAATAATGAAGCATTCTTCCATTTTCTGTTTTCATCGTTTTTTGCACTCAATATTCAGATACGAGCCAATGAGCCAAAATCCCATCTATACAGACTAAAATATTACACTACCTTATGCTATTACTATTCAAGCACCATATCCAATAACCATGTAAAGAAAAGGGAAGCTTGTTGGATATGGTCTGTAAACAGTAAATCCCCTGCTGGATTGAATGAGGACATTTCTTTAAAATTATTTTCAGAGCAGATTTGAGTAAGCTAGTTCTGGGTAATCTTAAAGATTCTACTAGTATGTGTTAATAGCCAATCTTTGACAAAATATTTGACAAAAGCAGAACTAGAGCATATTTTGCTTTACGGCATGTCCCTTGAAATGTAAGAGTTACTTTAAAAATATGCTGGATCAATCTTTTGGACAGCCAGAAAAGTGTCATAATATGACTCACGTCTCTTGAACTCTCTCCATGTGTTGTGGTCTCTGGCAAACATACTGCATGGCCCCAGCACTGGAGCATTACAACATAATCCTTCTTTCACTCATACAATCAATCTTCTCCTTAGAATGGAAGGTTCTGTTCAGCAGAATCTGGCTGTGCCAGTAAAAAGTATTCTACAAAGAAAAATACGTACACAAATAGGAAATGTTTAGGGATTTGTTACCTAATTGTATTAAAAACAGACATAAAGGAATTTAAACAACATTGGTGACCAAAATTTCAATCTTGCTTGAAAAAATGCCTGGAGCTGCAAAAAGCAAATAGCACCAGCAATACACAACAATTCAGGAGATAAACAAAGAAGGGTCTTATTCAAGGATGTTAGTGTATCTTTGTGGTTTTATGTGTAGATCTTGGGCTCCATTAGCAATAAATAATAGGTTAAATAGTAATTCTTATTGTTCTCCTCAAACCGGTTGGAAGTATGTGCTCCCCTAGTTATTAATATTACCCTCTTAGTGCTAATAGTGAGCTCTTTTTAATATGCTGAAAACAGAGTTTTAAAATTGTTGAAATTTAATGTGCCACGGCAAAGCGCCTTAAAGGGTTAATTTAAGTTCCTGATTACGTTTTGACACATATACTGTATATAGAGAGCATCTACTTAGCTACTTGTTTACAGGTATGCTTGATGATAATCTTCTTGGTCCTAGAGTCTGATAAGTGCTGTTATCATGTGTTTTACTAATAATGTAATTATCCTGAAACCCTAATGTTTTGGGTGCCCCTACACCAAACATTTATACACAAAAATAGTTATGTCACCATGTAAATTAGTAAATGCTGGCTTCAGCAATGTCTAATCCCATTAGATTAGGATATAGAATGCTATCACATGACTCACATGCAAGATATTTATTGTGACACAACAAAGGTCCCAGTTGTTAAAGAAATGTAAAGTACAAATATAAATAAATATAATTGCAATTTTTATCATATAAAAAAATCAGTGAAAGTATTAGATAAAGATAGGGATTTTAGGCATAAATTATCTATAAAGAACCTTCCTCTATCTAAATCTCAAAGACAGAAGAGCATACCCATCTTTGATAAATAATAATAATGGATTTATTGGTTTATTTGCTTATGGTCAAGTCATAACTTTAAGCAGGCAATGCAGCACTGACTAATATGTAATAAAGGAATTTAGAAAACCTGGGAGCTAGTATCTACAAATCATAGAGGTAGAGAATCGTGAATATTAGGCCAGGGGTCCAAGGGTGCATTGTGTCAAGTCCATGATAGTACACTCTGTAACAGGAGTCTACTCATTCGAAAGCTACACCATATTAGTTACAATCTCATTACTTCTTGAATAAAGCCTACTTTTAAATTAACAATTCTTGTAGCTCATATCTTTTTGCATGTAAAACGCACAAGTATAGGACAAAGTAGCAGTAAAGACATATCCCATTCAATTAAAGTCACATTTCTTAGAAAACTCTTTCATTACCAATATTAACTATCCAAAGCTAAAATCAGTTGTTTGCTCAATAATACTCATGGACATTCCTAACTGAATAAATTATTGAAATTAAACTTTGGTTACCTACTGGGGGTTACTACATATATCTTAGTTGCTTACTTTATCCTATTTACTTTAGACAGATACAATTTAAATTTATCATAATGGGTTAATAACAATGTTTATTACATCATTATTTTCATAACACAGTGTAATATATTGTGCAAAAAAAATAATATATATTTCCAAGTCACCACTCTGCTCCAAGTGGTCATAAGCTGCAATCTGCTGTCTCACTGTATGTTTATTTCTCCATTTCCAACAAACTACTAACAATCAGGCTATAAACACCCTCTTCCATGCTCCAGGAGCAGTCATAAATTAGTCCTTTTGGGGGAAGAGATCTTTTTGCAGAGTCTGTGAATCACAAATACACCTTGTATCATTCTGTCACACATCCCTCTCTGCAGGTTAACAGTATGGGGTTGTGCGACCTAAGCCACGAGGCAGTGTATGCGGGACAATGCATCCACATTGCCATTTTGAGTTCCAGCTCTGTGGAGGACTTTGAATAAAGAAAGGCTGTAGAGACAGGAACCATCTTGTAACTCTGTTGTTCTTTTCCTTGTTCTAGTTAATATCTGAGTCTTTCTGTTGCCCATTTTATGGCCCGACATTCTTTCTCCATCACAAGATAGTTGTGCTCCCAAGGCAGTGCATTTTTGCTCAGAAACAAGATGGAATCTGTGATAAGACCTCACCCAAGCCCATACCAGACACACCAGTTTGCAAGATTATCTGTTTCACAAAATCTGGGGCTATTAAAATTGGCTCCTGGCAAAGTGCAAACTTTAAGTCTTTAAAAGCTCTGTCGCCCTCTTTGCTCCACGTTACCAAATTGGGTGCTCTAGCTTTTGTGAGATTTGTCAGTAGGGTGACTTTTGTGGAAAAATGGGGAATGAACCTTTTGTAATAACCCACATTGCCCAGAAAGGCCCTCACTTGGGTTTTTCTCAGAGGTTGTGGTCAGTTCTGGATTGACTCCATTTTGTTAACCTGTGTTTCTTCCTACAATATAGCCCAAACATTAAGTCATACATCACATTTAACAGCGTTTACAGTAAGCCTTACCAGTCTTGATCTCCAAATACTGCTTCCTCTTTTGAAAGATGTGTCGCCCAATCAGTGGTGTGGTTGACTATATCATCTAAGTACGCTGCTGCATGCTCACAATGAGAATTAAAAAGTTTGACCATTAGTCTCCGGAAAGTTGCAAGAGCTCCATGTGGTCCAAATAGCAGGACTTGGTATTGAAACAGACCATCTGGAGTGAAAATTTTAGTTTTTACTTTTGTAGATTGTATCAAGGGTATCAGCCAGTATTGCTTTGTTAATCCAGTGTTGTTAAGAATCTTGTCTTTCCAAGCCACTCTATCAGTCCAGGCACTCTGGGAATAGGATAAGTGTAAAATTCTGATACTGAATTCAGTTCTGCAAAATCTAAAAGTTCCATCAGTCTTTGGAACCATCACAATAGAACTGCACCACACACTTTGGGATTTTACAGTGATCCCTAGTTCAAGCATTTTTTTCATATTCTCCTTTATCTATTCTCTTTTAGTCTCAGGTATTTGAAAGGCCTCAATTCTTACCCTTTCCCTTGGCTTAGTTGTAATTTCATGGTAAATTGAGGTAGTGCAATCTGGCTGAGTTCCAATATCATATAGGTTTCTTCCTTTTGTTTAGCGGTAGGTTCTTGACATATTTCACCTGGCACAGCATGCTCTTCCCACTCTTTTCGAAGTATATCCAGAATCTCTCTTAGGTGACAGCCATAGAGAAGGGAAAAATCCAATAGAGACTTGAGGTACATCCCTGCTAACAGTTAAATGTAGGTCCCAGTTATGCTACAACTTTTCAAAGCATGCTATTTATACAAGGTCTTGTTAACTCGTTCCAGCAATACATTTAATCTGAACTTGTCTTTCATTACGTTTGATACAAAGGGTATTCCTTGATCTATCAGGATTTCTTTTGGCATTTCGACACTTGAATAAGGTTTTAGGAGTTCTTTATCCACGTTCTTTGAAATTGTTATGCGCAGTGATATAACTTCTGGATATACTGCAGTCCAGTATTACTAGTATAAACTAGTGTCCTCTGGATGATTTTTCTAGTGGTCCACAAGATCCATATGTATCCTTTCTAAAGTAGCCTCAATTATTGGTAATGTCATCAATGGGCCTGCAGTTCAGGTCCAGGTGCGATTATCTGGTATTCTAAATCAATGCACATTAGATAAGCTCACACCTCCCAACCGAAAACCTCTTAGGGTGAATGTGTCTAAATTAGAGGAGTGCAAAAACTCTACATATACACTTAAAATTGCTGCAATCTGGATGCTAGTCACTATCACAAATGTCAACTAGTGGCTTTTAATATGTCCACAACTAGCTTATACATATTAAGTATCTCTCAGAGCGGTTTGTCGCAGTACTATCATAGAGCAGGGAACATATTATTTTGATGTAATGGGTTAATATACTGTAGCAGGAAGTCTAGGTTAAAAAATAAAGTGAATGCAGTAACAAACCCAAAAAACAAATCCTAAACAAGATATTGACAAATGTTACAGTACTATTATAAAAAAGAAATATATGATACATGATATCAGTCCAGATAGAAATGCGGATAATGTAAAAGATGATAAAATCTGTCCCACCTCTGGAAAAAATGGCATATAGTCCTTATTGAGGTGTAATCAATTCCACTTTGTAGTTTTCCTTAGTGGTGATATAGCTCATTCCATGTGGACTCTCCTTGGCAAAAATGGGAAATTGGGTATGCCTCTCCTCCAGAAACAGGCACTGTCCATGTATGTGCCAGAAAATATGTAAAAACACAGAAGGTATGGGGAGAGAGAAGCGCAAGCCAGCAAATAGTGTAGTACAGGAATATTTATTTAGCACTTGTATTAGGTATATGCAGCTTGGTAAAGCTCAAAGTCCTGATCTGATGGTGATAGGCCTGATGAAAGGGCACTTGAACCAATTGCAACAGATGGTATGAAGAGTAGTCTGTAAAAAATGCTTCCCAAATACTGTACAAGGAGTCCTTTCTGGGAAAGATGGCTCGTAGTTAAAATACCTCACGCAAGACATATTTGTCGTTTCAGCCACAGAGGAATAGTGTAACAGTTAACAAGCAAATGCAATTTAAGCGACTGAGGTAAAAACAATTGTAACGGAACCCATCACTGTTTTACCCTTTTTATGGTTATGGTTAAAATATGATCCTACTGTTATACTGTATGTATGTTGGTTTATGCTCTGCAGGATATTAGCCCAGACTATTGCAGACCTTGGCATAATAGATAATCCTTTTACAAGGGCTCCTCATAAGCAAGAGAGGTCCATTGTGTGAAGTGTTGATCTAATCAATGGGATGATCTAATCAATGTCTGATTGTATCAAAGTAGCCAGCTAGTCCCTGTGTATATATATTTCTGCACATAACAAAATAAAGACAGTATTCTTTGACTCCCAAGAAAGTGTCGTCCAATATGGGTGGTCTGGGCTTCTGAGACTGTGCAGTGCTTCTATATGGATATTTAATGCTGAACCTGACTCTCCCTCTGGAACTCTTGGATGGGATTATACCAACTTCACTTTTACACAGCAGCTTGCCAGGGAAAAGGACATCTCCAACGGCTGGTACCCTCTCATTACCGGGGTAGCCGTAACAACAATATAACCTCATATAGCCATAAGGCTACTAATATGGTAGGGGGGTACATAAAATGGAGTGAGTAGTACTATTAAAAGGTAATAGTTAAAAATGACCATACATAAGGAGAAATACAAGTGATATCATTCACAAGTGTAAATAAATAATTAATGAATAACCAAATGTGTTTCGCTCATCAACAAATGTCTAAAACTTCAAATAATGTAAAGAAGGTTTTCTATGGTTTTCCAATTTATAATTTAAAGGATCTCTTCAACACGACAGGTTAGGGACCACTGGGCAGTGATTGTATCTTCTTCCTATGTAACTCCAGTGTTGCTGTACTTGTAGGGTAGAGTTTCACTGTTCCATGCACACATTTTATGTTTATCTTATTAGATATTTTTATTAGACTAGACTATATAATTTTGCTGTATGATTTTTTTTTAATCGATTAATGCTGTGGTTGACCAGGCTATAATTGAACTGATGCGCACCTATGTAAAATTGCATTGGTTCTTCCTGTTTGGACATTGGGCCTCTATATGCCCAAGTTCTCTACAGTAGAATCACTTGACATTGCTTACTGTGTATTGTCTGTGCTTTAGATTTTAAACAACCAGTCTTCCTGGGGTATTTTGTCCCACCCATTATCGTAAGCCTGAAGTAAGATTGCTTAAATAGTGATCCATCACCAGTAGTTCAACGATTCTTCCTGGTTTATTATTTCTAAGACACAGTCATTTGTTTGCTAAATGCAACAGATCAGACATCTGTGATTAAGAGGTCTTACTGTCCAAAAACTTCCAGGAGCGGAATCTCTGTGGTCTTACACCTCTGGTAACTCCTACTAACTTCTGCTTTCAAATTAGCATAAAGCATTGCCTGTTCTGCATCATGTTAAAATAGTCTTTCTGAGCTTCAGCACATAAGTAAGGGACAAGGATACTATACAAGTGAATTTGGGGCCTAGCATCCTTGGTGAGAATCCTCTCAAAGTTCAGGAGGTATGCTTACACATCATCTTCACTAGTCATTTTCTGTAGGAAGAGATTTATTTTAATCCTGCCACTGATCTCTGGAGTCACATTAGTTTTTACTGATGTCAGGTGCTGCAACTGGGCCAAAATTAATTGGTTTATTTCTAGTTGAAGTCTTCTGTATTCTGCTGCTTGTCTCAGCAACTGCTGTGTAGTTTCTTGCTGACATGCAGTGACTTGTACAAGGACTTTCACAAGTTCCTCCATCTAAAACCCACTTCTCACACCACATCTGACAAGTTACCTGTTTCCCTTTGTTTTGTACCTGAGTTTCTGACAATTTGAATGAAAAACACAAAACAAGAGGCTGTATATACTTTTGCAACTTATATTAAAAATGTACCCAGTGATCCAAAAACAGCAACAAAAAAAAATCAATTAGCCCTAGCTTCCACTGAAGCACTACATTAACCAATAAACAGTTTCCTCACTAACCATATCTCATCCAGCTAAACATGGGTGAAGCAAAACAGTCCAATAGTTTGTAAAATAACTGGTCTGTACATTTCTTTGGTTTTCCAGGTCTCCACTCTGCTCCAAGCTGTCACAAGCTGCAGGTTGCTATCTTACTATGTGTTTCTTACTTCAGGTCAGAAAAATTGTAAACAATCAGTCCCTCCCATACCCCAGGAGCAGTTTTGAATCAGGACTGCCCATGTTCAGCTAATTACCTGAGCAGGCAAGTTAACCCATGTAATCCTACTGGGGAAAAGACCGTTTCAGATTCCAGGGCGAACATAAACCCCTTAGATAAACACATATGAAACATATTTAATGCTCGCCTACACATAATACTTCCATAACTAGAAAATGATGCAGTATAAAATATGGTCAATTTATGCTTTGCTTATCTGCCATTTTGTGTATTTTATTATTGTATACTTTATAAGTACTGTGGAAATTGTTCCATATTTGTTTTTTTTAAGTGTTTTACATGTCTTGTCTGTGAAAGCTATTAATAAACAGTATGCTGCTCATATGTAGGATTTGATGGTGTAACTGTGCCTAAGTCAAGCAGACAGATATGAATGAAGTGCTGTTCTACTATAAGATATATGGATGTTTTTGGCCTACCATAGAAGTAGAACATGTTGAGGAAGATATACAGTCTAAGGTAGACATTCTTGGTAGGGTGAACCTTTCTCTCAACGGGAGACATTGCTAGCATAAGGCATGTCCTCTCATCATAATACTATGTTTGAGATGTGATGCTGATTTATGCTTTCCTGTGACCTGTGCAAGCCATGGCAGTAAACCAGGTTCCTGTTTAAGAGCAATATGTATCTGGATAAGTATGTTTCCCCTTCCTTACATTGGTACCTGATATAAATACTTAACATAAATAGAAAGTAAGCTCTCACTAACAAGGATCTAGATTCCTTCTGTATTAGTATGCAGTGTTATAAATTGAAAGTATTTATTTTACTCCCTGTATAAAGCTGTGGAAAATGTTGACCCTTCACTTTATAAATAATATAATAATACTACGATTAGATGTACGTTCCAACATAATAGAAACCAATTACAAAACTATACAAGATTATCTGGTTTTAATTTTGTATTTTCCATAAAATATCCAAAGGCTGAAATTGACTAAAGGCTGAAAGGCTGTAATTAATGAAGTGCACCATATCACAAATGTAAACCAATAGGATATACTTATCAAGAGGGGAGAAAAGTTGAGTTAAGTGCTGATAATGTTAGAATATAAGTTATCTCAATTTCCTATATTTTCTGTAAATTATTATCTTATTTATCAATCAGGGATACACTTTAACGCTGATAAACAAGCAAACAAAAACAAAAAAATGGGATATTTAACTCCTCTTCTTTAACTCTATTTATCCCAGCTGTCGTAGATATTTGTTGTTGAGGTGCCACAAAAAACATTGTGTATATAGTAGTAATTTGTAATGCTGTTTGAATACAATGAAGTCTTCACCCCTGAGGAAATCTATTGAGTAGAAGTAAAACATATTTTCAAGTATCACTATTTTAGTAGTGAATAATAAACAGCTTTGCTCTAATTCTTATAATTTGCATGATGGATCTACTTTTACATATTTAATAATAAAGAACACATCTCAACTGCTGTAAAATATGCACCGATGTTTCACGAATATAAAATGTAATTGCGTATCATATGGTCATAGCCGTGGGTCAAATGAAAACGGCAGTTTACTTGGTGTACTTTATTTAAGGGATCAAGTGCAGACTTTCTACAACAATAAAGAACTGAAAATGTTAGCAATTTATTGAAGAGGAATATTCACAACATGAGCTACATAAACACATTCCCTAAATGAGAATGCTTTAAAAAGGCATTTACTGCAGATGTTCCAAAACAGGATTTAAGGGCTCACTAGGTGCCCCCAACTGGTGATCACTTTATTACAGGCTTAACTCTTTAGAGTGATAGTTCAAATTCCACTATTCCCTTCACAACTTTTCACCCAGCATGCGAGCATAGTATAATTTTGACACCTCTTTGTGCCCAGCACCTAACTGAAAACAAGAACAGCTGCAATTTCACTGTCCAACCCTTTTCTATACGCTAAAAGCATTTGTTCTGTTAATGTAGGTTAATTCTGCAAATAACACTTCTGTAAATTGTTCTAGCAAACTGCTACATCATTTATGTAAGGACTTGTGTGAACTTTGAAAAATTAATGCCTTTAATTTTGGTTGATGGCAACATCAGCAGAGCTCTGTAAATTGCACTTTAATGAGATTTTGCTACAGGGGATAATCTGCTACTGACAGAGTAACATCTTGAAAACATCTGTAGACATATAATTTCTCTATGGCGATTAGATCCTACCAGAAGACTCCAAACACGAGACCCAAAATATGTAAAGTTTTTGAATGATTATACAACCTGTTCTTTAAAGATAATCTCAGCTATGAAAAGTTTCATGTTCTGAAAATAAATCAAATTTTCTGACTAATTAACATTTAGCTTTATTTAATTAAGGAAGACTATTACTGTCTCCACTGCTGTGCATCTGTATATAATGAAGCAAACAGCAGTAGGTATAAGATACCACTGAGGGATATGCCCAAGTAACCAAGCACTCTAGGTACAAAGGAACGTCTATTATTGTTAAGTAACTGACATTGGACACTTTCTTTAATGCTGTCATAAATAAAGGAAAGGTTTCCTCAGATGCCTTCCCATATGGTTTCTTATTTTTCTCTGGTGGAGGATGAAGGTGGATGAGCTGTCAAAACTCAATGATTTAAACAGATAGCCATCTGACGAAAGCTAATTAACACTTTCATACAGTTCCAAGAAAGATGACAATGACAGATTATATTCCGGAAATGGCGGCAAACACGATGCTACATTATCAACCACATTGCAAACAAACGTGTAGGATTAGATTCTTCAACGACATATTATGACATCAATAAACGTATTTGCAAGTGCAACATTATTGTGAAGCTATTGTCAATCAAAGTAATAATGAACAAATAAAAGAAAACTGAAATTTTACATGCTAATAAAAAAAATTGCTATTAGAATAATCATTTAAAAACCCGAGATTAGTTTTGCTCCTGTCTGGATCACAATCTAAAGAAATATTACATCCACATTTTAATGGCTCTCTGCAGACTTTCCTTCTTGCCAACTTCCTCTCCTGATAGTACAAACCTTCAGTCAGATATTTTACGTTATATTTTCTAGTTAATAGTTTGAATGCTTTTATTCCCTGTGCAGAAGTTATTTATGTGCTTGTCTATGATATGCATATTGTAATGAAAATGTGTCACTGAAATACATTTTTTGTAATACAAATTGTATTTTGAAGTCCAAATACTAACCATGCATAAATACGCAGCGTGACTGCAGGAAAAAACTCTGAAGATCCATAGTGTGGGATATGTTCAATGCAAACTATCCATCTTATTCTCATGCAGTTTTTACATCAAATATTTTAAAATGTACAAAACAAATGTGTACAACTCATTGTAAAAAATAAATATTGCCATGTTACAATCAATAAGTCCTATGACCAAAACAAAGATATCATTTAAAAAACACAATATTCAATCTATTTCACTGCTTTAGCATGTGTAAAAATAATGGTTTAGGTTTATAAAATATAACAACTGATTTAAATGAAGAATAATTAATGTGATCCTTCCATGTCTGTTGAATGTCGCGGATACATTTTAGAAATACAGTATATTCATATATTGGTGATATTTATCATAAAGGAGATACATGTTTTTAAATGTCACAATATTCTAGAATGGAAAGAAAATAGGTTGTATAGCAACCTCATAAAATAACATTATGAATTGATATTTATATAATATGAGATAAAATATCACTCTCTTTTAAATAGTGTAATGTGTAGGTTCATATATTTTTACATTTGTATAATGACTTGTTCATATATTTGTATCATAATAATAGTTTGAAGTAATTGACAATCAGCAAATGTGAATGTTGTTTTCAGCTATTAAGCTAAAGAGAAAGCTAATGTTTAACGGCTATTAAAGTATAGTTCATATACAAATTGTTAGACCTCTGCCTTTTCACTGTGGATGGCATGTGGTTGCCATCTGCAATGCTAAAATCAGATACTATCTTGTCTGGAACTTAGGTCAGTTCACCTTACAAAAAATGACCTCAGCATTTCACTCAACTCAGAGAACCAACCTTGAGCCATTCTTGTCAATTAATAGAAGCTCTAGCATGCATGTATTAGACAAAGGGGTTTAACTGGCTTAAAATGTCAGTGTAAATATGTGGTTGTGATTTCCTGTTTGAGAATGGCTTTGTTCCTGACTATTGTTTGTCTACCACATGCCTACTGACCATGGATTGTCTGTTGAAGTCCAAGTACTAACCATGCATAAATATGCAGAGTGACTGCAGGAAAAAACTCTGACGATCCATAGTGTGGGATATGTTCAATGCAAACTATCCATCTTATTCTCATACAGTTTTTACATGAAATATTTTAAAATGCACATTTTCTTGACCATATGCACCTTTGTTATACTCTGTCTACTGTGTCACTACAGACCCTTTATACTACTGAACCTCACTACTTATCATCACAACCTCAGCGGAGAGGATTCACTTTCCATTCTCTCTTTGCAAAGTGCAGAATAACACAAATGAATTGAGATTTGATTACAATAAACATTTTAGTTTTTCCAGTTAATTTGCAATTGCATCTTATTAAAATTAACTGTGTTGGTAAAGCAGTCCACAAAGAGACAATGGTAGATAGTGAAGAATAATATATGGCTTAACTAACTTGGATAAAACAACAAAACATATGTACATCAGGTTATAAACATAACCAGTACTTGCAGCATCAAGCAGTATTCCATAAATGTCAAATCTGTAACACACACAGAGATTACATAGCCATTCCCAACTGTCACTTAACCCCTTATTGACTGGACACAATTACATATACAGTAAACATAACATTAACATTACATATTGTGTAATACATGTTGTTGTATTTCCCAACACACCTTCTCAACGGTATGTGTATTATTATATGACATTCAGTCCCTTTCTTAGCAAACAATAACACTCCTTTGGCAACTATTCTACATTGGTTCCTGGACTGATTCATTTATCTTCTCTTGTGGACACTTGAGAGTTCCTGGTCAGCATTTTATGGGCAATCAAGGCCTTCCTGAGTGGAAAGTTCTTCCAACATGCATGAAACATCACCCCCCCCCCCCCCCTATATTGTCCCACCTCTTAACTCTGTTGGTCCGTTTGTCTTTTCCTTTTCTTTACTGCTCATCCCTAGAATTGTTTTAGGAGCATTATCACCAGATGTTACAACCGGTTTTCCAGGACCTCTCCTTAAACACGGTCCAGCCGGAATAGTATTAACATAAAGGAGGTAATGTCTTCTCCATATCTCAGGCATGCCGCCATTCCCATTTTAAATTCTTATGCCGAGCCAGGTGCTCCAGGTCAATTTGTTCTCTCTTTTTCTTTGAGAGCATGTTTTCCTGAAGCTCTCGTCCTGTTATTGTTAGGGTAAGCTCAGGGATCAGTTCACACTTCTGACTTTCCTTCTTAGTTTGCTCCTTCTCAGAAGGAATCTCTGATTCTGTTCTTCTCCACTCTGACTTCTGCTTCTCTTCTTTTTTCATTGGGATTGCAATCTGCATACGGCACCCTCTGCCATGAGTGAACAGACGATCTGCATTTTCTATGGCTATATCAGAAAATGTCCTCGTAAACTGAAGGCAATCTTGCTCGGTTTTCTTACGGACAGCTCTCTTTGCAAAATATGGATTAATTTAATTTTAGGATATTAAAACTGTTTAAAAACGCTGCTATTTATAAAAACTATAATAAAATAATTATATAATGATGCAGTGAAACCTAGGGACCATATAAATAGATCAAAAGCTCTCTTTGCAAAATCCTTTATGGCTTTTGGTTTTCGATGCCTATGGCTTCCAGTCTTCTGTGCCATAGGTGGATACACTTACTTTGTACATTATGAGTTGTCGCTTTGTTTACTTGTAGTGATGAGTTTCTATAGATGTTCATTCAACCTTCCCTTTAATAGGATTCGTTTTCTGTTTCAAATTATGCATGTATTGCCTCGGAATTGAACTGTGAGTCCATATTTAGCAAGGGTTTTTACTGATTGGAAACTTCCTTCCAGGCATGGAACATACAGAATATTCTTTACAAGGATGCTTTACTTTCCCTGTGATGGTGTGATGCAATTCAGGAACCCTTGACTTTTGCCTTCTGCTGTGATACTTTTTCCATTCGCTAGGAAGATTTTATCTTTTATACTGTATTAAATTTCTGTAAAGAATGTTTTATCACTTGTCATGTAACTTGTGCCCCTGAGTCTATGCACCATCCATGTGATGTGCTATTCTGAGTTACTTTAAAGGTGCCATTCCATGATACATGTGCAGTTTATTTTGTGGCCGTTTTAACTCTTTCTCTCATGAGTGGCTCTTTTCTTCACTGCTCCGCTTTCCAGATTGTGCAGTTCTTTTTCAGGTGACCGGCCTTTTTGCAACAAAAACATATCCTAGTTTCTTTGCTTTGTCTTGTGTCTTCATGCATCTTAAAAGCTACCTCACTATGCATATTTTCATTTCTTCTGTTGTATTCATCAATTAATTTTCCTTTAGCATATTCTAGAGTTAGTTCCTGCTCTATTCTAGTTTCTAGAGCACTTATCAGTGCACTATAAGACTCTGGAAGTCTTCATAGTAATAATGCTACTATACAATTGTCTTTAATGTCTTCACCTATTGCACGTAGCTGTTCCACAGTCTCCAGAATAGCATTTACATGTTCATGCATATCCTGGCTATTGTGCAGCCTTATCTTATATAGTTTGCGAAGTAGATACAGTTTACTGTTTAAGTTTGAACGCTCATGCAGTTTTTGTAATGCTGTCCACATGCCTTAAGCTGTGTTTTCTTTTCTTATGTGAATGTGCTGATCATCTTCCACTAATAGGCTAATTTTGCTTGTCTGTCTTTCTTGTCCCATTCTTCAGGGTTATTATTGGGTATTTTTGTATCAGCACCTGCCACAAGTCATCTTTGGATAATAGCATTTCAAGCTTCAATTTCCGTATGTGGTAGTTTTAGTTGTTGAGCTTTGCTATTACAAACTTCACTTATGGACTATTAAATGCATAGTCCTCAGTAGGCTGCTCCCCAGTCCCGTAGGATCTGGGCACTGATTCTATATTTATATTAATTCTATATTCCATGGAACCTGGGCTGATGAATACTCTTTTATGATAGTGATTTGTTCACGCTACTGAAAAAGGGTATGGGATCCAGATTCTAAATGAGTAAGGTCTTATTTGGTTTATTTTAGTGTTAACCAACATTGATCCAAGAGTGATAGATAATGCATACAGACATCCAAAGGAATAGTCAATAGACAGATTTGGGAACCAGCACAGATTATTCCCAAGGGTGTACAAGTAAGATATGGTCACAGAAAGTAATTCTTTACAGGTGTAAAATTGGTTGATTCACCAGCCATTATGTTACACCTGGTAGAAATCTGGTAAGATTCCATGTTAGTATTTATGTTCTTTATGGCAAGGCAACAATTTTGGAACTCCTTACACTATCAATTTGGTTTAGTACTGACATCTTGAGTGAGAAAATATGTTAAATTCAGAAGTTCACTTATTTTGTATGACTTATGATGTGCTATTGTGAAATCTAAACTCTGTATTTTATATGTGCTTTTCCACCATCATGTAAAGAATTCATGTAGATCCTGTACATTGGTACCTTTTGAAGAATGTATGTGTCCTCTGTGAGTGTTAGTAGATTGGAAACTATGTTGATGATTTATGTAACAGATATATATGCAAATAAATAATTCTTAAAAATGGGTAAAATGTAAATGATAAAATAGTGAATGTAGTACGTCTATTTCTATCATTGCAATTAATGATTACAAATTACACCCTTCAAGCTCTATAATAATTTAATTCACTAAGATTAAAATGTGTAAGTAGTGATGTCGCGAACATCACATTTTCGGTTTGCGAACATTGGACGCGAACTGTAATCAAATGTTCGCGAACGGGCAAACCCGGCGAACCGCCATAGACTTCAATGGGCAGGCAAATTTCAAAACCCATAGGGACTCTTTCTGGCCACAATAGTGATGGGAAAGTTGTTTCAAGGGGACTAACACCTGGACTGTGGCATGCCGGAGGGGGATCCATGGCAAAACTCCCACGGAAAATTACATAGTTGATGCAGAGTCTGGTTTTAAGCCATAAAGGGCATAAATCACCTAACATTCCTAAATTGGAATAACATGCTTTAAAACATCAGGTATGATGTTGTATCGATCAGGTAGTGTAAGGGTTACACCCGCTTCACAGTAACAGTCCAATCTCCCCGTTTAATGCACCACAAACAACCGCAAACAGTCCCTTTGCCCAACTGCAAACTCCCCATTTGCACAAGGTTGGATACCAAGCAAGCCATGTCCCGTTCCTTGTCCTCACTGATGTCATTGAAGGTCTCTTCCTCCACCCCGAAAGGTGACAACAAGCCCCCTGGGATGCCTGCTGTGTTTGGTCTTCCACCTCCTCAAAGCCACCTTCCTCCTCTGACTCCTCTTCTTCAGACTCCTCTCTCTGCGTTGCCTCTGTCTGCGTTATTATAAGGTGTATACTGTTAAGTAGTACTATTCCTATCGGTTTAATCCCTGTTACGTCCACTATTAGGGGACGTGTATATGGCATTGATTTTTGGAACAGGGAGATGGAAAAAGATGCTTGGTCGGACCTCCTACTTCAAATTTGGGGCACTGCGCGTGCAATCTAAGGTGCCACCAGATATGAGTGTCACTGTGCAGTGGCAAAAGTTGGCAGAGTAGATGCAATAGGCTTCACACGCCTGTAGGCAGGCAACTGATATTCAATCGATTACAGTCAAAAAAGTGTTGTTTTATTTCACTGTACACTACGGTTGCACCAGATATAAGTGTCACTGTGCACTGGCAAAAGTTGGCAGAGTAGATGCAATAGGCTTCACACACACGCCTGTAGGCAGGCAATTGCTGTTCAATCTATTACAGTCAAAAAAGTGCTGTTTTATTTCACTGAGCACAATATAAGCTGTGAGCCTGACACAGGCAGGCAACTGAAATTAGATTAATTGTAGTGGAAGCTAAATACACAGCCTGGCTATCTATTTCCCTATTAAATCTCCAGCAGCTACACTATCTGTCCTCTCACAACGAATGCTGCTTCAAAATGATTCTAAAATGTATGCTGTCCTTCAGATGGAAGGCCCTGGAAGGGAGTGTATGCTGCTGACTGTGAGGTGCAGGGTCAAAGTTTCCTCAATGATAAAGAATAGGGGGCGAACCCAATAGCGTATGTGTTCGCTGTCCGATGCGAACGCGAACATGCCAAAATCACCGCGAATAGTCCGCGGGCGAACTGTTCGCGACATCTCTATATGTAAGATGTAACCTGGCTTGATCTTTGGCTGTCAGGAGGAAAGTCACCAGACTGGTAACAAACCTATAGGGCAGAGGTAGGGAGTCCTGAACCAAGCTTGGAATTTCAGATAAGTTTAACAGACAACATGATGAGGTTTACATTTCCTGCAACAGTTTTCAAAGGGGAAATAGAAAACATACTTGAGACCATAGGCAAGGGGTTAGAGCTGGAAGCAAATAAACAAAGTCAGTGAGCAGGAAAAGGATTGGCTACTGGCAGAAAATAAAACAGGTTCAGGGTTTGGCAAGAGAGGACTGTACTGGAGGCAGACTGGTAGAATACAAGGACAAGCAGAAACTACACAAGAGTCACAATATGCAGTATATGACAAGTGAGTACACCCCTCACATTTTTGTAACTATTTTATTATATCTTTTCATGTGACAACACTGAATAAATGACACTCTGCTACAATGTAAAATAGTAAGTGTACAACTCAACACACAGCCATTAATGTCTAAACCGATGGCAACAAAAGTGAGTACATCCCTAAGTGGAAATGTCCAAATTGGGCCCAAAGTGTCAATATTTTTTGTGGCCACCATTATTTTTCAGCACTGCCTTAACCCTCATGGGCATAGAGTTCACTAGAGCTTCACAGGTTGCCACTGGAGTCCTCCTCCACTCCTCCATGATGACATCACAGAGCTGGTGGATATTAGAGACCTTGCACTCCCCCACCTTCCGTTTGAGGATGCCCACTAGGGTTTATGTCTGGAGACATGCTTGGCCAGTCCATCACCTTTACCTTCAGTTTCTTTAGAAAGACAGTTGTCATCTTGGAGGTGTGTTTGGGGTTGTTATCATGTTGGAATACCGCCCTGTGGCCCAGTCTCCGAAGGGAGGCTATCATGCTCTGCTTCAGTATGTCACACTCAAATGTTGGCATTCATGGTTTCCTCAATGAACTGTAGCTCCCCAGTGCCAGCAGCACTCATGCAGGCCCAGACCCCACCACCATGCTTGACTGTAGGCAAGACACACTTGTCTTTGTACTCCTCACCTGGTTGCAGCCACACATGCTTGACATCATCTGAACCAAATAAACAAATAAGTTTATCTTGGTCTCATCGGTCTACAGGACATGTTTCCAGTAATCCATGCCTCAGTCTGCTTGTCTTCAGCAAACTGTTTGTGGGATCTCTTATGCATCATCTTTAGAAGAGGCTTTCATCTGGGACGACAGCCATGCAGACCAATTGGATGCAGTGTGTGGTGTATGGTCTGAGCACTGACACGCTGACCCCCCACCCCTTCAACCTCTGCAGCAATGCTGGCAGCACTCATACGTCTATTTCACAAAGACAACTTTTGGATATGACACTGAGCACATGCACTAAACTTCTTTGGTCAACCATGGTTAGGCTTGTTCTGAGTATAACCTGTCCTGTGATACCGCTGTATGGTCTTGCCCACCATGCTGCAACTCAGTTCCATATTTTTTTATGTGTAATTTCGACCTTATCTCGACAGTCAATAGGTTAATACATATCAGGCTACGCATGAGTGCATGGTTTACGGCTTCATTGTTCAGCCCGTAACTTGCTGGCTTGCTTAATTGTATATCAGCGGCATCGGAGAAGAACGGGAGCCCGCAAACATACAGCCTGGGTCCTGTGAGAAGCCGGCTTGCAATTGAATCGGGCTATTAGACTGCAAATTGCTAAAAAAAAATCTAATTACAAATGCATATAGTGTTTAATTATGTTGCGACCACTGAGAAAAATTAATTTGGAAATATTAATTTAAAACACTTCTATTGCCAAGACACAAGCTAGCTACTTTCTTCATATAGTATACTATAAAATGATTTTAGGCATAAGGCATAAAGAAAATTCCTTACAACCAACCAAAACTTTCTGTGCCAAGACATTTTTCATATATAAAATTCAGTCACGGTTATAATAAAATTATTAAAAGCAATCATCTCCTATTAGACAAGTAGTTGTTTTCTAAACTATATTTCTAAAGAATTTTATTTAAAAATGACTCAAACTACATTTATTTTGGCTGTGTATAAATGCCTCACCACAGCAATGCCATGTAGTTTTCCTGTGAGGTTGAGGTTGAAAAGGATCTTAAATATCCCGTTGTCTGTTAATTTTAAGACATGGAGATTCTTGCCAAAAGGACATGGGCCTTACTCCAGTGGGCACAGAAATCTTTTTACTCTGTATATTTGATGATGTGTGAAAAGGAGCCTTTTTGAAACAGACAAAATTGTAAATTATGGTTACTTAGAAACCAAAGTATAGCTAACTCTGTCTTGGGAAAGCTATGATGAGATGAATATATTGCCTTGGACCTACCAGTCCCTCAGAGATGTGATTTTGACTCACTATATTTAAACAGTACTTCTTTGGTTATATTGGTTATTATTCTGCCAACTCTATTAAATTCTTCAAACAGACCTATGCTTTGCAAGGTTCATTATGAGACAAATAACTTAAAGAGTAGTTTCTCTACATTAATATTGTAAGCTTTAGTTATTGGTTTTGACTCATCGGGCACTGTGGCAACAGGGCTTGTTAACTCTTTCTCTTGACAAAGCCAATTTTCGGTAACGCATTTTATGGATTGTTTAAAAACTTTGGGACTACTTTCCTGCTCGTTGCTGGAGCAGAAATACCAATCACATCTTGATTTACTTTTTATCCCACTGTAATGTGTAGGATATGTTTGAGTACTGTCAGTCAAAATTAACCAACAATGATAATAATAACAATATGTTTGGGACATACCAGCGAAAAAGGTGAATTATTTTGTTTTCTTGATCCTAAAACATTTTTCCCCTTCAAACAGATATATCCCCTTTCTAAGGACATTCGTACATAATGTACTCAAAGGTGTTGCTCCAGCTTATCATAGAGCAATGCCAACTAAGGAACTTAGCTTTACTATCTATACCAGATGTAGTCAAATATTTTAATATAATGGCACTGGAAAGGGGACAGGAAGATTCCATCAAAAATGAGACATAGAGAAAGGTTACTATTTAACTAAAGTTTATTTAAGGAGATGAAAGATTTAAGAGGGATCTATAGAAAATGTAATAATGATGTGGAGGTGATTAAGACCCTGGTCTTTTCTACAAATGTCAAATAATTTTCTAGTGGATCCTTACTTATACCAAAATATAATCCTGGAGCCAAGATTTCTGTTTCTATTTTCATCTGGTTGATCATTTTTGTGCTTTGCATACAATTGCAGCAGCCGGTAAGATTATTTCTTTCAGGGTAGTAAGCAATTCTTCCTGTCTTGCTGGTCTAATTGAGATGCATGGTACCCAGTATTTGGTGATTAGCAATTTCTCATAGAGAGCAGCACAAAAAGACCTGCAGCACTGAAGTAGAGATTTAGGGCACCTGAAAGTCCACAGCTGTAGTTATGGTTTTCTTGTGTAGGGCTAGAAGGCAGCAGGTACTTGGTGCACAAATAGAAGATGAAAGCAAGAATGGTTAAAGTCATGTATCAAAAGATCAGGGTTGGTGGCAGGCAGTTGCTCGATCCGAATTTATCACACTGCTGTTAAATGAAATTAAACAGAAATTCTTGCAAATATTGGATGCACAATGTAGTGTGTGAAAACTGCACTACTACAGTGGGCTGCAGGTTTAGATGCACCCTTCCATATAGGGGGTTGTAACTCATAAACTATGAAATTTCTGGTGACAGAAGCTGGGTGATACAGTAATTTAGGTAAGGGTAAATGCAGGAGCAAGTGAACGATATGTGGGGCTCCAAACCGGTTTTTCCTTCAACCAGGCCTCGGTTGACAGCAGCCTCCAGAGGCTCTTAGGGAGGTGAGGAGTCACAACCTGAATATGGAATTCTACATGGCCAGGCTGCTCCAGATATCGGATAAACAGAGTGCGTTCATCAAATTGAACATTAACCTCACCCAGTGTGCTCTGTTTCCAAGCACTGCCTCCTCCACCCCAGAGGCCTTCCAACCCACACCCGCAGCTTGGCCAATCCTCACCTTCCTCAATGCCTCACCAACCTCCTATGCTGCTGCCTACTGGGGGGATGCTTTCCCCTGCATCCTTCCCTCACCTATGGATAAGGTATGCTGACACATGGGGTTGGGGCCCTTTGGCAAGGCGGAGGAGGATGTAGGAGGTGCACCTTGGTTTGGACCTTGTCAACAGCACTCCTGAGTGACAATCTATTGGTCAAAATGTTAACATAATCTAGCCTGGCCACAAAATAGAGGATCATGGCTTATGTGATGGTGATATATTGTAAGGAGATGACTACCCCCATCACATGGTCCATGGTCCTCTTCTCTGTGGACCAATTGATGGTCACTGAGGAATGCCGTTGAGAAGAGATGGTGCAGTCCCTATTTTTCTAGGCCTTAGTATTTATCTTTCTTTTAATGTTTTGAAATATATTCACAGTGGATAGACATTCCATCAATGACATCACCTCCTAAAAATGTAGCTCACACGCTATTAATTAAATCATTAATCTGGTTTTAAAATACATGGATCATGGGAGTTCACCATGGACATTGGATTTCTAGCTCAAAGACAGGGCCCTCCTTGCTTTGCTATATGTTAATTTTTATTTATCTTTTTCTGAACCTAATTTATGCTACGGAATATGTCGGCGTGTTATAAATGAACTATAATAATGGTTGTTGTTATCATTAATTTAGTTCAATGCCGATATGGCTGGGGACTTGCAAAGTTTTACAATGGCATGTTAAGCAATGCTAGCATTAATACATGCATCAATGAAGCATGTCATCTGCTCCTCAATATCAATATGAAAATAGATACTTTTGTCTGATGTAATTAACAGACATTATGGTTGCTGACCTTTGCGACCTCTCCGTATTGATGGGTAGGTGTTCAGACATCATGATATCATAAGAAACATTTAAAATGTAATAACACCTGTATACCAGATATATGTGATATCATTGTGGCTAAACAATATCATAGAGAGATGGTGATAGTACTCTTGGACCACTGACTGGTCACAGCTAAGTATTCGTTGTGGGATGACACATCATTATTAATGGTCATGTCTAGCTATCATGGCACCTACCTAACGGTTATTAATGCTTGTAGGAAAATATCAGGTAAGTTGGTATATTGTTACAGTATTTAGCACTGTACTGTACATGCAGGTTTTTTTTTAAAGATTTTTATCCTCCTCTGTTTTTTTCAGGTTTTGACCACCTTTTTTCAGATTTTAGATTTTTTTAACACACTGTATGTGTGTAACTGAATGGGATTACATAGTTTAATTGAGCAGATGAAGACCAGATGTAAGTCCTCTTGTTCTTCCGGGGTCCGCTTACACCACACCCATGATAATAATACACAGTTGGATATATGTATGACTGTCCACTGTGTATATAATAAACTTTTGTTATACCATTGTCACGGTTTCTGTCTTTTTAATGCTTAATGTTTTGGCACATCAACATACATAACATTTATGTAACAACCATATATTTGTACGTAGATCATCTTCCTGTACACCTATCCCTTTGAGTACTGTAATCATATGCTTCCATGTCACTAAACTTAAGTTAATTGGGATGTGTTAATGTTATTATGGACAAGTGCTTATGTTTCTATGTTAAAAGTGATGTTTATATAATCTTTTTCAACATAATTTCACAAACTGGTGCACAAAATACCTAAAATCTGCATGCTTATGTGTGCCAGTTGTCAATCTGCGAGTTGTCATCATGCTTGCGGGCCTCGTGAAACATGGGACGCAGTTGCAGGGGTGAAGGCCCTGCGGGACTTAGCTGCATGAGCGCTGAAGGCGCTCATTGCAGGGGTGATGAGCGCCACAAGCGCTCATCGCGAGGCCCGCGCGAGTTTGCTGCAATGAGCACCTTTTTATTGCAGGGGTGATGAGTGGGACTTTGCTGGAATGAGCCGCTCATTGCAGGGGTGATGAGCGCCAGCGCTGAAGAACGCGAAATACTGCAGACTTACAAAATACACAATGTCGAATCCTGTAACTTCCTTGCGAGGTATGTAGAACATAGACATTCGTGCCATTTTACACACCACAACACACTAAATTGCAAATAAGAACATTACGGCTCTAAAATGGCAGAGTTTTCCTGACGAAAATAATGGTTTTGGCTCGCGATTGCAGCCTATTTATATTGCACACTTGGCACATTATTCATCACCTGAGGAAAAAGTGTGAGCAGTCTCGCTGTACATTTTCTGCTGCTGGAAAATCCAAAGAGATTGTTAGCTCTTTAGGATATTGATTGCTGGATATTATGGAAGAACTAGTGACTTGCCCGTCAAAAAATGACAGCAATAGAATTGTAAGGCAGGTAATGCTGTTTGGTTCACAAAGTAAGTATTTTGGTTGTGCGAGTACCGTCAGCGCTGCATTTGCGGCCTTCAATCTCCGAACCTGTACAGGTTTTAACAACGACGAGCCCGCGGGATTTAGGACAGAAAATAATCCGGAAATGAAATATTGGATTAGGGTGAAGTGCAAGCTTGAGAGGGTGTTGCTATTAATTCTCATGCCCCCCATTATGTTGCCTATCATTTACAGTGCTATCTTGTATCTATATTTGCATTTACAGTTTTCCGACTTTGCGGCCTAGAAACACGGGCGCGCGGGAAACGCTTGCGGCCGATTGCATGATTTGCGGCCGGCCGTAAGGGAGACCTCCTTGCAGCGCCGTCTATTTGTATAGCAGGGTAGCAGTAGCGCTACACAGGGGCCGTAACATGGTCGAAAGGAATAGCAGCATTGCGCCCATTTTACTGCCGTTAATAGAATGAGGCCCTATGTAAGTGCTCCTGAAGCAATGTGGCGTTCTCTCAAATTTGAAATGCATGATCGCTCACATACTGTGTAATCGATTAGCTGTACATTTGCCACAGATTCATCTAGTTGCTTTAATGCTGGGAATGAAACAAATGCTCTAGCCCAAAATGAACATAAACCAACAACACTTACTGCATGGTTTCAATTAAATTGCACGGACACTGAGTCAAGACAATTTTTATACATTGAAATTCCATATCACTATGTTTTCGTAAATGGCCAATGGCGACAAAGACAAAAAAGGGGAAATAAAATTATCTCAAGAATTTATATGGTTAGTACAAGAGACATTGAGTGTTTTAGGTTAAGGTTACTTTTTTAAATGTTCCTGGTGCACAAAGTTATAAACATTTACACACAGTGAATTACATTGTTTATGATACCTTTCAATTAGCTGCAAGGCATTGAAACTTCCTTGCAGATGACACAGATGGGAGAGATGTCTCCTACGGTGCTCATCTCCACCAGCGCAGTGAGTGCCTTCGGCGCTCCCTGCCTAAGTCCTATGGGGTCTTAGGGATGAGCCTATGGCGCTCATCTCCACCAGCGCAAGGAGCGCCTTTGCGAGAGCCGCAGTTGTTGCGGGCTCACTTCGCAAGCCTGCAGTTTCCCCTTTGGGTTAGCATGAGAACTATCAGCCTTCTTAAATTGGGATTCGGTAAATTTAAAAGGGCTCTATTTAAGCACATAGCATATTTTATTTACAGAAGTTTTTAGTTAGTGAACTTCAATCCAAAAGCAAGGTCTTCACTAACTAAAAACTTCTATAAATAAAATATGCTGTGTGCTTAAATAGAGCCCTTTTAAATTTACCGAATCGCAATTTAATAAGGCAGTATATATGTGACAGTTAAAGTTAATAATTAAAAAATATATATTTTTGGGATTTAACATTGCCCTGATTGATGATTAGATAGATTCTTATCTCTTTAGGTTTTGCATGAATGACAATTAAAGATAATAGATTTATACATTAATGGATTAATTGAATCAATTAATAAAAAAAATAAAAAAATACTTTAAATTAACACATTTTTCCAGGACGGAATTTAAGGACACACAATAGTTAAAATATAATTTGCTTTAACCTGATTTTATTAATTCATTATTGCATTAACACAAAATACGCTGCTCAAATATAAGTTGCATATTTTACAATGCCCTCATTTATTAATGGATGCTAAGCTATTTACATTTACCAATAAGAACAATAAAATATAATTACATAACAATGATTAATTGAATAATTAATTAATTATGCTTTTTAAGACACATTCATTTACAGTTGCCTAAAAAACCTGGCAATAAAATAAATAGTGCAGCAGATTCATCAAGAAATAATTGAAAATTATTAAAACTTACAAACGTGATTTGCTCTTTGTGTTTTGCATTGAGGACAGTTAAAAACAATCTGTACAATAAAAATTCACAGATTTAAAGAAATAAAAGGCCACAAATCCAAGACCATCACAAAGTGGAAAACAGCGTCATCCATTACCAATTCAGGCAAGTAAAAAAATAATATTACTAATATCATGATTGCCATTGTTTGCTATATAAGAAAAGATTAAAATTGAGACTAAAACATCTATATTTATAATTACAGATTACAATGGCGGACAATGCAGAAAAAAGAAAAGAACAGAAAAGAAAAATGGTAAGGGAATGTGAACAAAGATGGAGAAATGTACAGTCACCCAAAGCTTCAAGAAGAACTTAAGAGAAGAAGACCGTCAGAGACTTGCCAATAAAAGAAAAATGCCTGGCAAAGGACAAACTGAGTGTGAGGGAGTGTAATGATATAGGAATCACAAGGTTGTGGAGACCAGCAGCCAATGTCAGCAATAATCCAGTTCAGCAACTTGTAGGTGAAACGGGAACAAGCTTTATTGAAGTGATCAGGAACCACACAATAATCTGGCAAGGTACATTGACAGGAAGTGCCTTATATAGGCCAAGGACCAGACACCTGACCAGGCACAGCTGAAGAGACTTAGGCACTGATACAATGGCTAGCAGAGTCAAGGTTATAAGATCTCAATAAAATTCACAAAGGCAGGCTGGCGCAGTGATAGGGAAGAGGTATAGCAGCCTGGGGACCAGGGTTCAAAACCCAGCAGAGTCAATTCCTCACATTACCCCCGCCTCTATAGGTGCAGCCTCTGGATGCCCCATTACCCGGTTTAGCAGGGTATTGCACATGAAAGGACCGAAGGAGATCAGGAGCGTGAATATTGTCCACTGGTTCCCACGAACTCTCCTTCTTACCATAGCCTTTCCAGCGGACCAGATACTGAAGCTTGTTGCGGAAGATCCTGGAGTACAGAATTTTATCCACCTCGTATTCATCCTCACCATCCCCGAGGACTGGAGGTGGGGCAGGCAGGGCTCGGCCAGGGAAAGTGTTAACATGGAAAGGTTTCAGCAGTGCAACGTGAAACACCAGATGTATTCTCATGGAATTTGGAAGTTGCAAACGAAAAGTGACAGCATTGATCTGAGCGATGATCTTAAAAGGTCCCATGAACCTCTGACCCAATTTATGAGAAGGAACCTTAAGCTTAAGATTCCTTGTTGACAGCCAAACCTTGTCACCAACATGATAAACTGGTGCCTCCATAGCCTTCAAAAGAGTCTCCTTCAACAGGTCTTGGGAATCTCGTAAGGTGGTTAGCCGATCAGTGACTGCAGGAATGGAAGTAGTAATTGGGAGACTCACTAGAAAGGTTGGATGGTAACCATAGTTGGCAAAAAATGGGCTCAAAGAAGTGGAGCAGTGTTGGGCATTGTTATAGGCAAACTCTGCCGTGGGTAGAAAATCCAGCCAGTCATCCTGCAGGTAACTAATATAGCACCGCACATATTGCTCCAAAGTCTGGTTGGTTCGCTCAGTCTGTCCATTACTCTGTGGATGAAAAGCTGATGACAGATTTACATTAATACCTAGATTAGAACAAAAATGTTTCCAAAAACGAGATGTAAAGTGCACTCCCCTGTCAGAAACTACATCATCAGGCACTCCATGCAAGCAAAATATTTCCCGAATAACCAGGTCAGCCGTCTGTTTAGCTGAAGGGAGGCCACGAGCTGGTATGAAATGACCCATCTTAGTTAACCTGTCCACAACAACAAGAATGGTAGTGTGTTCCTTAGAGGGAGGTAGTTCCACAATAAAGTCCATGGATATAGATCCCCAGGGACGAAGAGGAATCGGAAGAGGCTGAAGCAAGCCAACAGGGGATGAGCGAGGAGTCTTATGTCTGGCACATACATCACAAGAGGACACATACTTCTTAACATCCTCGTAATACTTGGGCCACCAAAAGGATCGGGCGAGTAGCTCTTGTGTCTTTCGGATTCCTGGATGACCTGCTGGTTTTGAGTCATGGTAGAGACGTAAAAGGTCCAGTCGCACTGACTACGGAGCAAATAGACGTTATTGAAAAATCCAAAACCCATTAAGCATCGTCATATGGAGATCCCGAGGAGGATCACGAAGAACTGGGTCTTCAGCATAGCCCTTTTTAATGCGAGACATCAGATCAGAAGGAAATGTGACTCCTATAAATATATCCTCCGGCAAGATGGTGGTTTTGGTTACGGTAGTATGGAGGGGGTCAGCTATTCTAGACAAGGCATCCGCCTTACCATTCTTGCAGCCAGGACGGTATGTAACCAAAAAATGTAACCTCGAGAAGAATAGGGACCAGCGTGCTTGTCTGGCTGACAGTCTCTTAGCTGATCGAATACATTCCAGATTTTTGTGATCTGTGAGGACAGTAATTGGATGGGTGGCTCCCTCCAAGAGATGTCTCCATTCGGTGAAGGCAGCTTTTATAGCCAATAGTTCTTTATTCCCTATGTCATAGTTTCTTTCTGCTGGCACCATCTGGCGGGAAAGGAAGGCACACGGATGTAACAGCATCTTAGGTCCAGTCCTTTGAGACAGTATAGCACCAACAGCTTAATCAGAAGCATCAACTTCCACAATAAATGGTAATTCCGGCTGAGGATGTACCAGGACGGGGGCAGATGTAAACAGAGTCTTTAATTTGGAGAATGCGGTATCAGCCTTATCGGACCACTGAAAAGGAGTCCCTTTACGTGTAAGTTCAGTGATCGGTGTAATAACGGCAGAGAAATTCTTAATGAAACGCCTGTAAAAATTGGCAAACCCCACAAATCTCTGAATATTTTTTTCATTCTTGGGGATGGGCCAGTCCGGCACAGCTTTAATTTTACTTGCATCCATACTTAAACCTTTAGGAGTTATTACATACCCCAGGAATTGAATTTCTGTTTGTTCAAACTCACATTTTTCCAGTTTAATGTGCCACAACAAACTGATCCAGGAGATCTCCTAGTACATCATTGATAAGATGCTGGAAAGTTGCAGGGGCAATACACAGCCCAAATGGCATTACTAGATATTCATAATGCCCGTACCTGGTTCTGAAAGCTGTTTTCTATTCATCATTTGGTCTTATGTGAACCAGATTATATGCTCCCCGAAGATCAAGCTTCGTAAATATTTTAGCTGAGCGAAGTCTCTCCAAAAGTTCAGGAATGAGAGGCAAGGGGTAGCAGTTTTTAACAGTGATGTTATTAATGTCCCTGTAATCAACGCATGGCCGTAGGCTGCCATCTTTCTTTTCTACAAAGAATATAGGAGCTCCTGCTGGAGAAGTAGACGGTTGAATAAAGCCTTTGGTAAGATTTTCTTGTAAGTATTCACGAAGAGCTTTAAATTCAGGCTCAGAAAGGGAATATATACGGCCAAATGGGATAGCAGCCCCAGGCAACAGCTCTATTGGGCAATCATAAGGCCTGTGGGGTGGAAGCTGATGAGCATTCTTCTTATCACAGACATCTATCAAAATCCGGATATTGTAGAGGAAGCTTAGTCAAGTTTCTAGCAACCATTTCATTAATTGTTGCGGCAACAGGTGTTACCTTAGAGGGTTGACAATTCATTAAGCAGTGTTCTGAAGGAAAGGACAAAGTTCTGATCTTCCAATCAATCTGTGGGTTATGCAGAGCAAGCCAAGGTACCCCCCAAAAATCACTGGAAACTGTGTTGAGGAAATTAGGTGGAAAGATATAGCCTCATGGTGATTCACTTCCAGAGTCAACTTTAAGGGCACAGTCTCATGTGTAACCGGGCCTGACGTAAGTGGAGAACCGTCTACTGTCTCCATTGACACAGGTGAAGAATTAGGGATAGACTGAATTCTATTTCCTGCTGCAAATTTAATGTCCATAAAGTTTCCGCCTGCTCCAGAATCTATCATAGCTGTAGTTGAAATTTTACGATCACCACATTGCAAATTGATAGGCACCACAAAATGATAATGGATAATGGCCTTCTTATTAGATTTACCTGCATAGCCTCTGGCTCAGCGTCTGTAGGTGTTTGTGGGGTCGGAGTAGAAATTCTTGAATAGGAAATAGGAGGAGCACTTGGTCTAAAAGAGCCCTGTCTTTCCAATCTTCTTTCAGACAGTCTCCGATCAATACGGATAGCCAAACGCACAAATGCATCAAAGTCAGCAGGAAGATCAACACAAGCTAACTCATCTTTTATAGCTCCTGAGAGACCTTTTCTGAAGTGGAACCTCTGGGCTGATTGGTTCCAGGTAGTATCAGCAACCCACTGTCTGAATTCAGCAGCATATTCAGCCACAGAGCGCCTCCCTTGATGCAAATGAATGAGAGTGGCTTCTGCTGTAGCACATCGATTGGGGTCATCAAAAACTAGGCACATGGCCTCAAGAAAGTCATTTAAATTACCCAAGACTGGACTGTCCTGTTCCAGAAGAGGGGAGCCTCAAGCCAGGGCTTCATCTTTGAATAGGGAAAAAATAAATCCCACTTTCTCTCTTTCAGATGGAAATCGGTGAGGTAACATCATGAAGTGCAAACGGCATTGATTTAGGAAACCCCTAAATCTTTTGCGATCTCCTCCAAACTTTTCTGGTAGGGGCAAGCGGGCGTCTTGTGCAGGTGTAACAGTAGCAGGAGCAACATCACGTGCCCTGTAGCTGGTATACTCACTGTGCATTGACTGAACTTTACTTTGCAGTTCAGCTACCTGGTCCTGCAGCACTTGAATGGTCTGTGCCTGGGCCTGCACAGTTCTTGCAAATAAAGCAACCTGCTGGGCCAATGTAGAATCTGTCCCGGCGGTCTCCATGAAAGGGCCAGATTATTCTGTAATGATATAGGAATCACAAGGTTGTGGAGACCAGCAGCCAAGGTCAGCAATAATCCAGTTCAGCAACTTGTAGGTGAAACAGGAACAAGCTTTATTGAAGTGATCAGGAACCACACAATAATCTGGCAAGGTACATTGACAGGAAGTGCCTTATATAGGCCAAGGACCAGACACCTGACCAGGCACAGCTGAAGAGACTTAGGCACTGATACAATTGTTAGCAGAGTCAAGGTTATCAGATCTCAATGAAATTCACAAAGGCAGGCTGGCGCAGTGGTAGGGAAGAGCTATAGCAGCCTGGGGACCAGGGTTCAAAACCCAGCAGAGTCAATTCCTCACAGGGAGCTACAAAGAAAATAAAAAGTAGAAAAACATAATGTCTGTGAAACATTGCCTAATATATACAAATGTTGATATACAAAGTAGTAGTGATATCTGTGTTGAGGAAGCTCAGGCTAGTCCCTTATTTACAGCACTACCAGTAGAGAGTCATTATTGTGGGTTACTTAATGTGGTTTGTCAGTTTTGTGGGGCGTATCACATTCACAAAGAAAGACCAAAAGATGGGGAGTTTATTAGTTGCTATCAGAAAGGTAAGACTTCCAGAAAGACACACATTTCCACAATATTTAAAATGTATAATGACTGATCCAACATTTCCAAATTATAGGAATTTTAAACAAAACATCAGGTCTTATAATTTGCTTCAATGGGTGCAACATTATCAGAAAATGTGCCACGACATGGCTCTTACTGTTTTAAAGTACAAGGACAAATTTATCACCGGACTTCCCATTTACACCCACAAGCAGGAGAGCAAAATTTGCACAACTGTATGTCCTAAATACAATGGAATCTGTTGAACAGCGGATGACGCTTCCTGAAAATAAAAAATGCTTAGCCACAGTTTTTCAAGTGCTGGATAACATTATGGCCAACAACCCATATACTCAAGCATACAAAAAAACTAGCAGAGGTTGAAAAAAAAATAACAGACACATGCTCAAATAAATCAAATGCCAAGGGTAAATATGGTTCTTAAAAGAGATCGCCATTCTGAACAAAGATGTTATAATTTGCTAACAGCAAATGAGGTTGCCATGGTCTTTCAAAATGATGATGGTGAACCACCATTTCAGCGGGATATCACATATATAGTTGTCAGCAGGCGGGCTTGGCAAAATCCGTTGCTAACGGTTGTGGCCAGGCAAAAAGCGCCGAAGGTGCTCCTTGCACTGGTGGTTATGAGTGCCATAGGCTCTCATCCCTACGATCCCATACGACTTTTGTACCGGATTTGCGGAGGTGGAGGCTCCCACGTCAGATGCAATGAGCCAAAGACAATCACCCTCCAAGCCTGCACGGGCTTGAATAACGAGCCATGGGCTTGGTCATTGAAGCCCGTGGGACTTGGATGGATTTTAAAGCTAAAATCAAAGATTATAATATGGCAATGTGCAAACTTGAGAATGTTTTGCTATTAATCCTCATGTCCCCCATTGTGTTCCCCATCATTTACAGTGCTTTGCAGTGCTAGATTGAATGTATATTGGCTTCTACAATGCTTTGCATTTGCGGCCTTCATCCTCCGAACCCGTAAGGGTTTTAACAACGACGAGCCCGCAGGACTTAGGACAGAAAATAATCCGGAAATGAAATGTTGGATTTGGGCGAAGTGCAAGCTTGAGAGGGTGTTGCTATTAATTCTCATGCCCTCCATTATGTTGCCTATCGTTTACAGTGCTTTACAGTGCTATCTTATATTTATATTTGCATTTACAGTTTTCCGACTTTGCGGCCTAGAAACACAGGGAAATGCTTGCGGCCGATTGCATGATTTGCGGCCGGCCGTAAGGGGGACCTCCTTGCAGCGCCGTCTATTTGAATAGCAGGGTAGCAGTAGCGCTACAGAGGGGCCGTAACATGGTCGCAAGGAATAGCAGCATTGCGCCCATTTTACTGCCGTTAATAGACCCATATCTCTCCTTAATGGGGACATCAAACTATTGGCAAAAATGATAGCAGACAGGTTTGCAAGCTTCTTACCCCGACTGATACATAAAGATCAGGTGGGGTTTATTGCTTATTGGCAGGCTAGAGATAATTTAAGGAAAGTCATCAATGTAATTCATCAAGCTAACTCTACCAGAACCCTGCTATGTCTTAGATGTCAAAAAAGCATTCGACCAGGTGGATTGGGATTATTTTAAGGCAGTCCTGATTAAATTTGGCATACAGGGGCATTTTATCAATTTATTGAACATCTATTATAGTAATCCAATAGCACATTTGAGGTTTCCAGGCCCAATTAAGCCAGTAATCAATATTTTTAGGGGTACAAGGCAGTGCTATCCACTCTCCCCTTTGCTATTTGCCCTGGTGATTGAACGTTGGCACAAACCATTAGAGCAGGATCAGCAATAAAGGGCCTTTCAGTTGGTCTCCATCAATATAAAATATCAATGTTTGCAGACGATATTTTATGTACCCTTATGGACCCAGCCAACTCCATAGATGCACTTGGACATGGACATTTTGCTAAATGTTGCCTAATATCAGGGCTATGTATAAATGTGGACAAAACAGAGGCAATTACTATTGCCATGCCCGAACTTCCTAAACAATCCTTAAGGGAATGATTTTGTTTTAAAGGGTTCCCAAGTATATTCAATATTAAGGCATCAAAATCACTTCTAATCTGGGAACTTTATATAGGGAAAATTATCACCAGTTATTGAAATTTTGGAGTCAAGACCTGAAAAAATGGGGCAGGTTTCCAATATCTTGGCTGGGTAGAATTAATGCATTTAAAATGAATATGCTTCCAAAACTCTTATATCTATTCAGATACCTATAGATATCTATTCAGATTCCATACCTCTGCCTATTATTCTTTTAGAGTTAAATGGTTTCCAAAGGAAAGTTTGCACGTTTATTTGGCTTGGAAAGCCGTCAATAATTAATAAAAACATAATGTTTAAACATAAATCTAGAGGGGAGTTATCGCTACCTGATTTAAGAAAATACTACAGGGCTGCCCAGCTGGCATGAATTTTTATGGAGGATCACTTACTAAACCCATTGACATGGGACACCCTTGTATGGCTGGATACAATCTCTGATTGGGTTTACAAGCTGAGACATCCCTTTATAAACCATACATTACAATGCTGGAAATGGGCGAGAAACTACGCCCTGTTTTTAAATCCTTCACTCATGACTCCTATAATGAATCATCCTAGGGCCCCGAAAGGTCTTAGTTTAGCATCAAAGGGTTGGTGGAAATCAAAAGGCCTAAATATGCTAGGGAATTGGATAAAAGATAGTAAACTTCTGGACAATAAACAAATTATTGACACATTCCATCTCCCCTTACAGGTACATTACACAATGTGTACACTTTATTCAGACATTGATTAGAAAACAGGGTATTCCTGAGGGGACCTGCCTGTCTCGGATATGCATTAACAACCTCACAGCAAAGGGAATAATTTGTGGAATCTATGATATATTCAACTCACCAAAGTTATTTTTTTTTTTTTTTATTGTGTTTCAAAAAAAACATACAGAAAACAAATAAGGACTTACAAAACATACATAAACAAGAACAAGGGTGCCTTAATAGATAACTAGGGCACCAAATACAAACTCCATTATTTAGATTTCAGTGTGAGAACATTACCTAGCTGTTCAATCTCTAAACACTCCGTGCATATCTATAAAAGAAAAAAAATAAATAAAGGGGAAAAATATTGCTCATAAGGAAACATCCTAACCCCCGGATAGGAAACTAAAAGACATTATATATACTCCATATAATCATCCCATTTCGACCAACTAAAATGACGGGCGTAGCCCACCGAGAAAGTGTCATAACGATTATGCATTAATTCTCTATTTATATGAACAAGATTACGTAGTTCGTGAATTGTAGGAATCGTGGGTTGCTTCCACTATTTTACTAAAAGATATTTGGCCACCAATAAGATGTGGCATATCAAGTATCTATCGATGGGAGATATTTTCTCTATGTTCATGTGCAGAATTGCTACTTGGGGGGACAATGAAATTTGTTTATCAAGCAATTTAGATATTAGTTGGGAGATATCTATCCACCACTTCTGTAGTTTAATACAGTCCCACCAGATATGATAGTCAGTACCTCTTGAGCCACATAATTTCCAGCATCGGTCAGTTACCTCTGGATTGATTTTCCCCATTTTAACTGGTGTTAGGTGCCATCTGTGAATAATTTTAAAATACAGTTCTGTATACGATGCGTTAACAGAGGGTTTTTTTGTGGTTTTAAGGATATCCCTCCAGCTAGTGTCTTCCAGATTGATCCCTAAATCTGTTTCCCAGCCTTTAATCCCTAAGCTTTTAGTAAAGGGAGTGAGGTCATCTATAATACTACCACATTTTGATATGATATGTGACATTTTTCCCTTTAAAATGAGTTCTTCTAATTTAGTCGGGGTATTCACCCCAGATAATATAAACCCACTTGCCAACAGGTTTTGCTTGAGACTAACATAATTTAACCAGTTTAGTTTTTTTAACTCCGGATTTAACTGTAATGCTTGTAGAGTTAGGAAATTGCCATTGTTATATAGATGGGAAATATTTCTAAGGCCCTGATCAAGTAATAGCTTTATTACGGGACATTGTGCCTTAGGTTTTAAGATTTCAAGGGGAGCCGCAATTGATGGTATATTAAATATTTGCATCTTTTGTCTAAATTTATACCACAGTTTTACCATAGCATGAAGATTTTTAGGGAGATTGCTAGTCATAGTTTTGGTATAAGCAGGGAGCCAGAGCAATAGTTGAATAGGGAGATCCTCCATCGGTGCTTCTTCCAAGATTAACCATCTAGGCTTATCATTGGAGATATTCCAACAAATGAGTTGGGCCATGATTATCTTATGGTGAATGTCTTTTAGACTTGGTGCGTTTAAACCCCCTTTAATAAATTTTTTGTATGTTATACTTTTCTGGATCCTCGTTTTTTTTGATAAATATAAAAATTTATCTAATTGGTCCTGAATACACTTCAAATAGCTATTGGCTAGAATATCAGGTATGGATCGCATATAATATGTAATTTTGGGAAGAATATTCATGTTGATTGAAGCTATTCTAGCAGACCACGAAAGATTATAATGGCTCCAAACCGTTAGTGTGGGTCTAATTCGCTTCATCACCTCATTAATGTTGTCTTTAAGAATATTATCCACTCTAATAAAAAATCTTATACCTAAATGGACTATATATTTGGAGTCCCAATTAAAACAAAAGACTTCCCTTAATTTCTTTGTAATTTTGGTTGTTATCCCTTTTGTTAATGTGTCTGATTTTGAGTGGTTTATTTTAAAATAAGATAACCTCCCGAACTCCTCAATTATTTCTTGAAGTTTATAGCAGGCGTATAACGGATTTGTTGCGGTTATTATGATATCATCTGCGTAGGCCATATATTTAAACTCTTCTTTACCTATACAAATACCTTTAATATCCTTGCACTGTCGTATGTATATTGCTAGTGGTTCCATAAATAATATAAATAAGAGTGGGGACAGAGGGCATCCCTGACGGGTACCATTCCCGATACTAAATTGTTTTGATTCAAATTCCGGATTAACAACTCGTGAGAAGGAGTTTCTGTAGAGGGCTTTAACAGACATAGAAGCAAAATCCCCCAGACCAAATCTCAGCAATACGCACTGTAAAAATTCCCAATTAACTCTATCAAAGGCTTTTTCAGCATCTAGTGATAAAAACATTACCGATATGTCTTTATCCCTAATATAAGATAATAAATTCAGAAGTCTTCTTGAGTTATCTGATGACTGACGTCCGGGGATGAACCCGGATTGATCTGGGTGGATCAGATTAACCATAATATTTTTTAATCTGTTTGCTAAGATTTTAGAGTACAGTTTCATATCTATATTTATTAAAGATATTGGTCTGTAACTGCTGCATTCTTCAGGATTCTTCCCTTCTTTTAGAATATTTATTATTTTAGTCTCAGTCATTTCTAGCGGGATATGCCCTGATTGTTTAATTTCATTGAATAAGCTATGCAGAACCGGTGTAAGTTCTGACTGAAAAATCTTGTAGAACAAGTGGTCAAAACCATCTGGCCCCGGTGCTTTGTTTGTTTTACCAGAATGTATTACTTTAATAATTTCCTCATCCGAAATTTCCCTGTTTAGATCTATCAATTCTTGGTCAGAGATCCTAGGGAATTTGATCTTATCTAGGAAGATATTGATATCTATCATATCTGGCTTTACAAAATTGACGTCCTTATCTAGGTTATATAATTTCTCATAAAACTCCCGAAAGAGCTCACCGATTTTGTCAGGTTTCATATGAACGTTTTTCTTATCATCTAATAAGTTTGTAATCCTGTTATTATTACGTTGTTTCTTTAACCTATTTGCGAGAATTTTGCCAGTTTTATTACCAAATAGAAATTTCGATTGTTGTACTCTCCAAAGAAGGTTATCTGCCTGAGTTTGTAAAATATGGTTAATTTGGTTGTTTACAGTTATTATTTCACGACATAAAACTGTATTTGGGCATTTTTTATTGAGCTGGTGTAATTTCTCTAGTTCAATATATAGAGTTTTTAGGGGTTTTCCCCTTTGCTTATTTAAGTTTGCCATCCGGGAAATTAGGATACCCCTGATATAGGCTTTATAGGAACACCATAGTGTCTTACTGGAGGTCACGGAGTCTTTATTTGTTTCAAAAAATTCTAAGGTATCCTTTTTCACTGCATTGAGATTATCAACATTTTTAAATAATATTGGATTAATTTTCCATCTATTTATTACTTTTACAGCCCGAGAGACCACTAGGTTAATACTATTAATGCTATGGTCTGACCAGGGTGTTAAAATAATATCTGACTTCTCTATCATTTTTAGGGTATGTAAATCAGAAAATATATAATCTATCCGTGACAAGAATTTATATTGATGCGAGAAAAATGTGTAGTCTTTGCAATTAGGGTGTAAGACCCGCCAAATGTCGTATAATTCAAAATCATTTATAATATTAGAGAAATCTAGAGCAGTTTTTATTTCTGTGGCTTCCGATTTTATCTTGTAGTCTCTCTGTTTGTCCATCTTTGAATCTCTAATCATGTTAAAATCTCCACATAGAATAAGACACCCTCTCTTCAGTTTATATAAATCTTTCAGGAACGTCTTTAAATATCTAATCTGATTTGTGTTTGGCAAATATACATTAGCAACAGTTAGTAAAGAATTATTCACATACACCGACCAAATTATGAATCTACCTAGAGGGTCTATTTTTGAGAATAATTCCAAAACTTTTAGGTTTCTATTAAAAAAGATAGAAACTCCCTTAGATTTGCTTCTAAAAGTTGAATGTATATTGAAGGAATATTGTTTTTCAGTTAGATACTTAATAGAATCCTTCTTCAGGTGAGTCTCCTGAAGGCATAATATATCTGCTTTGATGTTAATATAGTTTACAAAGGCAATTTTCCTTTTAGTCTGTGAGTTTAGTCCGTTTACATTATGAAAAATTATTTTTATTCCTTTTGACATTATCCCAACATATGGACTTGATTATCATATTTGGTATTTCCCAACATCTAAAATTGTCCCACACTACCAAGAATTTTGTAATACACAGCCCATACCCTCGATGGATATAGAGTGATTTGTGGACCCTAAATATGCTCACACAGACCCTTATAACCTCCCACCAGGGGTGGGAACACAAACAACGTAAAACATTACAATTTACAAAACAACTACCTGGTGGTAGAAAATGACCGGACATAGTCCTCATACCAAAATAAAGACAATGGCGGGGATATATGGACATTTTGATTACTCCGGAAAGTTTTCCATAATTTTACCAGTATTCGCCCTCATACAACTCCTCTCCCCTAATAAACATAAATGAAATGGGGAGAGACGATAGGGGGGGAAACGGGGAGGGAACATACTTCCTCCCCCCATCCCGACCCCATCGTCTCCCCCTCGATCTCCTAGTTTTTTTGCCATGCTAGCTCACTGGAAATTAAATTCGGCTGACCAATCTCTAAATCACGAAGATTAATTACAAAATTCCATGTTTGTAGCATTTTTACCCCCTCCTGGACAGATTTTATCCTGTGCCACTTAGAATCTTTATAAACAGATAAGCCTACTGGAGATGACCATTTATATCTTACTTCTTTTTGTCTTAGAATTTGGGTAATTTCCCTAAATTCTCGTCTTCTAGATAAGGTATATACCGACAGGTCAGAAAATATTTTTAGATTTTCATAAGGGGACAAGAATTTTTGCTTAATAAAGGCCACCTTCATAATCTCATCCTTATATGAACGATAGTGAACTCTTGCTATGACATCCCTAGGAATAGACTTATCTAGATGTTTCGCCAATGGAATTCTATGAATAACATCAATAGTAGTCTCATTAGGTGAGAAATTTGGGACCAAGGTCGCCAAAAAATTCTCCACATAGGATTTCAGGTCTCAATCTAGTATGGTTTCCGGGATGCCTCTCAGGCGGAGATTGTTCAATCTGCTGCGGTCTTCAGTTGAGGATATCTTATTTGTTAGATCCTCTATTCTATTTTCTAATAGCTTTGTATATTTAAGCAGATTATTATTGTCCGTGATTAAATTATCACATATATCTTCCACGGATTCCACTCTCTGGTTCACTTCCTTAATTAAAGCTGAATTATCCGCAATTTTTTTTGTCAGCTCTGAGATTATATTCGTCTGAAATGACTGTAACATCTCTTGCATTTTGGAACAGGTGAGGATTTCTTCTTCTTCCACCCCCGAGTTTTCCGATCTGGAAGTCTGTGACGCTTTATCTGGTGACTCAGTTATTGGTGGACTAGATATAGTACGATCTGTTCGAGTAGACGAGCCAGAGCCCTTATATCTTGGTGAAAACATTAATGGTGTCTTTGTGGGCTCATTTTTGGCTTTGTCCCTTGATTTCAATTTCGTTGGCATCTTGTATGAGATATTAATCCCAAGTTATAACTTATAAGTATGGAATAAGTATATCACGGGTAGGCCACGTGCTTTATACTATAGGGCAGGAGAAGAGGGCTGGAGAAGCGAACGTGTGGGTCAGAGACCAAGAGCTTGACCATATATACACCAATATGTGCAAATATATGTATCTCGTATATAAGTATACCGTCTCTTTATGCAGCGTAAAGATTCTGTATTATAAGAATTAGTCCTGGGGGGTCTCACGTATCCCCTCCTGCATGGAACACCCAGACAGCGTTGTATGGCCAGGTCCCCCTACCAGCACAACATTAATTGACCCTGCAAAAATGTCTCACGTTTGTTGGGGGGCCAGAGCTCCTGATTTAACAGCTTATATGGGGGTAGTTTGCTCAGTACGCCTTCTTGACAGCTTCTGCCAGTAATTATATGTTATAATTTATAGACCCATGTGTCTTCCCCCCCCAACAGGTATACATTAACTCACATAAGTAGTTGCAGTCTCCCGTTGGAATACAGGTGCTTGGGAACAGGTACAATCCGTAGGCTCCAGGGAACAGCTGCCTACCTCCTCACTGTATTCAGCCTCCACACCTCACACTTCTGTGCAGTATTTAATAGCAGGGGGCAGCCGACTATTACACAAAATTGCCCAGGGTACAGGGAACCCCTATAGCAGGCAAAGAGGGTCACTGCAGCGTGATGCACCAGTCATGGTTACAACCACGGCGTCCTCGCGTCCTCACGTTGTCTCCTCGCGTCCTCACGCCGTGATGCTGTGTCAATGCCGGAAAGCGCCGTCCGTCGGGGAACGTCGTCTGTGCAGGGATGCAATCAGCATACAAAGTGGACCCCCCGGAGACCCAGGGCGCACCGATAGGAGTAACTATCACTCCATACACGCTCCAATGAGCCAGCCGTGACTCACGTAGGTTAGAGGGAGTTAGGAGAAGTAGATGCTTTTCCTCTTAGGACGCTATCACCCCCGCCGTCCGCACGACACGCTACATTGACTTTGACGCACTAGCCATTTCCGGGTAGAAAAAAAGGGTAAGTTTCACCAAAACAACTCACCAAAGTTATCAATTAAAGATCATTATATCAAAAATTGGGAAGCATATATGGGAAAATGCTAGGACTAGAAAAAATGGAGGGTTTCCTGGGGAATATCTATAGAGGCTCTCTAAATCCTAGCATACTGGAAACCGTAATTAAAGTATTACACTGCACCTATCTTACGCCTGAAAAAATAGCGATATGGAAGCGCTCGGTAGACCCAAATTGTTTCAGGGGTTGTAAGACTATTGGCTGATTTATCCATATATGGTGGGAATGTCCTAAGGTTAGACAGATCTGGACAGGGATCTCTCAAGTTGCTTCTGAGCTGTTCAAGGTTCCAGTACAGGAAACTATAGAAACCTGTTTGCTGGGGATACCTGTGACGCCACTCTCTCAAGCATAAAATAGACTCCTTCAATTTTTATATTTAGATTCCAAATCTCATATAGCTAAACAGTGGAAACAGAGGGATCTGAATATTCAATTCATCATGGATAAATTGGATCATATTGCTATAAACAAATTTCCCACTCTTTGGAAGATACAACGAATACGTTTAATAAAGTGTGGGGTGTGTGGTTGAAATTTAGGGAACAACCAACTAGATAGATACTGGTGTTATACCCCAAGATGGTGTAGAGGGGACAGGTGGGGACCGGCTACTTCAGAAAGAGCGGTAATATGGTAAAGGAGAAAGGACCGGCGGGAATGTCTAATCTTGTAAAGTAGGTAACTATGGTGACCAATTTTGTTTTATAGTTATATGTTTAAAATGTTGACAGATGATAAAATAAAATATGAACGGAGGTTTTGGACTACATAATACCTTAAAGCACTAACAACACTGTCTCCAATAGGGGATAATTTTACCAGAATTTGGGGATATTCTGTAGGGAATCATATCTGTTTATAGATGGAACAGTTGTATATACTTTAATGACCTAATGTTTTATTGTCTACGGAAGTATATTTATACTCAATGAATGTATATATATTCTAGATGTAAATAAGACTTATGGTATATATTATCAACAACTTTATGTGCTTTCCATCAAAAAAAAAATTCAATGAACAAAAAAAATGAAAAACAAAAAACAAAAGAAAAAATAGCAACTTTAAATACATTGCAATTGAAAGCATTTAACGCCATCAAAAATGCTATAGATGACAATATGCTCAAAGAGCGTTATTTTTATCTAGCTGTCCCTGGGGGATTTGGAAAAATGTATCTATATAATTTATTGATGAGTTTCATTTGAAAAAACAAAATGAATTATAATAGATGAGGCAACAATGATGTTGTGTCATGCCCTTCAATGTGTGTAACTTTACGATTTGGCCAATAGAATAGGGTCGGTCATGAACGATTTGGGGCCATGATGGGACCCCTTGCAACCCACAAGTAACTCTGCTATTTGGAATGCTGGCACACTGGGTGTTAATGTCAAGAATTATTACAACGGACCTAAAACTTGTTGTTGGGGACTGAACTACAATAATTCATGTGGTGGTTACTAGATCATGTTATATGCACTGTAATAATGCATCTGTGATAGAAGTAGGCCCTAGGATGCTATAATTTTCTAAAAAATACTGTAGTCACTTATGTGACAAAGGATTCATCTTCTTTAGAATCTTTATGGCCCTGCAATCGGCCACGTGTGAAGGCCCTGGCTTTATTCATGAAAGGGGGAACTAGTTTTATTGTTCTGTAAGAGAAGAAAAAAAGGTGTAATTAGAAGAAAGCCAGATGCCTCTATACATCTGGAAAGCATGTGGGTGAGGGGGGATAGCAAGCTATTTGCCTAGGAGGATGGGCTAGAACTGGGGAAGGTCTTTGGTGTTTTGTGTAATTTTTCTGTGTTGATATATATCTCTGTAACAATAAAGAAGTGGCCAGTCTGACTTTGGACACACTAAACATAGGTGGGGTCAGAGTCTGCTTGTACTAATCCAAGGTACATGGTGTGTGATTCTTAGATCCTAAGAATAGGGGTCTGAGGTGCATGTCTCTGCAGTAATGATGCTGTCATCTGAAGTGTCTGCTGGTGTCGAGATCTGAACAAAAAGTTGCGACCGTAGAGAGAGAGAGATTTGGAGTGAGCGTGGTCCCCCAAAGCTGGCGGTCTTGACAGGGTCCTATATTTCTTCCATTCTACAACTTACAAGGATACAACCACATCTATTATTTCTGCTACCAGACCTTCATCAGATAAAAGAGAATCATTTGAGAATGAGTTGCATTCTGTGTATCCTTCTAGAAGCTCTTCATGGAGCATTACAAAAAATTATATTGATCATAATGTTAGTGTTTTTACTATTTTAAGCTTTCTATTTATGAGAGATGTTTATGATTATAAATTATATTTACGTTGCAATCTCATTGATTGTTGGGGTGAATTTACTAAGCATCTCAGGTGCATCTCACCATATGTCTTGATTTACTATGTACTACTTCCTATGTGAAAAAAGCAGCCCATCTCAACTCAACTCATCTTAAGTGAGAAAGTGTTTAGTAAATGTTACCCTCACTGAAAAAAAGCCCTGGGCAACCAGGAATATAATTGTGTTTGGTAATTGTGCAGTATTGCACTGTCCTTGGAAGTCTCTGTAGAGTTTGCAGTTAGCAAGTTAGTAACAAGTCATTTAATGGAATATATCCCCTTTGTATATGGTGACTTGAATTCTGAATAGAGCCAGAATTAAGAAACACGTGTTTACCCTTACTAAAATCTAGATGAAGATGTTTTCTCTCTCTCTCTCTCTCTCTCTCTCTCTCTCTCTCTCTGATTTCTGTCCTCTGGGTTAGCTTCATCTTTCAGCATGAATATTACAGGAAGAAGTTCTCTTTTTTTTCCATTTCAGCAATACATGACCCAGAGTCATTATTGCACTAAGTGTCTCAGCACAAAGTAATACAATACTTCATTCACAAACAATTAGATTCATATTAGTTATTTGGAATACAAGCTGTTACCCTAATATATAATTTTCACTTTTTTCAGGGTCATGTAAAAGTTAGTATTTTCACATTTCAAGCTAATAAATGTAGTATTTGTTGAATGACATTGATTAAGAAGACATGCTTGGGGTGCTAAGAGAAAGCACGAAAAGGCCATCTAGTTCACAATTCTCATCAAATATACTTAAGCAGATTATTTTTATTGTTCTCTATAACCATCAGCAAAATTAGTACATATTACATCAATGCATTTGCTGAAATGAGAAATGTGATCGTAACATTTTCTCTGCTTTCATTGTAATAGTCACTATATTCTAATAGTATTCAGTTCATTTTACTTGCCGAATATAATCAGTTAGGAGACACAGAAAATAAAATTAAACAGAGCCAATACCGAAGTTCCTCTTATCCATTTGAAACAACAAAATATGCCATTTTATATTCATAGTTGTAGTCAAGAAATGTTGTTGTTTTTTTGTTTCAATTTGCTTTTGTATCCTTATTCATGTAAAAAATATTCACGGTTAAATTTTATGTCTAATCTTAACTCCGATGTACTTCACAATTATTTCTTTCCTTTTTACACATATCTACTGTAGATTGATGTTTTGTATTTGTAAGAAATATACAAACTCAAATGATTACATATAAAATAAAACCTTTTTACATAAAAATAAAAATGATTATTTTAACTCTATAATATGAGTTAATTCTATTAATATGAGACGGGTTTCAAATGTATACTCAAATAAAGTAAAAAGATTTATTAAGGAGGTATATATAGCAAAATTATTGGATCTTTTATACAAGAACTCTTGCTAATTATAGAACTTTATTTTGATGAGTTCATATTCAAGGGAGACCAAAGTCCTACCAAATACTTTCCCACTGGAGGGTTAGGACCAGGGGCTCTCAACAGCCAGTCCTATGACAGGTGTTGGTGTCTGCGACCTTATCTGCTGGTCCTCTAGAACAAACAGTGATTAGGAGAACCTAACACTTTACATACCACTACCATTAGTCATAGTTAAAGATAGATTATTGGTTAACATATCAGAAGTTAAAAGGCATTTTATTCAAATCTGTGCAAAACTAAATGAAAATATGTTGGGTTAAAATGTTTCTGGATCTCCAAGTCCTGGTCCCCATGAGTATAAGAAAGTAATCAGCCGGTCTCCAGATCAAAAAGGTTGAGGCCACTGACTATGGGGGAATTTACTAAGCATCTCAAGTTCATCTAATGTTATCTTCTGATTCATTATTTCCTGTGGGGAAAAACAGTCATTCTTATGTTATCTCAGCTCATCTCATCCAATCTCAGATGAGAAAGTAAATTCATCCCTACATCAAAAAAAAAAAAAATCCCCTCTCTTCCTTGAGATTTATCTTGGTTATAAATATATCTAAAATCAGAGTTTCAAAGGCAAAATTATATTTTTGTAACCCTTAAACTAGGTTCAGACATTCATATTAAATTCCCTACTAATTTATTGCAAACACTCGTATATACTGAATGAATCATTATATGTAAAATAAAAAATTATATTGAAATGCTAAAATCAATTTAACTAAATACATGATATAATGTCTATCAGCACAGTTGCTACTTTAGCTAATTCTTATACTACATGTATGTATATGTATTTGAGTATAGATCTTTTTTTGAAAATAGAATAATATAATATATAACTTAAACAAGATGTTTATGTACTGAATAAATAAATGCTTCCAGTCTTGTCAATTTCATGATGTGTGTAAATTGAAGCAAATTAACTTTACAAAACTGGTTTCCACAAACTTTATTGGCTCTTCTGTTTGTCTAGAGGATGATTCAACTCAGATGTCACATGCAATGTTTACAATATCCTAGATATATTGTGAAAATGTATCTAAGAGTAAATACAAAGGAGTTCATTATGGAAATCTTACCAAAATGGACCCGCATAATTATCCCTCCTACAGCTCGAGTTCAATAAGCTAGTTTCACCACATGGCAAGAAATGTTGTTTTGCAATTACAGCTCATAAAAATGTAAGGTAAAAATTAGATTAGTTGTTATTGGCACAGATGTTGAATTAAAGAGGTAAGTCTATTTGTTTTGCACTACATGACTTCTAAATTTAAATGACTTTCAGGCAAATAGAAGTTTTTCATAATCATGTGGCCCGATCAGAAATATATCACTAAGATATTGTCTAAGATATGTACACTTTTTAAGATCCTTATTTAAGCAATTTGATATTTATGTAAGGCTGTGGTATACTCTGCAACCTAGGCAATCAACCTAAATAATACAGTATATACATAGTTTGTGATAAAATCCTTAAAAAATATGGTATTATGAGGGTAATTGCACATATACAGCAGTGGTACCCAGAATATATTCACATGGGATATACATTTTGATAGTCCACTTTGCAAGACCTATTACTCTGCCATAACAATAGTAATATTCCTAAATTATGCTCAATACATGCACACTTCTCCTTATTTCTCACATTTCCCAAATGTTCTCATATTTACATGTTGGACAAAGCAAAGATTTGAATATGTATGCAGTCTCAATATAATGTGTTACTCTGAATTCTACCAGTCATTATTTTGAGATAATGTAGACCACCACCTATTTTTTTTTTGGTCCAATTATCTAAGATAGATGCACCAATGCCAGAAATATAAGAAATTCATTCAATTGATTCCTAATAATACAAATGTCTGTAAATGCATACTAGGTTTATATAAATATATATATACAGTATATATATAAATATATATTTTACAGGTTCAATCAATTGAAATACAAAGGTCATTAACTTATTATAACACTATTATGCAGAAATACACACTGCTACAATGCATACAAAATTAGGCATGAAGCAAGAAGGGTAGCAGGGAAAATAGTTTTGCATCTGATTCACTATTAAAACGGTGCCTTGTAATCTTTAGAAAATTATTTAATAAAGTATACAAAAAAAAAGTAGCCAGGGAATAAATTCCACATGCTCAAAGTTTATTATATAACTAGCGAATTGCCTGTCAAAAAATGACGGCAATGAAATTGTAAGTGAGCTAAGGGTGTTTGGTTGTATATGATGTGGCTGATGTAGCGTCGTTTGTTTTCTATGTCGTGCGAGTTTTTCGTAATATTCGGCTTCTATGACGTGCGAGTTTTTCGGAATATCCGTAGCTGTTTGGTGGGCATTTTTAGAATATCCGTAGCTGTTTGGTGGTGTTTTGCGTGTTTATGGTAGTGTTTTGCGTGTTTAGGGACCTTTAGCCTCGTTTTCGTTTTGTTCAGCGGCCATTTTTTCTCTCGCTTAGGGGATTTTCGGGTCTCTAAACTCAGAATTTTGTGGTTAAATGGAGGTGTAACTTCATTTGCAGAGGTCCTCGATGCCCCCCCCCCCTTGCTGTGAGTAACCTTTTTATGTGTTTGTTGTTTGTATTTGTTGTGTTTGTAATGTTTTGGGGGTTGCGCGGGTTGCGTCCTTGTATTATAATCTCGTAGGTGTTTTTCGGCAAATACGTAGGTGTTTGGTGGTGTTTTGCGTCTTTAGACTGCTGTAGTCCCGTTTTCGTTTTTTCGGCACCCATTTTTTCTCTAACTTAGAGAATTTTTTAGTGTCTAAACTCTTTTAATTTGAGTTAAATTGAGGTGTAACTTTAGTTTTCGAGGTCCTGGATGCTCCCTCTTCCTGTAAGTAAGCTTTTTATGTATTTGTTTTGTGTATTTGTTGTATTTTTCATGTTTTGATGTGCGCGTGTTGCGGACGTTTTTTGCGAGGTCTTAATGGGTCGTAATGTGTCTCGTATTTTGTTTGCGTTACGATGTCAATTTTGTGAGGGTCGCAGTTGCTGGCAAGGAGCAACTTCGGCGCTACTTGCCAGCAACTGCGACCCTCGTAAATTTTGAGAGGGTCGCAGTTGCTGGCAAGGATCAAGCGTTAGCAACAACTCGTATGCTCACAACTATATATGAGATAGAGAAATAATTCAGATTATGTGTCTCAGCTAATTTTTTCCTAACTGACATAAACTATCCATAAAAATCTAGGCAGAAGTTAAATATGTAATACTTATATACTTTTAAAATAACTGTGTGTACATTTTTCATAAAGAACCATGTCATTAATCCAAATGTATATTTGGCATGATAAAGCTAAGACTGTACTCACAAGTGTATATATAATAAAACCACATATTACTATACCAGAACAAAAATCAGACATCAGACTGTTACAGTAAAGTCTGCTCTGAGAACCAGTGAAGTCAGATGTCAGTTTAATCAATATTCCACTTTGTAATGTGTTTTCTTGTATTGATATATTATTAATATAAAAGGATAACACAACATATTCATGGTTTAGATTTTCTATTTTCCTCTGTGGACGCAGCTATTACCAGTCCTTCCTTGACATCCATGTTGGTGATGCTGCAGGTGCAGATCTATCTACAACACAGGCCTCCTTATGTTTTATCTTGTGTATATCACATGCTCATTTGCTATCACTTAAAAAGATGCACAAAGAAGTGAAATACATGGGCATGTCAATGAATGGGATACACCTGCAACTGCAACATCAAGCAAAGACTGTTACAAACAAACAGAATGGATGCTCTCATAGTGGAAAACAGAAAGCCTAAATAATGAGTGAGTAGTGTAGTGTATTTTAGGATTAGTTTAAAGAAAGAAAATATGTTATAATGTAAAATATGAATTGAATGAGGAAAAAAATCTCACTTTAGTGGTACATTAATAAACTAGCTATATCTACCAAAAAGTACTCAATTTTCGGTGCAATTTGTAAATTCCATAACCCGATTTATAAGCTGTTTTGATGCACCACACAGCGTGTCGTCAGACAAGGAGGAAAAGTCCTAACATGGTACATTGTACTGCTGGATGCCTAAAAAAGCCCTGCATTTATGCTGAATCTTAGTCATATTCCTTTGTTTTTCATCATGTGGGTGTGCACTGACCAAGAAAATCAGTTTGTATTGTATGTTTGTTTATTACAGGTATATTTGGCAGTGAAACAGCATCAAAGCTATTTATAAGATTTGACGTTCTGGGCAAAACGTTAGATTTCATCCACTGTATGTCTCTGCAATTCAATGTTGCCTGGAAGCAGACAAGCATGAGTGACAGAGTCAGTTTAGTGTTGGCATTACATTCCCCAGGGTCAGCACCCCACCCTCTAGCCCAAGTACCTGTGTGTAAGTGAGGAGTGAAAGCTGCTGCTGCCACTACAACAGCCCCCACTGACAAATATACTTACCAGAGCATCCTATGTGCAGCTAATCTAGTAATCTAGACCTCTTTTAATAGTAACTCTCAAGCAACCAGAAACTACATTTATCCGGCATCTACCAATCCCCATGGGTGCCTTTTAACTGAGAGTCTACTGTATTATTTTTCAAAATGAGTGGGTGTAAATGTGATAAAACAACATTGAACCGAAAAAGCATTTAGCTCGACATTAAAATACAGGTGCTAGGGTGATTAGAAAAAGGTGAACATCAAGTTTACATTGGAGACACTTTCAATTTGTCTGTTTCTATTATACAAACAATTAAAAAAACTAGGACAAAATTTAGTGTTTTAGAGAAAATGGAAAATGTCCCTCCATTTGGATTGATAAAGAAACCAAACGCAACATGCCATTAAGTCAGGCAATAATCATGGAAAAGTCCAGAAGTATTTTTAATCATCTTCAAAGACAGGATACGAGTGTAAACTTTGCAGCTAGCTGAGGTTGGTTCGATAGACATAAAAGAAGAACCTACAAAACATTCAAATCACTAGAGAAGAGGTGATACTGAAGTTGCTTCAGCATTTCCATCAACATTAATAGTCATAATTGAAGGAGGGAATTATCCCAAACTGGTTTTCAATGTTGATGAAACTGGACTTTTCTGGAAGAAAATTCCAAAATGCACATTTATATAGCGGGAACAAAAGCGAGCACCAGGATTCACAGATGTCATAGACCATTTAACCCTTATTCGTGGCGATAATGCCAATGGTGGTTTCATAATAAAACTGTTGCTTATGTATCATTCCAAAAAAACAAGAGTCATGAAAGAAATCTTAAAATTGAGTTTACTTGTGATTTGGGAATTTAAGAGAAAATCTCGGACCACTTTGGAAAATTGGTTTACTACACATTTTTGTCCAAACGCTACTGTAAACATAATTTTTTTTTACAAAAAGCGCAATTATTGATGTATAACTCTCCAAGCCACCCGACCCACTTGTAAGTCTTAAACTGTTGCATTCCAGTTGAAGTAGTTTGCCTGTCAACCAACTCTACTATCTTTAATCTAGCCAATTGATTAGAGAGTCATATCAAGTTTAAAAGCATTTCATTTTTGTCCAGCAACTTATGGATAAAACAGGCGGCAAGAGCAAAGAAGCAACAATGCCATTTTGGAAGAAATATAACATCATGGATGCCGTAGGCAACATCGAACTTGCCTGTAAAGCAGTGACAGATAAATGTATAAAAGTAGTGTAGAAGATGATATGGCTGGAGATATCAAACAGTATTCAACAAGAAGAGCCAAGGTTCTGGTGGGTGCCTTTCCATTGACAACCTTCAAGAACTGTCCGAACAAGGGCTTCAGGCAGAACCTGAAAATAATAATTCTGACAACGGAGAACCAAAAGAACTTGCTACAGATTTCCCCAGTAAAAGGATCCAGATTTTCAAAGAAGAAGAAAAGCAAGACAAGGTGTCTTGGATGTGATCTTTTGCTACTGACATTTGCCTAATATGAAAAAATGACAAATGTCACCCGATGACTTCATCACTATAAAATCAAGGCTTCCAAAACCTTCAACAGCAAAAAAATAAAGTTTGTATTTCTGTGTATGTACAGTATGCGTTATGTATACTGTATTTTGCAGTAATTTAAAATGTAAGTTAAACTTGTGTATTCTTGGTTGTTTGTTCCCCTATACCTATTTAACCTATGTTAAAATGTCCCTGTTTGACACTGTTCTGTTTAGTACTTTGTCTTCTAGGAACGCGTCTACAGCATTAAATGGGGTATGCCTGTATGTGAATTCATGTAGTTCATACTAAATCATTACTGCATGTAATACTTTCTTATGAAAATCATATATACTGGATATACACTACGTTATATGATCTATAAACCACATCTCTGGTATCTCACTGCTTTAATAATCTTATAAACTGGCCATGGGTTGAAAGGGCTATTTCTATTCTTAAAACTATTACTTGTTTTACTATGCTGGGGAAAATGTGGAGTATCCTTCACAAATTGCTGTTTGTAAAACTGGCACTGCATCAAGGCATTTTATACTTCTGAAATATATTTTTTTATGTCTGTTGTTTGTCATGAGTTTATTGATATGTGTATGTATTTTTGCTAAGGGCATCTAATCCACTAAATTGTATCCTCTCATGACACCCTTTTTAATATGAATCTTGTGTAGCACCTGAAAAGCAGAGCAAGCTCTCTTCTTAGCCTATAGGTATATATTACCTAATGATATGTCCTTCCTACTCTACACTCTCCAACCTCTAATTTGGTAAACTTCTATAAAACTTTGCTCAAGAAGTGCAACTGATACAGTATTATAACCCAGTGAGGATGCCAATGTCACCAGGTTTAATTACAGTTTATCTGTGACAGCAGATTCATTCCTTTTGAAAGATTGCTTTAGTGTGTAAGATTAAATATTACAAAGAATATTAACTTGAAATAAGATCATTGCACTTTAATCAAACTGCAAATAATGTGTTCATTTGTCACTGGCTCTGCGTGGTCTTGGTTGTGTGAGATTCATACAGGAGACACCCCAGTTGACTGGCTGGATTCGATTTGCAGAAAGAACTTGATATACCTTGAAAATGCATGATAAATGATGCAAGAGAAATGTCAACCTCAGAAGCTATTTAGGATGATATATGTAAAATAAAGAAAAACAAACACAAAGTCTGTATTTGGTTTTAACAGCAGATTGTTACCCTCGTAAACAATTATTTTTGAAATTGCATTTATTTCTGCTTGGTCACTGCTAATAAAAAAAACATGTTCTTTAGCAAATGCCTTAAAAAGTACTTGTATCCTCATACTGATCCTTTGACTTCAGTATATTTGAATAAATATAGACATAATAATTTATGATTTAATAATAACAGCAATAATTAAATAATAGGTTGTATTATTATAAATAATGTTTTGAATTATTCTTTTTTTTTTTTTTTTTTACAATACTTTGGAAAATGTATTATAGCATTCAGAAAAGGCTGTAAGTCAAAGGAAGCAGCATTTTGACCATAGTAAAAAATATTGTAAACATTTGATATACTTTGATACCTCCATTGTTCTTATTTTTTAATTAACTTATGAATCAATTGGTATGTATTCACTAAAGCATAGCTTTCTTGTCTATTGCATCTCCATTTCTTATGTTGTTGTATGGATAAAGATAATGGGGGGGATCTACTAAGCAACCCTAGTGCATCTCACATTATCTCCTCTGCTTAGTTTGGCTTTTGCAACACTGTAGTAGGGTTCTGACATGCACCTTTCCTTATTAATCAGAAAATACATATTTCCTTGTACTATCAAAGAGTAAAACTGAGTTTTTGCTTCTCATGAGGTTTGCATTTCAGTTGTATATTTGATAATGAACACTTTAAACATTAAACTTCTCTTCTAAGTATAAAAAACAGCTGTTTATTAGTATACAATCTTGCAGTTGCACTCTGCAGAAATCATGGAGATAAAATCCTTTAATTCCAAAGTCCATGGGTGGTCTATCATTATCTGTATCATAAATGCTTGAATGGTGTGATAGAATTCAATATATATTTGACATTGCATACTCACCCTTTTAAATATCTACATGCTATAGGTACATAACTATACATAGTGTGTTTTATATGTCTTAAAATATAAAAAAGCCCTTTACTTGTGATACAAAGAATAAAGAATGGAATGGACAATACCTTATTCATGAATGTTGACCATGGCTGCCCTGGATGTTGTGTAGAACCCTTCTTTAACCCTTTTTTAATTAATTGTCTTTGCATAGCCATTCCCCTAATTGTAAGCCAGCATAAGGAAAGATATATGGATATGATCTGGAGGGTTATGCATAGTTATGCCAATTAAACTCCAACTGAATTCAATATGAGTTTCTGCACCAAGATCACTTCCATACATAGCAGTCCTATTAATAGGATATGGTCTACATTGGTTAAATGGTGCTAGAGTTTACCCATTCATTTCAACATTTAAAGTGACACCGGGGCTATGATTTCTACAGGGTTTAAATGTCAGATATTAAATTAAGCTGATTTTGTAATCTTTTCTTTCATGTTCAAAATATCATTGACTGCACGTTTCTAACTGAAATACATACTTTATTAGAAGTATGAGATAGGAGCCAGTCCATGATTTTAGTAGTGTCTCTGTGCAAACATATTTTCAATTTCTGGCTTATCTGTGGGTGAAATGAGACTTATATGTTTCATGATAGTTAGAATCCAGTTAGAAGTCTCTGGTAGAAAAGTCTTTACATGTTTAATGTTGCTTCTGTTAAGGTATGAAGAAAGTATTTAAGTTTGGAGGAAAGGAAATTTTACCATAAGCCAAAAGGAGTTTGAAACGTATTACCCCTGGAGGTTGTGACAGTAGATTTGGCATATGAGCATATGGGCCATTTATGTTAGAATAGGAGGGATATTGATCCATGGGTCTATTTGGTTGGCAGTTTTGGGGTCATGTAGGAATTAATTTTTCCACATTAGACAACTGATAATATTTTAAATATTCTTTTTTTTTACCTTCTTCTCGATTAACTGACAAAAAAACATGGCTTATGTAGTTTATCAACCAGTGCCACTGTGTAGCTATAAATACAGCACTGTATTCAATCCCTGCTGTAATTGTGGTAACAGTTTGTCTTTTTAATACCGTAATATAGCTTAATTTAATCTACAGTATATTGTGGCCTTTAATAATGAACTCATAAAGAGCATCATCAATTTTAAGGCAAATTTGGGCTGAAAATTCAGTCCACATTCTTCACGAGCTATTACAACTATTCAGTAGATACATTCTTGGACTTATATTGCAAAAATATTTACATGTATTCTAAATGAATCCAGTTGTGGTCACAGCAGGGTGGACCAGAAGATTTAACACAAAGAATTCTTGTAAATCACAGTAGGGTGTAGGATAATATCTCTTTCTAGTTTCCTTAAAAAAAATGTTGCACTGACTTTTTTAATTAGCAAACAAAAAAAAAAATACAAATTAAGCTAAAGTAGATTTGATACAGTCTATAATTTATTTTGATGATGTCCCAGGATATTAGAAACAAAGTGTGTTATTTAATATGCTATGTTAATATAATACACATATCAGTGGGCACTAAGCAGCCGTAGATTGCTGAAGACAAGAATTTAGGTGTTAAATTATTCATCTTTCCATTTTTTCGATAGCTCGTAGACTGTATTCTAGGATTCAAAAAACATGCACAGCTAGTGTAATGCGAAGCATCTTATTGTTTATTTTACAAAAAAAATACATCATGGAAAACGTAACAAGGCTCTTGAGACAATGTAAATGCTCTATGTATTAATGTGATAACAAAATCAGCATCTAGCATACAGGAAGCTTTAATGAAGAAATGAATTGTGTACTGACAGATAGTATCATCCTGCACATCTTGAAAAATATTCCAACGGAACGTATCCTGGACAAATCATGAATAAGCGCAATTATATCATTTCCACACCACTGGTTTTAACACATTTCTATGACAATACAGTAATATAGTGCTATCCTTATATGTATTTTTATACACACATAGAAATATTCCAATTCTCAATGTGTGGCAAGTTTTTCTGCATTCTGCTGATTGTCTAACATTTAGTATATAATGCTCAGTAAAATATATTTTGTGATCAAACCAAGGTATCTTTTCTATTCTTACTACTGCCAGACTAGTGATTTACACACAGTTTAATTATTCAGATGTTTATTATGCTCTACATAATGAAATTTGGACCCTCATATTTTCTTCCTACATGCTCAATGCAGGCTGCAATTATAACCACAGATATCTGTTTATTTGATGAATTTTGCTTCTTGTGCATAGCTTGATAAATAAGGAAATAAGTCAAAACCTACTTTATATACAGTAATTAAAGTGAAAAATCTAGTCATGATGCAAATCCTTAATTGGACTCCAGGAGAGATATGCAGAATTTCTCTTTAATAATATGAGATGACTGGGGACAGAAAAACAAAGCACACTAAAATATGGTTTAGAAGCACAATTAATCACAAAACAGAAAACAACCAATTTAGCATAGCTCATTCAGTGACTCTCAAGGCTCAGGTAATGTTCTTTTAATCATGTGCAGCTGAAATAAAGCACACTATATATGCTGATCTTCAATGAGAATCTTGCTCCTCAGTCTCATTTGTAAACACAGGCATTTCGTAATAAAATGCTCGAACAATTTAATGACAGTTGTATGCAAGATCAAAATATTAGCAGGCTAATTAGCAGAATTATTTTAAATTATCATTCACCAACACATTTATTTAAATACGATGTGTTGTTCCCTATGTACAGTATATGTATAGGATATTGTTAATAAAAAAAGCTCCAGTGTAACTAAACTGTGCATCCTTGTATAGTACGATTCAATAAACTGGTCTTCAAAAATGTTATGTTTAACTCTTAAAATGTATTAAATGTTATACTGTATCAATTATAACAATAGGAAAGATCTCATCAATACAAAAGTATTCAAGTTTATGATATATTCAAATAATAATAATTATTAAATAATTAGCAATTGAAAACTTCAACCATAGATCTTTCTCCATACACTTATCACACTTTTTTTCAATACATTTCTATAAAGTAGGCCATCCTACATCTATAACATCTATGATATTTAGTTGTTATTGTATTGTCGTTAAAAACACATAAAGCTTATTTGGACATACACTATATCATTTTAAATTTAATACATAAAGTATCCATGGCTTCTAAAAAAACACATTTGGTTGAATCAGGCACCTCTTACCTCGTGTTGAAACACAATAAAATGAGGCCCTGAGCAAGCTCATATAACATGTGTGATTCCTTGACTAACAAACGCAAAATCTTAATTTGATTTATGAACCCTAAGGAAGACAAGAAATTGCTTATCTTACCCATTGACATTAGAGAGGCCTTTGCCAAAGTTAATTGGATCCATTTAATTGATATTTATACTGAAGATGCCTAATTTTTGCTCAAGTGACACGGCAGTCTCATCCAAAAAAAAATCAGAAGATGTCTCAATTAGTGAATGCACACAAATTATTTTAAAGGGCCACTGTACAATGAAAATATATCACATATATAGTTCTCAGCAGTGCTGGCTTGCCAAAATCTGTTACTAACACAATGGGGAAAATGACTGCTCGTAAAGCCAAAGGCGCTCCTTGCCCTGGTGTAGATGAGCGCCATGGGCGCTCATCCCTACGACCCTGTATGACTTAGGCATGGAGCGCCAAAAGCACTCACTGAGCTGGTGGAGATGTGCACCGTAGACGATCATCTCTACGACCCCGTAGCACTTAGGCAGGGAGTGCCAAAGGCGCTCACTGCGCTGGTGCGACACCCGTAGCACTTTGAAAAAAATAGCATAAAAAAAAAAAATATAGCCCGTAGCACTTACAAAAGGAAGCCGCTACTTAGAGAAAAAAAATACGAGCTGCAAAAACATACGGCCGAACTGCGCACACTGAAAAACACAGAAAATACAAACAAAAATAAAATATAAACATCACACACAGCAAGGGGAGACACCCAGGACATCTAGAAGTGAGGATACACCTCAATTTCAGTCCAATTTCAAGAGTTTAGGCACCCGAAAATCCCCTTAGCGAGAGAACAAAATGGCCGCTGAATGAAAACTAGGCTACACGACCCCTATATCCCGCAAAACACCGCCAGGCACATACAACTTTTACACAACCCTGTATGAGCTACAAAATACACTATTAGGAAGGACGCAAAATCATCCACTGCCGCGTACCACATAGACAATCGCAGCCATTTTACAACACTAACTTACAAAATGCGGAACTACACAGCTACTCAAACGGTTTCCCCTCGCGCACGCAGCCTATTTACACTACACACTGCACACATTGCTGACACTTACACTTTAGCTCACCAACACTGAAAATCTACATTGTATGCTGCAAGAACATCAAAACAGATTGTTAGCTTTTTAGCATATTGGTTGCTGCATATATTCATAACAAATAGGTAAAGTATATTAATTTATCAGTTCAGTAATTAATGAATTATAATAGCGAAAATACATATACAGAACAAAAATGACAAAACACCACACTACAGTATCGCAATAAACGCCAAAGCCGCTCACCACACCAAAACTACACCAGGGGAGAGCCTCGCAATGAGAGCCAAAAGGCGATAAGCATGGACCTTGCAATCTGCACCAAAGGGGCTCTGACAACCAAAAATACACCAACCCAGAGGCTTGCAATGAGCACCCAAGGCACTCAGCACTAGGCTTGCAATGAGCTCCGAAGGTATTCACACAACCAAAACACTTACTTTTTGTGCCAAACAGCATTCCCTGACTTACAATTTTATTGCCGTAATTTTTTGCTGGGCAAGTCGCTAGTAAATATATATGTGTTTGAAAACGTTCAGTCTGAATAAGCATAATTAAGCAAGAAAAAAAAGTAAAAAAAAAACAAACCTCATTTTAATTAGAAAAAAAAATAGATTTTTCCGCAGGATCCTGGAGGGATCCATTTTACTTGATGAAGTTGTGTGTTTGCATTTCTGTAGAGCTGGGGATGCATTTATTGATGCAATTTCCTTCTTCTGTGCCTGTGAGAAAATTAGTGTGGTGTCAAGCTCATGTATAAGCTTATCCTGTTATCCAACAAAGACTCTGGACTTCTTCCTGTTTCCTCCTTCCTCATCCATCCATACTGCTAAAGACAAATCCTCATCATTAAGCTCTCAGGATATACTGCATTTTTCCGTATATAAGACACTCCCATGTATGAGACGACCCCTATTTTTAGCCCAAAATTAAGAAATAAATATGGGGACACCCCACCCTGAGTATTCTTCCAGACCCCACTCTGTGCCCCCACCCTGAGCAGCCCCCCATCCAGAGCCAGGAGCCCCCAGAAGAACCTCACTCCGTGCAGCCACCCATCCAGAGCCAGGAGCCCCTAGAAGACCCTCACCCCGTTCAACCCCCATCCTGAGCCAGAAGCCCCCAAAAGATGCTCCACCATGCAGCCCCCCATCCAGAATAGTCCCCATCCAAGGCCAGGAGCCCCCGCCAACCCCCATCCAGAGCCAGGAAGGACCTTGTATGCTAGACATCCGGTAATGTTCCCCCGGGCAGCACTTGCAAAGCAGCAACATCTGTGGCCACTTGCAGTTTTGCAGCATATTCCGCATATAAGACGACCCACTTAAAAATGTGGGTAAAAAATATCGGCTTAAACACGGAAAAATATGGTAACTTAAAAAGCAGAAAAATGTATTGCTGCACTCATAAACAGAGTCTTCAAAAATGTAGATGTTTCCGGAAAAAAATATAATGCCTATCCTTTATAGAGCTGCTGTTGTTTTTAGTTCGGGCATACTTGAGAAAAAAGTGGCATGTTGAACTACAGTGGTCCTTTAAACAACAGCTAGATGAGAAACTATATCAGATAGAGAAAGTGGGGAATTTACTAATGGATCTGTGATTGGTTGTTGAAAGAGCTAATCATATAATATATTGTGAGCTTCTGTGATTTGCGTATTCAATAGTCAATCACAGAATGTTTACATCAATATTAATCCCTATTCTGTTTGGCTCTCATTTCAACCAATCAGAATAGGGGAAAATATAATCATATGATTGGCTAAAAGCTAAACAATAGGAATGCATAGATTTCAATTGATGTATAATGATTGGTTGGAATTTTAACTAATCAGAAAAGGAATGGCAGCCTTTTCTGATTGGTTACTGAGTTGCTATATTCAAATATTGGATTCTGATTGACTAAAATATAATGTGCACATAGTTGAGCCAATGCCATAAAATGGTATATAAGATGAGGGCTTGATCAGATGAGGGCTTGATCAGAAATAATAGCTGAAGGTCATCAAAGGAAGAGTAAGTATAATTTTCCCCCCTTAGGCTTTATTTTTTTTTTATGTGGACTTCATATTTTGGATGGAGGGCTGCACAGTGAGCTCTTATGCCCTTTCCCTTATCAGAGGCCAACCAGGAGCTTGTGAGGCATATTAGTTCCAGGATATTCTTCAAGTAGTTATTACTAAAGTTGTATCCGGGTTCAAAACCCAGATACATATTTTCTAAAATACGTTAGTTGAATAAGATTTCTAAAATGCAGCCAAAATAAAAAATATTATGCATTATGGAACCATAATCTCTCTGTATACTTTCCAACTATCCCATAATCACAAACATAAACGCTCTCCCAAATATCATATTGCTTGAGCACAATGTAGACTGAGTTTCCCATAAGAATAAAAACCTCAGTATCTGAAAAGCCTCAGAAGGCCTGAAGATACGGAGCTGCTGAAATAAATAGATAAAAACAAACTGCAAGATCCCATAATGGTTTTTAACACAAAAAAAAGGTTATTCCAATACATAAATATCATTGCTTGCAGAAAACACAAAGCAGTCCAACATCAAGTGCAAGTTCATAATCAGACACAATAACAATCATTAAGTGGATTGAACTATCATGTTAGTATTTCTAATGTTTTATATTTTTATAATGCTTTATTTCAATGCTACTAGTATCTAACCCTATAAGATTTACAACATATTTCAAATCCTTATAAATATTTGTACAGTTATGATCATTTTGACTGATGTAGAATTAGAATGTACATTTTACCACTACCGATCTGCAGACATTCCATACAAAAAAAGTACAAACACCCACTATATCCAGTAAGCACACACAAGCACAAACATTATATCATAGACACATTTAGCAGAGCAAATAAAAATAGCAACTCAAAAACACATAACAAGCCATCGTGAAGAGATCAGGTATAGACAGTGATTAGTGGTGGTGGTGGTGGTTTAGTCATTCAGTCGTGTAAGACTCTCCATGACTCAATGGAACACAGCACAACAGGCACATCTATCATTATGTCCCTGGTCATGCTTATCCATAAAGTTATCTTGGCAAATATATTGGAGTGGGTTGCCAGTTTCTTCACCAGTGGACCGCAATTTGTCTGACCTCTCTGCTATGACCTGCTCATCTTCGGTGACCCTACATGGTATAGCTCACAGCTTCATTGAGGCACACCACAACAAGGTAGATTAGTACAACAATGTAAAAAGAAACTAATCAGTATAGTCCAAACACAATGTTACTGTAAAGATTTCATATACTCTTAATGAAATAGCAGCTCACACAACTAATGTTAACATATCAAACATAGTCAATTACTGACCAACACAGCACATAAACATACACAGCTAGCACAATGCATACGAGCAGCTAGGGAATAGTCTAACATTTAAATCCTTTAAATAAAAACTGTGCACGTAACAAATGCTAGTTCAGTCCCAAAGTAAACCCTCTTAAAATAGTAAAAGCAGTTTTCGTATACAGATTAACAACTAATATAGGGTCAAAGAGGAAATTTATCTTCAACGGTTAGTGAAGTAATTATAACTGCACAATCATGTAAAGATGTAACTATCAACAGAAAATGTGTAAAATCTTTTCATTTGAAGCTTTTTTCATTATCTATATTTGTAGAAAGATACCACTGTGATAGCATGTATGACACTCAAACTGTTTATTTAACTTGACCATAAGCAGGAGTATCTGCAACGCAAGATTTATTGAGCTTAGAGACACATTCCATCAGGTTCTGAATAGACCAAAAATTACAAGCCTCTTATTACAGTCTTAATTTTTTAGTGGATTGACATATGGGTAGATTTAAGTTTTTAAAAGCTTACCAAATGTTAGACAAAAGTTTTGTTTTAAAAATATTAAAAAAAAATGTTATTACTGGGGGATATAAAACATAGGTCTACTGATTTCTGGATGGAGAAGTGAATTTACTGTACTGAATTGTCTAGTTCCAAATGAGCCTCTTTTAACAAGTGCCCTTTTCTTTCTTTCTGGGTATTATAGTCTTATGAACACCAATACATCAATAATCACCCATTTTCCCTGGCACATAAATAATTTTAAAGCTGAAGTTATGAAATAAAAACAACACTTACCTAACATCCAGAACAGTCTGGGTTCCCTACAGAATCTGTATTAGAAGTGTGTTGAAGACATTGACTTCCTGGGAAAAAAAATAATAAAATCATATTTTTTAAAATAAAAGTTACATACTCAGATGGATATCAGGCTAAGTGCAGATGCTATAATTGACTTCTGAAATGTATAATTTAAATAGAAAAAAACTTGACTGCAATCTCTCGCAAAACTTGTCAACAAAATTAAAATAAATAACAGGGTAATTGAATCAGAGTGAACTAAACCGTTAATGAGCTGAAAACATGTAAAGCTACTGGCCAAATGATTTCACTTGCATTTATGTCTTTATTTTAAGAATGTGTTTGCCACACAACCAAATGCCCTTTTATGGAGGACACCATTTTTAACAAGATGACTACGGCAAATATTATAATAATCCCCAAACCAAACAAGGATCTCATGAGTTGCACAAAAAGATCATATAATACTTTTGATCAATGTAAAGCTAATATTATTGCTGAAAATATTGGCTAAATATTTCTTCCCTACTTTGCTCTTTTTTGCTTTTTCTATCCATACACTATAATAAATAGTCTCAAACTTATGTCACAAGAAAAACGATAAATAACACATAAGCACAACGTTAGTTGCCTACATTTTCATGCTATATATTCTGTTATGCAACTTAAAAACAGTATTTCTACAGTTTTCACTATCTAATATCTTGAGGACAAATTTTACACACTCAACCCCTCTCTCAATGCCAATAACTTCATAATAATGTAAATTTACAACTTTTGCTTCATGTTGGTAAAGCTTGACTCAACTTTCCTCTTTAAGTCTCCTATCCATCCCCTTACAAATCTTAGATCCCAATTCAATTACAAGCCCTGATCTTGCGGGTTACAGGCCTTATGTCTGTAGGCGCTATTCAATTGAAAAAGCCTGCATGTTTAGGGTTGAAAGTCAAAGCCGTAAACCATGCACTCGTGCATAGCATCTCAGGGTGGGAACATGATCATTTAAGCCAGACAGTAACCACCCATTTCGAAACAGCCAATAGAAAATTAGTCCGCCATCATAATGGCAGTAAAACATTTAGGTTACATGTCAATCATTTAGGTTCAGGGGTACGATATCGATGGGCCACGCAAACCCTCAAAATACAAAATAATAAAAATGAATGCCAATGCTGTTCTAGTCCATACGGGTGGCCTGATATGCATTAACTCATTGATTCCAGAGATAGATATAATTCCGAAATGACACATAATAAAATCTGATTTTTTATTGCCGATTTATGAGTTTGAGACTGTTGTGCAATTAATTATATTGTCTTTCATTGCTTTCCCTGTCATTTACAGTGCAGTATTGATCTTTTATTTGCATTTACAGTGCTGCGGAAAGGGATTAAACCCCCTTGCGTGGTCCTCTCTAGCACTCATAGGATTTTCTCCTACATTTACGGGTGTGAAAACCTTTGCGGGCTTGGGGAATTGTAGCAATTGAATAGTGATTTGCGATTTTTGCAATCGTAACTCTTGCGGATGGGAAATATCAAAGTCTTTGGGAAACTGTACTTTCCGGGTTTAACAACAGCAAGGTTTTGAAGGCCGAAACCCGTAAACCATTTGGAGCCTGCAAAAAGATGCCAATTGAATAGCAAATTAATTTAAGGCCTCACTTACAGTTTCCAGTAACTTATGATTGCTCATTTGAATCGGGCTCATTGTGTCTATTGAACATCTCCAGATTTGTTCCCTTCAGAGCACAAGCAAGAAATTCCAATAAGTATTACATGAAGTTTGAAGCGTGACATTTGGCCATGTGTGCTATGATGTGATGCTTCAAGGACTATTGGAGAACTTCTTCACTTCTATGTTATCACTTTGGACAGATTTACTAAAAACTATCATTTCAATGATAGCTCCAAGATTCACAAGTTTGTACATGTGCCCAAAGGGTTGCTGATCCAAATACTACATGTTATTGCTGGGTAGAAATTAATGACTGGTTTAACCATTTTAGGTTAACTTCAATTCTCTTTTCAATTAGTTCAAATTTTTTCTTTTTTTAACTCTTTAATTTTAATTTTAAATAATTTACCAATAAATCGTGTAAAACAATATTAATTAAACAAAAGTGAAAAAGTTACATTTAAACAATTTGTGAATGGGGGGTATAGGAAAGATACTAAAAATAAAAAGGGATAAAAGAAAAGGGGAAAAGGGTCGAATGAAAGAAACATTTTGTATTAGTATACAATATTTGTTCGATATGGATTAAGTGGCATTGTTATTATAACATTATACTGCATATTCTGCTTGAAACTCAAGGTCTCCACATATTATTACAAGTATATTATTTTTATATAATAAAGACCTTATATTGATATTTTTTATTCAATGACTAAAGAGCTGCCTTCAGGTCTATGTTTTTTTTCTTTTTAAAATATGTAAACTAGGGAAGCCATTTAGTTTCAAATGGAGTTAGGGAGCCTTTCAATCTTGCTGAAAAAAATATCTTAAGCAATTAGAGGTAAACTTTGAAATAATATTTTTTGGGGAATTGCCCATTTTATTATTCATAAACACAAATTTCAAGTTGTACTCACTGATGTCATATAAGTCAGAGAGGTTCAAAAATGTATAATTGAGTGCAACTTGTAAACATCTTGATTGATTCAATCAATATCTTTTCAGCAAATATTTCAATTCTCAAAGAAACTACAAATCACAAAAAAATCAACAACAGAAACCTTTTTTATAAATGTATTATAAATGTGAAGAAAATTTTATTTTTGTTAGTGAATAACCACCTGCCAACATAATACACTGAGAAATCCATTGGTACTTTAAAATGAATGTTGTATTTATTTAGCATTGTTAGATTATGTCTAAAATAATTTGTTTTTATATCCCGAGGCCAGATTTTTAATATACCTTTTTCCACATATATAACCATCCACTCTCACAAACACATATGAGCCACCATTGTTATCTCAAAGCAGCAGAAATGCCTTCCCTTTAATGCACATCTAAAAGTCTTGAATAGATCAAATAAAAATTAGATTTACTAATGTAGAGAAATTTGGAACTTTCATTGAGGTCACATATGTGAATTAGAGACTGAATGGGTCTCTCCTAGAATTCTTAAATAATATAAGATCTCTGCTCCTTAAAGTATCTAACCTATACAGTGGAACTTCCATGTTCGTCAGCCCCTATATTCATCAAATTCTATATTTGTCTCTGATCTCATACTTATCCTCAAAAATCCAATATTTGTCCTGAAAAATCCAATGTTTGTCTAAACATCCAGTATTCATCATTAAAACTCTACATTCGTTGTATTTTTGGCAAAAAGAATGCTCCAATATTCATCCTAAAAAAGTCAAAAACAAATTAGGGGGAACTCTTTGGCAGACAGCAAATTTTACTTTGAGAACAAGGAAGCCCAGAATGTTTGGGGGAGAAGTTTTAAGGGAAAAGGACTGAGAAGGCCCAGGTCTAAGGCAACATATTTTCATAGGACACTTGGCTTCATCTAGTTATCTGTGCATTGCTATGGAATAAAGCGTATATATTCAGAAAAATGTCATATCTGTCTGCAAGTATACCGGCCATTGTCATAATGTAGTGTATATATGATACTCATATAACTTTCCTCAATCACTCCACTGGCTTCCCTTAGCCTCAAGAATAAAATTTAAAATCATGACCCTAACTTACAAAGCCCCCAACAATAATGCTCCCCCTTACATCTCTGCTCTCATCTCCAAATACTCCCCCACACGCCCTCTTCTTTCTGCTAATGACCTTCTTCTTTCTACAACTCTTGTCACCTCCTCTCACTCCCGCCTCCAGGACTTTTCTTGTGCTGTCCCTAGTCTCTGGAACTCCTTGCCTCGCTCCCCCAGATTATCCTCTTGCCTCAAAACATTTAAAACCTCACTTAAAACGCATCTCTTTAAAGAAGCATATCACCTTCCACCCTAACACACTTATCCACCTATCTCTCCCTCTTTTACCACTCACTATCCCTTAGATTGTAAGTCTGCAAGTACTTTGGGAATTCACCATGGACATATCTGAACCTAATTTATGTACAGCGCTACGGAATATGTCGGTGCGTTATAAATAAACTATAATAATAATACATATATGTGTGTGTGTTGGTAGTATTCTTAGAACGGGGACAGTACAGCAGAAGTGTCTGTGAAGTGTGTAGGTCCTACTACACTTTATTTCTATTTTTTTTATTGTGCAGACATGGTGGCATGTGTGTTGTGTAAGGAATGGACATAAAGTTCAGCCCCCACTGTGCTGGAAGCCACAATGGAGCCAGAAGGACATTTTTTGTATAATTTATGCATTTTCTAATTTCACAGCAATACTGTTTTAGATGCAATTGTAATTTCAAGAAAGGAATTGATTTTAAGGATCACACATTAAATAAAGCATAATCAATATGTATATCCCTCTTGTTTTAGACTTTGCATTGGTTACGCCACCAGCTCTGTTTTGAAATTCTTTCCAAGCAATGTAGTTTTTAACACCACAATGTTGATTAGGGCTCTGTTACACAGATGTGTCTAGTGGTAAAGGACATGACCGCAAAGCTTCCATGCTGGGGGTACATGAAACCAGAGAAGCTTGATGTCTACTCTACATATCACTCTAATTCAACATCCTTATCAGATAAAAGAGAATCAGGAAATGACTTAGTCCCCTGATAGCATTGCCTAAATCAACCTACAATAATACACCTGCTACGAAATCCTACATTTCTGGAAGTGTATAGTAATTTTAGCATTGATCTATCTATTTATTTACCATTTACATTTTAGTAAAGTCTGATCAAATATTGACAGCTTTTTTACTGCATTACAAATTGTTACATAACACACATACCATATGTTGCAGTTCAAATTATACCAGCTGTTATTTAATTGCTATTGATAAAATATTTATAAAATGAACATTTAATTAATTAATTTCACTAGGTGATGTTTTTTATTACATCATTAAATTTGTTTTAACAATACATTTCAATATCAACTAATTTGAGAGTTGACAATAAAAAATAATAAATTGGATATTTTTTGTAACTGTTTAACTTGTATTTTAAATATAACAAAGGAGGATGTACATTCATCCTGTGAGTTTAGGGAATGGGGAGTGGTTATTTTTTATTAAGGTTTATTAGGAGATTAGGTGTAGGTAACCAAATCTAATTTTGTAATCAAGCAAGTAAGTGTGGTCACCCTTGTGGTCAGAAACATAATTGTGACTAGTATATTTTTGGTATGATTATTTGCAGGTATAGTTATAGGGGAGGCAGTAGTGCTTCTCGGGTAGGCCGTAAGGCCATCCATTCCTTTATTGACCCACACTTTAGATATAACGTATGTAATGTTGTGTATATGCAGTGTGGTAGGGTAATGCTTGGGTGATAGGTCAATCTATTACATTAGTTTTCTCTTTCGATTTCATAAGGTTTAGACTGGGTGTAAGAACTGAGGGGGGCGAGGGAGACAAATCCCCCCAGACTTTTCAATGTGTGTGTTTATGTGTTCATAGGTTGTGTGGTATTTTTATACGGTATGCAGTATCCCCCCAGATTTTCTTTGGCTCCTACACCCATGGACTTTATAGCAAAGGTAGTGAATTATGTTTTACAAACACCAGGGTACATATCTGTTTGTGAACTCCAGAATCTCTGTTTTTCTATAGGTATACATACAAATCATTTTACATAATGGCATCCTAAAGGGTGCAGGATTGTAGATTGCATAGTGTATGGGCGAACATTTTACTGGTATCCAATTTAAGGGATTACATTCTTCATCATGGATTTATGGTAAATGAGTAATTAAGTTGAGGTCAAGAAGTCCTGATTCGGACCCAGATCCTACTATCTGTACCTATATATATATATATATATATATATATATATATATATATATATATATATACAGATATAGGAAAGTCAAGCACAGCTTTACGATGTGTTATTCTTTTTAGACACATTCCATATAGCTGTTGAATGTATGTTATACAATTGTAATGTCAGATGTAACTGTAAGTTATATATGGTTGCAAAGTGTAAATTACCTGTATTTCCTTCTTGATATAAATATTAATCAAGTTGTCAAGAAGTTTCTATCTACAAATGAGCAATACATAATGTTCTTAATCTGTTTTCTGTAAATGTGGAAGAGGTTGTTCATCAACTACAGAGGTGACCTTTAAATGTGTGGAAGCTGTCCATTCATATGTGACTTTAACTAAAAAAATGCAAAAAAAACATTTAATTAAAATTGTAAGACTGGCACAGTTATTCTTCCCTTCAACATTATCCAAAATATGATGGATTTTATGAATTGATATGGAAAAGGGTTAATTCTGAAGGTAAGCAATTTGGTAATTGGAAAGTGCATGGCCATATGTACAAAAGGCTAAGTTGTTGAAGAACTGTTAGAGATGTGATAATATATGAATTGTGAGGTTTTCCAAGATATCTTCAAATTCATCACTTTACTCTTTTATATATCTCAGAAGCAGGACAGATTTTACCATTATGTTGCCTCTAGGCTATTTTCATAAGTGGCGTGCCAGGTGTCACCAAGTCTGGATTTAACCTAGAAGACGTGAGGAAAGAGTTGGAGAAAAGGCAAAAGCAAAAGAAAGACTAAATGAGGAATAGAAAGAAAACAGTGATAGAAGGGAGAATGTGAACACATAGGAGAAATCTCGATAGATAGGTATTGAAACAAGGCAAGCTCGTAATGGTAGAAGGGGAATGAGGGTTAGGAGCAGGACCTGAAAGACAAGAAATTGAGTAAATGGGAAAGAGGGGGAATAGGCAAGAGGAGAAATACAGATTTGTCATAGAAATCAAGGAAATGTGCAAGGGAACACTAGAAAAAGATGGAAAAGTAGAACAGAAAAATAAGCACTTACACAAGAAAGGGCAATTGGGGTTGGGTGAATTGGTGAAACATGTAGTGTAGGGGAAAGGGAAGAAAGTCAAAACTAAATAAAAGGATCAGATATGAAAATAGGAAACCTTGTCTATCCCCTTTTTAAATTCTGTCTCCCAATGTCCTGGTCTAAATCTACATGTCTGATTCTGTGTTTAGTTGCTAAAATGAAAGAACATTGTAGGTAGTAATTTCTGTTATATTTCTGTTTATATTTATATTATATTTATATATATATTATTATTATCTTTATTTATATCGCGCCAACATATTCCGTAGCGCTGTACAGGGGTTTAGTACATGGCAAAAAACAAACTTAACACCTTATAAAGAATGGAGGGCCCTGTTTTTGAGCATATAATCAAATGTACATAGTGCTTGTTCCCAAGACACGGACGCATGATTGAAAACTCACAAACTTACAATCTAAGTATATATTCTTAATACCGTATTTTCACAGACCTGAAATTTATATTATTTGAGAAGACAAAATACACTATCACCCAAACTCTACATGAATTTCAAATACACTTGGTCTTTAATTGATTTATTAAGTTATTACTATAATAAGAAGAACTGACACAACTTGGCAGCACTTGGCCACTTATTTAGTACTAGTAACAGCAAAACACTTAATCAACCGACTAACTTAAACTCAAATAATTTAGTTATTTTGCATTTCCTTAAAATGTTACAGTTTTTGTTCTTCCTTAACAAAAATATAATTAGTACAGTTAAAGCAGACATTTTCAAAAGTTAATACTAAAGATCTATGTCCTACAATAGGTTCTGTTTATTCAAGTGAACTTCTGAAGCTATTGTGACCACCCCCTAATGGGTAAGAGGTGATAGATTTAGCTGGACCAATCTCAGATAAACTGTTGCAAAAGCTGTAGAGGGATACAGCTCATTAACAGTTTAACCATACAGTGCAAGCTTTGAAGTCTTGGGTGTCCAAACAATCATTACAATGCTGGCCCCCTGCCAAGCAGTGCTACTGTAGAGCTCTGAAGCCCTCCTGAAAAACTCATCTGAACAGCAGTTGTCAAGATGGGAATAGTAGTGTGCATGTGGCACTCAAGCAGTGATGACACCTTTTAATTACTTCAAATAAGTTTGAATGTACATAACTGAACTGGTTTAGCCATTAGAACTGGATAGGCCTGAGCAATAAAAAAGACTTTGGTCATTCCTTAGAATCTGGGCTTTAGATGTTTTGGGGTTCCTTTTGTAGTTCACAAAACGCCAGCTGGACCTGCTGTCTGAAGTCATTCTATTTTTGGAGCCAGTAATATCCTACAGTGATAACTTAAGACGCCAGGAAAGTATGCAGAATGGTAGAGAATTCTACCAATTATCCCAAGGACAACACTCAATAACAATTAAAAAAAGATCATTACCCAAATAAAGATAGTGAACATAAAACCTCCACATTTTTTCAAGGGGATCTATGAGATGTGATCGTCCCATATTTTAAAATTAATTAAAGAAGACAATTAACAAAATGTTGTAAACCTAATAAACAAAGTTACTACCATTTATTTTGTATAAATTATTTGCTACCAAAGCAGCAAAAATACATGGCAAAAAATTACTATAGAAAGAAACCAGAATAGCTGCATTTAGATGCCTTTGTTGTCATAAAAATATGTTTTTCTCTTGTAATGATCTTTCCCGGTGCAAAGGTAAAGGGATCCTTCACTATTATCTTCTCCTCTACTCTTCCATCTACCTTAAAAATCCACAGCACAAATAACACTTTTAATCTACAGTTTGGATAATATTGTCTGCGCACAGAAGACATTATTCCTTATTATGGCCTCCAAAGACAGGCTAACACTATGTTATACTCTGACTCAACCAGTTTGGTTTATTAAAAAAAAAAGATATATGTTCCATTAGACACGCTGTACGGATGTCCTTGATCACAGATCACATTTGTTCCATTCACCAGGATCATTATCCTTTCGGCTGGTTAATCACTTTAAGGGCTCAGTCCATCAAATGATTGTGCTCCATTTTATACATAGAAAAAAAAAAACATGGTATTCAAAAATAATGCTTTGTAAACAAGGAAAAAGAAAATCCAGATTATAAATGAGTCAAGCATGCTTGGAAACTAGATCTACACTAGATATGAAAATAAGTAGGCATGAATATTTCGGACTATACTGTTAGAAATTAAATTAAAAAGTGTGCTATTTAGGTTTGCTAATTGACAATACTTGAATTTCATAAAAAAAAAAATATTTATTGTTTTTTTTTTCATTATCTATTTTATTAGCATTTTTGAAATACCATTTTAGAATTGGAATTTTTTTTTAAAGAAATCTCAGCTCTTTTCATCAGAGATCAAGTGAGAAGAGCTGAGATAACTTGAGAAGGGCTTCCAAATAGGAAGTAAATCAGGAGATAACATGAAATGCACTTGAGATGCTTAGTAAATTTCATCCATTATCTTAAGCAGAATAACTCGATGTTATGGGTTTGAATAAATTGCTGGGCACTAAATCAAATTGTTAGAAATAGGTGTTTAAAAATCTATACAGGACTTTTGGAAAGTTAATATGAGATCCAATATTATTTTTTATTATCATGATAGAAATATTGAATGTTTGAACAATATTTTCTAGCCACATGGAAGCATTAAATCATAAACACTGTGACCCAAAAAATTAAATCAATTTCAGGTGCAGCGCAATACAGGAGAACTCAATAATGCTGCATAATTTACTGTGAAATTTAGTAAGATTTTTTTAGTTGTGATTCATGTAAGTAGTGGAAACTCATATATGCAAACGTCAAGTAACTACTCATAATATGGGCAATAAATGCACATAAGTTATAACAGAGTAAGGCTATATATACTGTTGAAAAAAATAGATCACTTTGATTACATTAAATGGACACTAAAATCATTTATTTGCAATCATACATTTAAAGGAATATGTTTTCAAATGTTGCACCTCCATGGAGCATTCAAATAAGAGTTGGAGGAAAGTCCTGACAGTGTGCCCGATTCACCGTAAGTTATTTTGCTATTCAATTGGCGTATTTTTGCGGGCTACAAACGGGTTACGGGTTACGGTCTTGAAATCCTTGCAGTTGTTAAAACCGGAACTTACAGCCTCCCGAAGCCTTTGATGTTTCACGTGAGCAAGAGTTCTGAGCACTAAAATTGCAAAATCGCTATTCAATTGCTTCAATTCCCCAAGCCAAATTGGGTACCAAATTGAGTACCAGATAGGACTTGCAAGGGGGTTTATCCCCTGTCAGTAGCACTGTAAATGCAAATAAAAAATCAATACTGCACTATAAATAACAGGGGAAAGTGATGAAATGCATTAGAATTAATCTCAAGCTCGCAAATCGGCAATACGTTTTTTTTATGTTTCACTGGTTATATCGATCTCGGAAATAAATTAGTTAATAAATATCAGGCCACCCACATGGACTAAAACAGTATTGGCATTCATTTTTATTATATTTTATTTTGTGGTTTTGCGAGTTCGATCACATATTGGACCCCAAAACGCTAATGATGGCGGTCTCATTTTCTATTGGCTCTAAATGCATAGTTACGGCCTTGCTTAATTGATCATGTTCCCGCCCTGAAATGCTACATACGATTGCATGGTTTACGGTTTCGGCTTCGGCCCCTATTTAGATCACATGCATCACTTTGTATTTGAAAAAAAGCACATTTTTGTTCCATTTTATAATACAAAGTAGTCTAATTTTAGGACCAAGTAGCAGTAATGTAAATTATGTTTGTGAAATATAAATATGCGAGTTAACCTTATTTATATTTATTATTAAATCAATTGAATATTAGAATATCTTTTAACCTGTACATATTTTGGAGGACAGTCTCACAGAGGTTCCAAATATAGTATACCGTATATACTCGAGTATAAGCCTAGTTTTTCAGCCCTTTTTCTAAGGCTAAAAATGGCCCCCTCGGCTTATACTCGAGTCACTCTTTCCCCCCCCCCCCGTGTCTCTCTAACCCTCCTTGTGTCTCTCCTCCCCCTGTGTCTCTCTACCCCCCATGTCTCTCTAACCCCCCCGTGTCTCTTTCCCTCCCCCTCCTCATCCTCAACCCCCCCTCATTCTAACCCCCTCATACTACCCCTCTAAATACCCCCCTCTCCCCTCACTTATCTGCTCCGGCCAGAAGGAGCGGAGGCCCAGAAGGAGCTGAGGCCGGAGCAGGTAAGTGAGGGGAGGGGGGGGTGTTTAGAGGGGTAGTATGAGGGCGGGGGTTTAGAATGAGGAGGGGAGGGTTAGAATGAGGGGGGGTTGAGGATGAGAAGGGAGGTTGAGGAGGGACTCGAAATATTTTACCCAGTATTTTGTGGTAAAATAGGTGCCTCGGCTTATACTCGGGTCGGCTTATACTTGAGTATATACGGTAATTTAAAATTACAGGTAACTTCATCAGTTGAATGTTGCATATTCCTAAAAAAAAAAAAGATTGAAGTTTGCATTTATGAACTGTCAGTTAGCCTTTCTGATCCATCCACAAAAATAGGTTGATGTTTTATCTTAATGAGAAATTATTGCATTTAATTATTGATAAGCCCCTTAAGGAATTGTTTTTGGCACAATCAACTACAAAAAAAATAAACTATGCATGCCAGTACTCAGCCATCTCCACAGAAAACAATGGTGGGGTTTCTCAGTAATTAAAGGCCACTGTAGTGCATTAATAAGCAAAGCTCATGTTTGTTTGTTGGGCATAGATAATAAAACACAGTTTGCTGTTTAAAGTGAGTAAAATTTATCTTTTATCTCACATTTTACTTTGTCAGCTTTCTTGTTGAGCAGAGTTGCTTATCTCCACCTCCCTCTGCATATTAGGGGGCGTAGCCAAATCTGCCTGGAAGCTGAACTAATTAATATTAACATTATTATTATTATTGTACCAACATATTTCATAGCGATGTACATGGGTTACATTCAAGGCAAAAACAATAGCAGTATTAACACTTTGCAGAGGATGGAGGGCCCTGTCTTTGAGCTTAGAATCCAGTGTCCAAAATAATTTCCCCTAAGCACCATGCAAGAATGAAAACTCTCAAACTTACAATCTAAAGACTAATTAAGAAAAGCCTGACAGACTCTGGATCAGACTGAGCATGCTCAATAAAAGGTGTAGGGTCACTGCGAGGGGCCTATGAAGGAGTTGTAAGCAGGTTACAATAGAGCTGTTAAATCTATCCAAGAAGTGGCGATAATTTTGTGATCGGGTGGAGCCATTGACATCATCGCGTTATGGATTAAAGTCCTCTAGGACCGGGAATGTTTGCCAATTATGCCAAAACCAGGGGTCGAAGAAAAACGTTTATTCAAATCTGTGCAGTTTGAAGGCACAGAGGAACAACGTGCAAATTCTGAGCAATTTGTTAGACGTTCATTGGCTAATTCACCCCTCCAATAAGGGGTCTATTTGACCATCTGGGGTGTTAACATTTGAAGCTGCCTTATTCTTAATCAATACTTGCGTTTAAAACATTATTATCTCAAAAACTGACAGTTCAAAACGATCTTTTTTGGCCGTATGTCAGCCTTACAGTGTCACACTTATTATAAGGTATAAACTTATGAAAGGACATCTCATTATGTTCTATTCTCCTGTAGACTGAAGTACATAATTTGAACTAATAAGGCTCTGAAGATTTAACTCTTTGTTCACTCTTAATCCATCCTGCTTCCAAGCTCCATGATGATACAGCTCCCAGGCAGAACAGGCTACGCCCCCTAAGAGGTGGAGAAAGAAAGCTGTGCTTAAAGACAAAGCAGATCATTTAAAAGTAAGGAAAAATATTACCCCCTATTTATTTTAAACTGCATACTGTTTTTTGTAGTCTATGCCCAAAAAACAAACATATGAGCTTTACTTGTAAATGCACTATAGTTTTTTTCTTCTTGAAAATTATCTTTATTTTACATATATATATAAATTTCAACAAAAAACATTCATACATTCTTTGTACTGTGAAGCAGCACAGGTGTGACGGCGGCGTAATACAAAGATTCAACTTTATTCATAAAACACGGCTTTATGCAGTGAGAATACAACGCAAAACATCAGCCTTTATTCATACACACATATCATCATGCACTATTTTTTTTGCCGTCATTCAGTTGTTTCCAACTCTCTGTGACCTCATGAACCGTAACACACCATGGTCATGCTGATCTACTTACATTCCTATTAAATTAATAGCCTGTATCGTCATCAGGAAGCCTGCAAGAGCTGCTTGAAATTCGGCTGTGTTACATAGCTATTAAATTAGAACAGGCCACGAATTACGGGCTTGAGACGCAAACCCGTAAATAATTTGGAGAACATTGGATGCGAGGCCGTGAACATGATCAATTAGTCAAACCTGGAGTTACGGGTTTAGATGGAGCCAATGGAAACAGAGATCGGCATCATTGCGTCACAGAAAAATGGAGGTTGGATTTCAAAGTCTTACGGGCTACAATGACAAAGTTACGATCAGAGCCACATTCCGGATATAATGCAATATTCATAAAGCCGTAAATATGATATTCTATCACATAGGAGTTCCATTATATGTATCAACACATTGATTGCCGGGATCGATATAACACGGAAATAAACATGAAATAAAGTATTTTATTTGGCCAATTTGTGAGCTTGAGAATGTTGTGCTATTAATTTTAAGACCTAACATGCCTTTCTGTTTTAATATAAGTACAGTAGTGTGTGTATATTTGCATTTACAGTGCTACGGATTGGACTTTACCCCTCTAGCGGGTCCTCTCTAGTACCCATGACTTTTGGGCTCTGTTTGCGGGTTACGGGCTTGAACGCCAGGGAATTTGTTGCAATTTAATAGCATGATTGGAAATGTAACAGTTACAGGCTTGACAGATCAAAGGATTTGCAGCCGCACAGTTCAAATTTTCATGTGCCGTAGCCTTTTCTCGCCATTACCCCGCAAGTCACTGACGGGTTACTTTACGGGTCTAATTTAATAGCTGTAAGTCTTGTGAGCTACGTTACAGGCTATGGTTTTACATGTTGAGATAATCTAATAGGGCTGTTTTCATGACAGAGATACTGGAGTGGGTTGCCAGTTCCTTTTCCAGTGGGCCTCTGCATACAGCTCCTGGTATTCCTAGGTAGTCTCTCATCCAAGCACTGACCAGGTCCAGCCCTGCATTTCTTCAAGGTGGTGTGACCTCTTGGTTCCCTGACCAGAATCGAACACAGGTCGCAGAGGTGAAAGCACCAAATCCTAACCACTGGATCACCAGGGAACCCTTTATTCTTTAAATGAAATTGTTTCTCATTAATATAAGATTTCAACCTCTTTGTGTGGTTGACTGACAGCTCAACTTGAATCATATTTTAATGTGGGAAAAAGCATTTTTAATAACATGATAAAGTACTTGTTATTGCCTATAGTTTAAACCATATTTGCAACCTACAGTGGATATAAAAAGTCTACACACCCTTGTTAAAATTCAGGTTTCTGTGCTGTAAAAAAATGAGACAAAGATAAATCATTTCACCTTTAATGTGACCTATAAACTGTACAACTCAATTGAAAAACAAACTGAAATCTTTTAGGTAGAGGGAAGAAAAAATATAAAAATAAAATAATATGGTTGCATAAGTATGCACACCCTTAAACTAATACTTTGTTGAAGCACCTTTTGATTTTATTACAGCACTCAGTCTTTTTGGGTATGAGTCTATCAGCATGACACATTTTGACTTGGCAAGATTTGCCCACTCTTCTTTGCAAAAACACTCCAAATCTGTCAGATTGCGAGGGCATCTCCTGTGCACAGCCCTCTTCAGATCACCCCACAGATTTTCCACAGGATTCAGGTCTGGGCTCTGGCTGGGCCATTCCAAAACTTTAATCTTCTTCTGGTGAAGCCATTCCTTTGTTGATTTGGATGTATGCTTTGGGTCATTGTCATGCTGAAAGATGAAGTGCCTCTCCATTTTCAGCTTTCTAGCAGAAGCCTGAAGGTTTTGTGCCAATATTGACAGGTATTTGGAACTGTTCATAATTCCCTCTATCTTAACTAAGGCCCCAGTTCCAGCTTAAGAAAAACAGCCCCAAAGCATGATGCTGCCACCACCATGCTTCACTGTGCGTATGGTGTTCTTTTGGTGATGTGCAGTGTTGTTTTTGCAGCAAACATATCTTTTGGAATTATGGCCAAAAAGTTCAACCTTGGTTTCATCAGACCATAACACCTTTTCCCACATGCTTTTGGGAGACTTCAGATGTGTTTTCTGCTAAATGTAGCCTGACTTGGATGTTTTTCTTTGTAAGAAAAGGCTTTCGTCTTGCCACTCTACCCGATAGCCCCGACATATGAAGAATACAGGAGATTGTTGTCACATGTACCACACAGCCAGTACTTGCCAGATATTCCTGCAGCTCCTTTAATGTTGCTGTAGGCCTATTGGTAGCCTCCCAGACCAGTTTTCTTCTTGTCTTTTCATACATTTTGGAGGGAGCTCCAGTTCTTTGTAATGTCACTGTTGTGCCATATTTTTTCCACTTGATGATGACTTCACTGTGTTCCATGGTATATCTAATGCCTTGGAAATTCTTTTGTACCCTTCTCCTGACTGATACATTTTAACAATGAGATCCCTCTGATGCTTTGGAAGCTCTCTGTGGACCATGGCTTTTGCTGTTGGATGTGACTAAGAACATTTCAGGAAAGACCAACTAAAGCAGCTGAACTTTATTTGGGGTTAATCAGAGGCACTTTAAATGATGGCAGGTGTATGCTGACTCCTATTTAACACGATTTGGATTGTGATTGCTTAATTCTGAACACAGCTACATCCCCAGTTATAAGAGGGTGTACAGTCTTATGCAACCACATTATTTTTCTCCACCTAAAAGATTTCAGTTTGTTTTTCAATTGAGTTGTACAGTTTATCGGTCACATTAAAGGTGGAAAAAGTTCTGAAATTACTTATCTTTGGCTAATTTTTTTACAGCACAGAAACCTGAAATTTTAACAGGGGTGTGTAAACGTTTTATATCCACTGTAGACTATATGGAGGTATGGTCAAACACTTTGCCGCTCATGCCCCCAATATGTCCTCTTTTAAAGGAATAGTCCATGGTTAAGAGATAACTCAATTTATTCCAGTCCAACCATGGCCCTCCCTGTTTCTCTGATACATCTTCTGTTGTTTTTTTTCAAGATTCCATGAGAAAGAGGAATTCTGGGAGAGTATATATTTTTATAGTAAGTATGCATTTTAGACCATAATGCATATCCTAATATATAGACACTTTGATTAAGCTTCTGCTATTGTTATTGAATTAAAACTTGTGTCTGGCTTTGACAAATTGAATTGTTATGAATTATGAGAAAATCCACTAATTGTTATAATGTCTAATATGACTGATTTCACACATTATTGTTTAATTAAAGTTTATTCGTGGCAGTTGAATTTGCAGCACTCCACAATCATGGCATGTTCTCTTGTAGGGTGAAAGTTAGCCATAGAAATAAAGCAAACTACCTATTCCCATTATGAGAACATTAAAAACACACATCTCAGTTTATGACTATAATAAATAGTTATAATAATGCCAGTAATGATTAGTAGAATCATTTAATTGCTCTCTTGAAGAAGACATTTCCTGGAATGAATAAAATAAGTGACCCACACTGTTAATTGGCAGAAACTTTAGACAATCCTCATTATCCCAATTCAAAATTATAACTGATTTCATGTTTTAATAATGTGCTGTCTCTGGTGTTATTGGTATTGGAACCTTTACACCAAGCCAATCCACAAGGAACCCCAGACAGGCTTTGCCTTAGGGGTAACACTGAAAGCAGGTGAAACAATTAGATGCTCCAGTGTTATCCTTGAATCCTGAATTTCCCTAATAATAGGTTTTGGAAAATTGCATTAAATTAGATGCTGATAAAAATTACTGAAAATGGTTCTGGGATCTGTAAGTGTCAACAACTCTTTTCACTTGTCCAACATTATTAGCTACTCTAAATGAGTTGCCCTTATAGATGAGCATTAGGGAAAACAGAATATTCTTTTCAAATATATAACATAACAACCGTAATATTTTTTATACTACTTCTCCTGGATTAGCCTTCTTACTGCGAAGGTTTGTTCTTCATTGTCTGGAGTTAAACATCTGGTTTCCATCTCTTTTTGTTACAAAGAAAGAATCTTGGGATGAAATCCGAATGACACTAACAGGGAATGAAAAGCTACAGTCTAAAGCAGTCTACAACAATCTCCAACCAATAATGCATTAAAAAGATGAATTCAGTATTTTTCATAATTTGTTGAACAAGTAAAGCACTTAAGGACACAGAAAATAAATACTTTATATAGAATATACACTAACTATAATGCAATAATATGCACCATAAGGAATATTTCCACATGGACAGACCAGAAGAAGTATTGAGAGATGCCTGTTTAAACATCCAACCTGCATATTGGTTATATCAATAAAGCCCTGTCAGCACTTCTTCGGGTATGTCATTACCTACAGTATTTTATGTGGTTCTGTAATCAGGTTTCTGCAACAAGACTTCCCTATGCAAATTATTTTAGAAGGTGAATTTATCGGACAAAACACATTGGAAAATAAATGAATGATGTTTCTTCCAAAGAGTTTGCTCTCTGAGGGCCTCATTCAATTGCAATTTAGCCAATTGAATAGGGCTCTATATAAGCACATTTTTTTTACAGAAGTACAGAAGTGTTTAGTTAGTGAACTTCTATCCAAAAACAAGGTCTTCACTAACTAAAAACTTCTGTAAAAAATATGCTCTGTGCTTATATAGAGCCCTATTCAATTGAATGATGACCTGAGTAGGACAAACCTACTTCCTGTATTGTCCGTTCTCTAAAGGTGCTCATCGCGGGGACCGTAAAGTAGGGGGGGTGGCTCGCAATGAGTGCTGAAGGTGCTCATTGCGATGCCCGTGATGAGCACCGAAGATACTCATCGCGAGGCCTATAAGTTTTTAAAGGGCAAATTGCTAGTAAACAAATTAACAATATAAACAACAAAGACTACATTGCTAAGAAGATTATTAATTCCCCCCAAAAATGGATATTCACACAAGAATGTAAAAATAAAATGTTTTATCCTCATTTCGCCTCTCTTGACCTCTGCTTGTAAGTCAGAACACTCCTTCTGAGCAATACCCTAGTCCTTAGTTTCATGTTTATAATTATACCTTAAACCAGATATGCATGGCACCCAAAGCAGTATATTTGCTCCCACACTTAAAATAATAATAGTAGCAATAGTAATAATAATTATAATAATTTAATAATAGAAATATTTGTAATAGTCTAACATCAAACTTCAACTCTCTCTCAACCTCACAGTGTTCTTCTACATCTGCTCCATTTTGTAAAACTATTTTAAGGTCCTTTAAATGAGACAATAAATACAGCTTTGCCTAACTGTCTCCTTCCTTCTGTCTATCTCAGTAATGAATTTCCATGTATCCTAATGCAACAACCTTTCAAACTTCAAAAAATAAGAACAAATATCTTAAGTCAGACATTGCAATTAGTTGCTGCCTAATGAATGAAGTCTCTAGGCTAAGGCAATCTCTCATATCTTAGAGAATGTAAGCCCTGGACAGGAGTGTTTGATCCATTTTTGGCATTAAATGCGCATAATGGATGCCTTGTACCTGCCCTATATATGTCCAAACTATTTCCTAATTAGTTGTTCTGGGAAAGAGTGTAAAGGTCAATAGTATGACAACATTATCATGGAAAATAATGGCAAGGTGACAACTGAGCCTTCTTTGGGTATAATTCCCATTTTATTTAGAGCTTTGTACCAACTTCATAAACATTAGTATTATTATATTTTATTTGAAGAGCTACAGAAAATTCCATAGCACTAGGGGTATAACTCGCAACATAACATGCCTCCTTATATTTTAACTTTCTGCCCTTTCTCAACGATTAAAATCACTCACGTCTACACCTATTTTTATTTTCTGGAAATATTTACTGCACATGTGTGGCTCCTCTTCAGCCTCTCTAAAATGTCTTGTCATGTTTCTAACCTTTCTTTGAAACTGTCTCTTCTTGGAAGGCTTTCTGTGCGTCGAGCACAACATCTGATGTCTCTTCTATACCCATGTCAGTTTCCCAAGTGGTTATGTTTTCTTCATTTTTTTATAATCAGTAGACAAATGTAAATTACTCTCACAGCATGTACCATAAATTTCTTCAGCTCACCAAATGACTTTCCACCAAACAAACATGAACGTTTCCATTTATCTATCTAAGCCACCATTAGTCAGATGGTATTCACTCATCATTCATTGTATCAGTCCCTACACTCGTCAAATGTCTTTAATGTCTATTTTGAAATCAACATCACAAAAAATAATAGTAATAACATTAGATGCAGTGATTGCACATACCTTCTCAGCAAATATGACCCACACTGCACTCTTTCCTCCACACATAATATTCATTTCACTTGTTTCTGTATCCGTTCCCATTTTATTTAAACACTCTTAAATTATTGGTCACTCATAAATGACCACTAAAGTACCTTTTGTATAGTATTTTCTTTTCAAGAAGTAATCTTTTTCTTGGGCAAAATGTTTTTATGCAGCAAAAAAATACATTCTGTCTTATTTTTTATCCTTGATATGCAATTGTAGTTAACGTGGCAGCAATATTTATGTTTGCTTACCAATTTTGTCACTTGGAGCAGACCTTGGATGCAGTTTATACTTTCATTCCTTTATGAAAGTGTTATCAACTGAGCTAAATGGAAATATTATATATAGAAAAAGGTCTCTCCCTTGTGAGAAACCATGGTAATAAAAAACAATGGCTACCCGCAGTAAAGCATAATAGGATATACTAGAAAATAATATAAAGGTTTCAATTATTTATATTTTTAATTTGATGACTTGTTTTATTCAAAAAATATTACTCATCAAGTAAAGTTCCTCATAAGAACATACTTTAAATATTAGAGCTCAGTTGTCCTTTAAACAAGCAGCTTTTTTCTTTTTTTTTCTCAGGATTCGCTGTAAATCTCTTACAGTACGATGAACAATAATTTTGTCATATGCCAATGTAATCATTAAATGTCATTGCACTATGCTATGGAATAATATGTACTGTCAACTTTGCTCTTTATTATGCCCAGTAAATGAATAATTTTGAAGAACACAACATAAGTATTAGTCTAAAACACAAAGGTAAAATTAAGTGTGACAGAATTGGGGTATCTTTGACATAAAGTTCAAGTACATAAAATGATATTACCTTAGAAAACATTGCCTTCTCCACTCTGTACTACATGTAATTGATGTATCCATCCCACTTCATTCCACTGCTCCAGCTCTATATCATTATTAAATATCACCAAGATCCTGTAACCAGTGACATTTAGAAGCCTTTACATATATTCTCTGGTGAGAACTATAAAGGATAAGAAGGTATCCAGGTAAAATACATATGTTTTAAAATGAAGGGATTAAACCAGTTTCAAGATGCATGTTGACATTTGAAACTGTTTACACCATTCTCATTTGTATAAGACTATAAACAATATACCTCGATGATTTCTATTTTGTCAGACTAGACACTGCTGTTTCATTATATCCCACTTTGAGTACTGCAATCCACTCCGAACTAGCATTGTCATCACTTGACTACTTCACTCTAGTCCAGTAATGGACAATCTATTTTAAGTAGAAGGAATGGGATGTAAATGTGGCCTCTTGACAACAGAATGTTGATACCATTTGTGTAGATATTAAGGGAAAGTGATATGTGCGGTAAAGGAGAGAAACATGTCAACTGCAAGAGAAAAGGTCAGTGTGTTATGGACGAGGGACATCATTTCCCACTCAAGAAAAGGAGGGGGTCACATGACAAATGATGACTTAACTACATTTGCTAATTTCAATCAGTGGGTATGCTTATTTCAAGGGGTAAAAAAGTTAAAAAAGTCGAGGTAATACCTCCACCCCACTACCTATGTTTTCTATGGAGCCTATTCATCAAATGAGATAAAATGTGAACATATTTCACAAAAAAAGCTATTAACAATTTTACAACAACTGTATTTCAAGGTATGCTTTACCACTATGTGCATGGGTGTAGGAACACAGGGAGGGGGGGGGGATGAGGGGGACAAATCCCCCCCAGATTTTTCAATGTGTGTAGAGAAGCCGTTGTGTAGTATTTTAATACTATATGCGGTATCACCCCAGATTTTCTTTGGCTCCAACACGCATGACTATGGGGGATATTAGTTAAGCTTCTGCATGAGTTGTGAAGTACTTTATAGGTTAATTTCCCCATAAGAAACATCTTAGCTATCAGAGATATCCTTTGAAACCCATTGAAAGCATAGTCATTCCAAAAGGATTACTCCTGCTCAGGAGAATTGAGATCTGCAATGCTTTTTTTTTTTATAGTTTGTAAAAGTGCATATTAATTTTCTTTATATAAAGTAAAAAGCTTTTCAGCATTGAAATATATTTTAATATTATTGGCAATGCTCTACATTTATAAAAAAAACAATACTATATATGCGTATATGTGAAAAGCCAGTAGAATGATCCCAAAAATGCAAAATGCATTGCAAACAAATCAGACAGCTTGAACATCACCATAAAGCATGCTAACAATTTTGTATGATTTTGCTGTCTATTTACAAGGGGATAACAACACAAATTCATACGCCATTAAACAAAAATGTTATCAGCCTTATTAAATTGCAATTAAGCCAATTGAATAGGGCTCTATTTTTAATTAGTGAACTTCTATCCAAAAGCAAGGTCATCACTAACTAAAAACTACTGTAAAAAATATTCTCTGTGCTTAAATAGAGCCCAATTCAATTGGCCAAATCGCAATTTAATAAGGCTGTGTATTTCTCTTTTCTATAAAGCTTTCTATATGCACACCAATTTTCATGTTTATGTTGTGTACTCTTTAATATGTTGTCAGGGTACCCACAAAATGGTCTAATCAGAGTTAAATGATTTATCATGCTACAAACATTTCTTTTTCTAGCATTATGACATATAACTGCACATTTTGAAACATTAAAGCGGTTGTTGAGCATGTTTTAATATATTGAACTGAGAAGTCACCTTGATTTAAGAAGGTTTTGAAACAGAAAATGAACTATTAAAATAAGTTTTATAAATATTGTAATAAATATTGGACAGCTTCTACCACAAACAAACAAAGGATAACTAACCAGAAAGATGTGCTTTGGTACACTAGGGGCCTCATTCAATTGTGATTTGGCCAATTAAATAGGGCTCTATATAAGCACATGGTATATTTTTTTACAGAAGTTTTTAGTTAGTGAATACAGTGCTTTTGGATAGAAATTCACTAACTAAAAACTTCTTTAAAAAAAATTGCTCTGTGCTTATATAGAGCCCTGTTCAATTGGCCAAATCACAATTGAATGAGGCCCTAGGAAGTAGTTTTCTTTGTCACCTTTGTTATAATAAAAAAGGGTTAGTGATTAAAATAAGAACAATATTAATGGAAGGTCTGTTTGAAAAAAAAAAAATAACAATAACACAATTAATTAAAAAATCTAGCTTTAGGGTGGCTAAAGTGTTAGCATTGCATAAAAGTCTTCAATTTGCAATTTGACAAATTTTCTGATGAAACACTAACAGCAATCAAGTGAAGTAGGTTATTAATGCTACTAAAAATATGTGTAGATCTGCCTCATCCTGAGGCAATTATGGTTGTGAAGTCAGTGTGTTAACATCTTTGAGGACTTCACTGTAACGAACCAGGTGATTGTTCCTCGATTTGTATTGTGCATCTAATTAGTACTCTCTTAACCTTTGCACTAACCTCTGATAGATATTGTGCAATAATCCAAAGGCTTATACTATGCATAATATTTAATGTCACAATATTGTAGTGAATGTCTCAGTCATGAGCAAGACTTAAATGACTAGAGTTTTAAAACCATTTATCATCATCAAGTACAGAAAACAACTTCTTAACAAAGAATACTACATTTTAGGATTCCAGCTATGAAACAGGTTTTATTTGTTTAGTTTTTTTTAGATCTAATGCAATAAATAGGGAATATACACTTCATACAATAATTTACTGTAGCTAGATTACATTGGGGATTATTGAATATATTTAACATTATATATATATATATATAATATTCTATTTTTCAATATACTGACAATGCCACCAAAAGATCATGCCATTTCAAAAAGCTTGATGTATAAAAATGGGATCCTACAGTAGTGATCATTTTGTCACTTTTCTCCCGACAACCTTGATATCTAGTCTGCCCATTTAGAAAGGCCTCTACTGTTTGGTACAATTTGAGTCTCCTGCATGTGCTTGCTGACTGTAGATTGTCTACATCAAAAAGAAGGAATATCATTACTGCCTATTCTCCTACTGTGCTCTCCACAATTGATATAGTTAGATCTCAACTGGGCACAGCCCCTTCTCAATCAACTATAGAAAAAAAAGATTAATAATGCTGACAGGAGATTGGCAAGGATTTAGTCTAACTGTGGTGCCTTTTAACTGGGCTTCTTCGAGATGCTTGCCCATCATTTATGTCGAAAAAATACCATTTCTGAATGTTTGGCCATAATTCCTACAAATGTAAGACTACTGGGGGTGTTGTAAAGATCGCTTATCGCCACATACAATAACACATTTGTTTTTTATATTTCCATAGATAAACCTTGGAATGATATCTGTCTTCTGATAATCTCTTCCTAGAGATGTTGGTGCAATCTTTGAGGTACAATCAACACAGGGAGACATACTAACAAAGCCATTCCAATAATGAGCTGTGATTGTCCCCAAAGCTGAACCACAAAGAGATATAAGAAAATGTTTTTGTAAAAGACAAGCATGGTTGCTTCTAATCATAATGCACAGCTTTCAATTCACAGAACAATGTTTTTTTACAAGAATTACTTTTTTCTGTTTTTAATCCATTTGCCGCATACTATAAAAAAAATTTTTTTTTAACAAATCAAAATTGGTGGAGTATATTTGTCAAAATAAATATAAAATGTGCCACAGCTTATTATTGTATGATGCCAATTTATCAAATAGGTTACATTTGATATTAATGAATCATGGAACATAATAGGAAATGTAGTTACAAATTCCACTTTTTTAAACCAGTTTTTATATAATAAAATATATATTAAAGCATGACGTATTCCACACCATTCCTGATGAGGTATGTTATTAATCAATGTATGTTATAGAACACTACATTTGAACTACAGGTTATATCATCATAATATTAATCATTTCAGTAGGATAAGTAAAGTTTAAAAATACTTTGGCAGAGAATTGTCAATTTAGCATTTCCAACAAAAAACATAAAACAAATATGTCAAGAAACCTTAGAATGTGTGTCGTATTTAATGCATAAATAAAGAAGATTTTCTAATATAAAAATATCCAATCTGGCTGTGCATAGTTTTAAATGAGACAAATGCCAATGGTATGAACTGCATAAAAATAAAAATAAAACTCTTTATTGTTGTTAGTTAATGGCTGCCAAACAGTGAATACATTTTTGGAATTTGGTTGATAAGTAAAACCAAAAATAAAACTCCACTCACCAATTATTCCATTTGAATATTTCAAACCATCAGCCTTTATGAATTGCGATTCGGTAAATTTAAAAAGGTTCTATCTAAGCACATAGCATATTTTTTTTACAGAAGTTTTTAGTTAGTGAAGACCTTGCTTTTGGATAGAAGTTCACTAACTAAAAACTTCTGTAAAAAAAATATGCTCTGTGCTTATATAGAGCCCTTTTAAATTTACCGAACCACAATTTAATAAGGCTGCATATTACTAAATAACAGAAAATATGTCTCTCTTTAATATTTAGGATGAATTTGACCTAGTGTTAAAAATGGGTCAGTACATTTTAGTGGCTGTAGAAAATAAAATGTTCATAATGTAACATAATCAAAATCATATATTGCTTTTTGAAAATTAAAAGAATAATATAATGGCCTAGTTTCATTTAGTATGAAAAGCAAAGTAATTTATGAAAATGGCTTGTGTCAAATAAAACATATGTAGATAACTGACATACTGAGTTTTTCAATAGAAATGAAGGTAGTTTGAGTGATTTTCTTGCACATAATGTTCAGTATCCTCTCAGGTTACTTTGGAAATTTTTATTAAATTAAATTTATGTTCACTTTTCTTCTAGCAGGGTAGGTCAATTTGCTGTCTAGCTTCATCATTTGAATTCCCTTGTGTTTTGTTTTTCCAATTGGTCATTTGACTTGTAATGTCTTTAGTGACTTCATATATTCATATCACCCCATGCCTAAAATCCATTATTCAGACAGCTTTGTTAAATGATAATATGCTATTTTCTACAAAATATGGGACTTTTTCTATCTTCAGCTTTTAAAGGGACCACCAAAGTTATTCTATAGTAACCTTTTTTGAAGAGCATGACTTGATTATGACTAAAATGTTTTAGAATGTCAAAAATACAAATAAATACAAACTTCAAGTATTCTTTACTGTGTTTAGACATTGGATAAGAATCAATAAGTATTGCAGGGGTTTTGATATGTCATCACAATCATTTCACAACCCCTGTTGTATCTTTGTGACTCTTCCCCATCTGTTTGTCCTAACCTGACTTGTCACCTGAGAGGGATCTTAATAAGATCAATTATTTAATTATTCAATTATTTAGCTACCACCATGATATGGAATTTACAATAGATTTAGGGCCATATTAAATTCCAAGCCAGTAACCCCAATGTGAATCTTGTAATGGCTGCGGGCTTGAAATTTGTCCGAGTTACGGGGCTATTAAATTAGAAAGGCTGCAAGCTGCAAACCGTAAACAGTTTGTCAGCCGTCGTTTTTGCAGGCTAGACCGTAATCAATTAATCAAGCCCGTAGTTACGGGTTTAGATGGAGCCAATGGAAACAGAGATCGTCAGCATTGCGTCACAGAAAAATGGACGATGGATTTCAAAGTCTTACGGGGTTCAATTACAAGTTACGATCGGACCCACATTCCAGTCATGATGCAATATAAATAAAGCTGTAAATGTGATATTCTATTACATGCGAGTTCCATTACATGTATTAACACATTGATTGCCGGGATCGATATAATACAATAATTACACATGAAATCAAGTATTTTTGTGGGCCGATTTGCGGGCTTGAGAATTTTGTGCTATTAATTCTAAGCCCTAACATCACTTTCCCTTTTCATATTAGGACAGTAGTATGCCCTTATTTGCTTTACAAGTGCTACATATTGGACTTTACAACCCTTGAGGGTCCTCTCGAGCACACGTTGGCCTTTTGGCTCCATTTGCGTGTTACAGGCTTGCTTGCGAATGTTGCAATTTAATAGCTAAATTGAAAACGTATCGGTTACGGGCTTGACGGATCAAAGGATTTATGGCCGCGAAGTTCAACATCCCTCAACCGGTAGGCTTTTTTTCGGCCCTGCTGCTTAACCCGCAAGTCGTCTGCCGCCTGCGTTACGGGACTAATTTAATGGCAAAAGACCCTAAGATCTCAGTTTTGGGCTACGTTTTAACACGTAGCCCAAATTTAATAGGGCTCTTAGATGGTACTGCAATTTACAAATGGATCACCTTCCCAGGTCATATATCAAGTAAGTAAACAAAATAATGGAAGTCCACAATAAAAGATAATTGCATAATACAAGCTGTATATTTTAACTTTTCACAAACATTTCCCATTATTTCTTCAAAAGAGAATACTATAACTTTAGTGGTTTGTTAGGTATGTATGGAGCCTAACATTATCATTGCACATCTTGCTATCACACAATACACCATACAAAGGGGTACAGAAAGAAAGTGTACTTTGTGAAGGATACCCAGAGAAAGGATACTGTTTTACCAAGGACTTATGTTGGTATTGCAAAGTTTAGAAGGAATTGTGAAGTTAATAGTGAATCTAACATATAATGAAGGAACTGGAAGTCCAGATTTGGACCTATCTGCTGATTTACTGCTCCATTATATTATAATTAAAGAAAAACTGATAACAATCATTGATTTTTGTATGGGATATTTTCTAAACTACCACATTTACCTAAAATGCTGAAGATATATGGTAAGTCATATAGACAATTCCAGGTTATTGCAAATAAAAACATTTACTAGTGTGTTTTAATGATGTGCTTTTTAAAGGATAATGTCTCTAATCACTGAATCACTAATTACTAAAGTGTTGTGAATGTGAGGCTCCCTGTCCGCTGTGGTATGCTGAGCAATGCAAGGCCGAAATGTAGGGTTATAGAAAATGATTAGACAGCATCTAAAGAGTACAATCTTTTATTTTGCTCTGTTTCCAATCTTTGTTTTCCTTTTCTCAATTTTTATATCTCTTATTCCGTCTCTCAGTTCCATTTTCCCCTTTCTCATCCTCCATTTTTTTCTATCACTTCTTCGTTTTTCTCTTCTTTGTTCCCTATATACCCATTATCATTCCCCTTTCCTCTACTTTTCTTTTACTTTCCTCTCTCATTCCTGAGCCTTCTCTCTTTCAATTAATTGTGCAAATTGCCTCTACCTCTCTCACTCTCCATTCCTCATGTCCCTCTCTCTGCGTTTTTACATTTCCTCACACCTATTTTTCCTTTTCCCCAGTTCTCCCATTTTTCCACGTTCTTTATTCACCATTAAATTATGTTTGTCTGCATTTCAGTGCTCTGATCCTTCCCATCTTTTCTTTTCCTGCTCATCCCTCTCTTTCTCCGCCAATATTACACTTTCCCATATAACCTTATTTAGTTGTCTCTCTCTTTCGAGAGATGAGTCTAGTATTCACTAAGCCAGTGGTAGTCAACAGGCTGGGCCTAGGTCAGAATCTTCTTTCTTCTGGACCTATGCTATATATACCTATATTAAGAATTAATTCCTACCGGAGCTTCAAACCCTTATCTACCAGGAAAACAGTGGATAGTTTCCTTCACTGTATAAACTTCCTTCCAGTTCCCTTTAAATGTCATTTTATTAAAATATTTCTGCGTATCCATAAAACAGCATGGATTCCAGATCATGTCATCATTTTCACAAATGCATTCTGATCTGGGTGAATTTTTTAAAATATAATTAACTACTCTTAGACATTTTTCTTGGGGGCATTTTGAAGGTGTGGTTGTACGTAAAATAGTACCAGCAACCCCTCTCAGAGTTTTCATTAAACAGTGAGAAAATGTAAAAATAATATTTAATTTAAAAAAACACTGAAGTGTGAGCAAGCATAATAGTCAAAGTTATTCTGGCAAGATGCCTATACTCATAACAATAACTAACAGTGGAAGGTAAACCTATTGTATTATACGGTTAGTTACAGGCCATATGCTTATTTTCTAAGTACCCCTGCCATTAGATCCATAGATTAGATGATAACAAAAGACACAACTGAATTTAGGAAATTATAAATAACTACTTTCACAATTTAACTGGCATCATCTGGGATAATGTTAATTATGGATCTAATTACATATTTTTTTACAAAAAACACTGAGGATTTGTTTTGTATAATACGGATGATATAATAAGAAGCTGCACAACTCTGTCCAAGACCTCATTATTATAGAAAACGTTCCAAAATATAGCAAAGCATGGAGTGAGTTATGTCACTATCTTGTGGCGAATCCACAACACACATTAAGGGGGATATTTACTAAGCATTGCAATGGCTATGATGTCCTTAACTGGTTTTGATGTGCTCTATTTCCTATGGGAACAATTGTCATTGCAGCCCTTTGCAAACCCATCAACAATGATTTAGTAAATACCCCCCATTAAAACAAATCAACAGAAAAGTTGTTCTTATGTAAAAGTGAGCACACACACATACGCTGCTTCACACTGATTCATGTAATGCTGTTTTTGACTGACACATCACCCATTCGATATAAGATAATACGTTTTTGGCCAACACATTCCCGAATAACACTGATTCAATGCTTGTGTATCATTCCAAAACACCAAGAGCCATGGAAGGGATTTTAACATTGAGTCTACTGGTGATTTACCCTGTGCTATATATATATATATATATATATATATATATATATATATATATATATATATATATATATAAAGAGAGAGAGAGAGAGAGAGAGAGAGGTAGATAGATAGATAGATAGATAGATAGATAGATAGATAGATAGATAGATAGATAGATAAACAGATGTAATTATCTGTGAGAGTACATTAGGGTTTACTGGTAGTGAACTTTACTGAGATAAAAAACAAGAATAACTTAGAGTTCTTTATTTGGATGTGGAAGAGCAATTGAATTGCACTGTTTAGTGTCAGTATATTAAATTAATAGCAGTTAGACAGTTAGACATATCACAATGCTACAGAGATTATAATTTAAGATACATACAAAATATGAAATTGTCTGCTGTCAACAATTCAGGTTAACCACTAGAATCCAAAACATTAAGACAGTTTGTTAAATTGTAAGGTGCAATTTGGATTTATGGAATAGATTCCATTCATTCTTTTGAAGGAAATGTATATAAGCAATGTGTATTTGCTTTGATACAACTGATTGTGTTTTCCAAAAAAATAGTAAAAAAAATATTAGAAGTATGTAAGAATTGTCAATTACTATATATATATATATATATATATATATATATATATATATATATATATATATATATATATATATATATATCCATAAAATAATATTCATATACATTCTAATCAGACTTTCAGTGAATTACCCTGGCTGATAATTTGCAGTGTAAACACATAAGGCATTGTCAGTACTACACAAACAATGATAATTATGTAGCAAAATCACAAGGACTCTGGGGGTGGGCAAGATATGAATGGAGGAAACTTCCATCTTCACATATCTAGAACCTAATCTTATATTCATTTAGGACTTTGGCTACAGATAGTTTTTCAAAAATAAGGAAACCTATTTATACTTTTGAAGGTTAATTTATCTATGGGGTAAAAGAGGGAATAAAGAAGTGAAATTGAACATCTCTGTTTTCCATGGTTCTATGGGAGCTATTTCTCAAACATATATGGGCATTTACTAAGCATCACCAGTGGATGTGATGTGCATCCCTGTATTTACCATGCAATATTTCCTCTACTTATTTTTTCTTATCCCCACTTGATAAATATATCCCCATTGTGTTTAAATGTATCACATATTCTGTGCAACAGAATAAATATGTTAAACTTGAAGCTAAGACTATTTATACCATGCAATTTGGTAGTCTGAGATGCATCTTACTGAGCCATCAACTCCTATAAAAGCCAACAAATGCCAGATACAAAAATACAAACCAAAGTATGCTATTCAATAATATAAATAGGGTAATCATTTAAATTGCAATATATACATAACTAAAGACTGTTAATTAGAGCTTTGTAGTTAAAAACTATTTACACAGAAGAAAATTATCAAGTATAAGAATGTTAAAAAAAAATACCATTTAGATGAGATACTAGAAACAACAACAAGTAAACTGAAATACCAACAAAAAATAGGTAGAATTACTTAAAATGAATACTTAAAAAACGAAAGTGTGATTATAACCAGTATTCACTAAACATGTAAGTGTATCTTAATAATACAAGTTTTCAATGCAATTTCCCTTGGTTTCATTGTCTTATTGTAGATTGGGTTGGGGTGTCTGAAAAATGTAATAACTTTGCCTGTGCCTTTAAATATATTGACCACTTAATTGCCATGTGACGTCCAGTATTTTGCTCATATCACGTGCCCCAAAGTTTTGCTGCAAGAAGCAAGATGTTATGCTCCAGACAATCTTACATTACAAGGCTTGGCAGCATCTTCCAATGAGTGTATGGTAATATTGCACAGAAGTATCAATATGCTTTTTACTGGATTGTTTCTATATATGTTAAAATAAATAGATTAGGACATATATAAACATGCATGGCACTCAATTAATTAATTAGAAGCATTTTATTAAATAATGGTGTAGTGTTCCATCATAAATTAGTAGTAGGAGGAAAAACACATAATTTATTGTGATCTTTAAATTTTTTTGTTTGCAACCCAATACAATATGCTTGTAAGTAAAATCTGGCTAATTATAATGTCACATATTTTTTTCTGATTAATACAGAATACTATTGTTTGCATTGAAGACAGAAATATGTTGTTTGCGTATTTAATGAAATATTATTTTTCTTGGAATTTATGAAAAAGAACATAAAAATAATGATATATCCAGGTTCTGGTTTTAATGCAGATTCCACCAGAGTGTTTCTAAGTTCCCATAATGTTTAGTGCCCTGAATAAGCCATCAGTCTGAAGTATGTGTGAGGCTGCACTTGTTACACATCATGATACTTCCATCCCTGCACAAAGAAAACTCTGAACAAAAAGGGCCTGTGTTTAACAGGATAATTCTTGCATTCAGTTTTATTTCTATTTTCTACTTCCTATGCTTTTGTCAGTGACATGTGTTTTTTTTTTCTGGGTATTCTTTCTTTTTCCTTCTGTTTTACAGCCATGCTTTGTTACCTACAAAAAAATGTCTGGAGCGTCTTGTCTCCCATAGAAGAACTAGCAAAAAGAGGAGTGGGTTGCAATGCTGCCCATGCATGCAGAACATCCCAATCTGTTTTTGTGCATTGAGTTGGTGCGGGGGCAGCAGGGAACATGCAGCCAGTCTTATTGGGATAATAGGAGGTTGGACAGCTGGGAACCCTCAACAAAAGATTCACTCTTCTGTCAACTCTGTTTACTTAGTGTTGTTTCTGACCCCTGTGTTAGACTTGTTTCTAGTACATATGCTTATCAAACCATTTTAATTGGCTTTCTTTATAACAGTATGGACCAAACACTCTTCTACATGTGTTTCCAAACAGCTTAATTGACTTTTCTAATATTCTTCCTCTGTTGTTGACAATAAAACTTTAACAGTGACAAGCAGTGTTTGAATAATGCCTGATTGATTGAATAGGCTATAGAACAATTTAGCTTAACACTTTTTCATAGATAGACAGAAAAATAAAAATACACAGATGGGTATGTGTGCTACTGAACACTATTGGATGCTTAAGATATTAGTTATCTTAATATTGCATACCTTTATACACACCATATATATTTATATATATATATATATATATATATATATATATATATATATATATATATATATATATAAACACAGATAGATAGATAGATAGGTAGATAGATAGATAGATAGATAGATAGATAGATAGATAGATATTCAGAAACAGTATATCTATCTATGATATATTTGATATATATGTATATAAAAACAGATAGATAGATTGAAAGATCGATAGATAGATGGGCATATAGATATAATATAATTAGATGTTGGTCACTTTGATTTGCTTCACTGTGTAACTGGTGCAATATTGCTTATGTGTTAGTAAAACCTGATATTTTATAAATGTATTTTAATATGTTTGGAGTCTTCTATTTTAGTTGTGTTAATGTCAGCTCATATATTTTTGCAAATGTTTAAAAAATGTCAAATATGGAACATAATCCCAAGTTCTGTTTGCTTGTTGTGGTCTCTCTCTCCTATTCTGTTTGTTTGTTGTGGTCTCTCTATCCTGTTCTGTTTGTTTGTTGTGGTCTCTCTCTCCTGCCCTGTTTGCTTGTTGTGGTCTCTCTCTCCTGTCCTGTTTGCTAGTTGTGGTCTCTCTCTCCTGTCCTGTTTGCTTGTTGTGGTCTCTCTCTCCTGTTCTGTTTGCTTGTTGTAGTCTCTCTCTCTCTCTCTCTCCTGTCCTGTTTGCTTGTTGTGGTCTCACTCTCCTGTCCTGTTTGCTAGTTGTGGTCTCTCTCCTGTCCTGTTTGCTTGTTGTGGTCTCTCTCTCCTGTTCTGTTTGTTTGTGGTGGTCTCTCTATCCTGTTCTGTTTGTTTGTTGTGGTCTCTCTCTCCTGTCCTGTTTGCTTGTTGTGGTCTCTCTCTCCTGTCCTGTTTGCTAGTTGTGGTCTCTCTCTCCTGTCCTGTTTGCTAGTTGTGGTCTCTCTCTCCTGTCCTGTTTGCTTGTTGTGGTCTCTCTCTCCTGTTCTGTTTGCTTGTTGTAGTCTCTCTCTCTCTCCTGTCCTGTTTGCTTGTTGTGGTCTCACTCTCCTGTCCTGTTTGCTAGTTGTGGTCTCTCTCCTGTCCTGTTTGCTTGTTGTGGTCTCTTTCTCCTGTCCTGTTTGCTTGTTGTAGTCTCTCTCTCTCTCTCCTGTCCTGTTTGCTTGTTGTGGTCTCTCTCTCCTGTCCTGTTTGCTTGTTATGGTCTCTCTCTCCTGTCCTGTTTGCTTGTTGTGGTCTCTCTCTCCTGTCCTGTTTGCTTGTTGTGATCTCTCTCTCCTGTCCTGTTTGCTTGTTGTGATCTCTCTCTCCTGTCCTGTTTGCTTGTTGTGGTCTCTCTCTCCTGTTCTGTTTGTTTGTTGTGGTCTCTCTATCCTGTTCTGTTTGTTTGTTGTGGTCTCTCTCTCCTGCCCTGTTTGCTTGTTGTGGTCTCTCTCTCCTGTCCTGTTTGCTAGTTGTGGTCTCTCTCTCTTGTCCTGTTTGCTTGTTGTGGTCTCTCTCTCCTGTTCTGTTTGCTTGTTGTAGTCTCTCTCTCTCTCCTGTCCTGTTTGCTTGTTGTGGTCTCACTCTCCTGTCCTGTTTGCTAGTTGTGGTCTCTCTCCTGTCCTGTTTGCTTGTTGTGGTCTCTCTCTCCTGTCCTGTTTGCTAGTTGTGGTCTCTCTCCTGTCCTGTTTGCTTGTTGTGATCTCTCTCTCCTGTCCTGTTTGCTTGTTGTGGTCTCTCTCTCCTGTCCTGTTTGCTAGTTGTGGTCTCTCTCCTGTCCTGTTTGCTTGTTGTGGTCTCTCTCTCCTGTTCTGTTTGTTTGTGGTGGTCTCTCTATCCTGTTCTGTTTGTTTGTTGTGGTCTCTCTCTCCTGTCCTGTTTGCTTGTTGTGGTCTCTCTCTCCTGTCCTGTTTGCTAGTTGTGGTCTCTCTCTCCTGTCCTGTTTGCTAGTTGTGGTCTCTCTCTCCTGTCCTGTTTGCTTGTTGTGGTCTCTCTCTCCTGTTCTGTTTGCTTGTTGTAGTCTCTCTCTCTCTCCTGTCCTGTTTGCTTGTTGTGGTCTCACTCTCCTGTCCTGTCTGCTAGTTGTGGTCTCTCTCCTGTCCTGTTTGCTTGTTGTGATCTCTCTCTCCTGTCCTGTTTGCTTGTTGTGATCTCTCTCTCCTGTCCTGTTTGCTTGTTGTGGTCTCTCTCTCTCCTGTCCTGTTTGCTTGTTGTGGTCTCTCTCTCCTGTCCTGTTTGCATGTCTCTCTCACTTCCAATGTGACTTTGATCTGTAGCAATGACTCTTTACCCACATTAAATGTTCACACATCCCAAGGAATGCTCAGAGATTTACAAATGCATGATATATATATATATGTGCATATTTTAGGATTCCCTTCTCCAGTAACTGTTAATTAGACCTTACTAGATAACTAAATGTCAAGGTTATGAACCATGTGAGCAAGCATGTCTAAGGAGATGTCAGGGAGATGTCCCTCTAATAACAACAGAAAGCAAAACAATAACTAAGACATGGAAAACATTAAGGTGGCATTTAATGATCTTTATGTCCCAGGGTGTTGTTAGTTTCCAAAACTGACTAAATAAGGCAGGTAAAAATAATGATCATAGAACAGAAATAAAATCTCTTAATATATTATTTGTTAGAAATAAACATATCGTACCAACACTTGCTTTGCTAAACAAGTCAAATCAGATCCAGTATTCACAAATATACCAGATAACTTATACTATATGATCTGTAATATTTATTAATGTTGACTTCATACAGTTCATCTCCCAGATCAAGATTAAGATTTATAATAAAATCATCAAATGTCTCATAAATCTAATGAAAGTCGCTTGCATTTTCCAACTAGTTCTAGAAATATTTACGTCTATTTTCTTAGATTCGTGTTTATCAAGCCTGCAAACGAAAAGCAAAACCTGGTCATTTATCTATGTAAGAAAATATTACAAATAAGATCCTAACTTTAATCTGGACAGTGATTCAGTAGTCTAAAGGTCTATTAACGCTTTCCCCATAACCATATATGGAGGACAAATAGGAGGTATATGGATATAGTTTAAGTTATTATATATATATATATATATATATATATATATATATATATATACATATACATATATGTATATATATATATATATATATATATATATATATATATATATAAATATATATATATATATATATATATATATATATATATATATAGTTATCACTAACTAGCTATCTCTGTCCATCTCACACTATCCTGTGGTCAAACAGGTGTTCATTAGTCCAAGCATTTATAATACACGGTTCATCTTTATTCTGTGTGTCCCTGTTTTCTTCCTAAATTGCTTTTTATTTACTTTTCTTACATTATTAAAGACAACATCAAAGTCCATTCTGGAAATTCAAACATGTTACAATTTTATATATCTAATCAGTAATCTCTATCTTTTATGCTAAATGAGCAAACTTATTCCTAATATATGGATTGCCTGCATCCAAACCTACCTAATAAATCGTTGGTTACAAACTAATGATATTTTTATTTAAAAAAAAAAAGAAACACTTCAATTAAATATAAAAGCACAAGTAAATCCTGAAAGTTTTAAACAAAAAAAGCAATATAGATTGCTTTACAAAAAAATATATTATATATTTTTGTACAAAAATATTTGAGGTAAAAAACAAATCTCAAACTGATTAATCCAAATAGCAATATGTATTTCCTTATATTAGCTGCATGCAAATGTGTCACACTGTGATGTCCATATAGTCATAAACATTTGTCATTTTGTTGTGTGGCATAACCATATATCCAGTCCTTTTATAGTTAAACTACTTAAATAAATGCCCTAATCAATTATGTTTATTTTTTTTATTTTTTTACTAAAGTGATTGACGATTTTTATTTTATCAACCTTTGCAGGCATGTACAATGCTGCCTGTCTAGTTTAGATATGATGTTGGGACAGCGCCTCCCTTGAAATTGAACAGAGGCCTGAATAAAGAGAGAAGTACTTTGTAGTCTACATAGTCCATCTTTAATTCAGAAACGCATCTATACTCCCGGGAGCTCTGCCTTTGATCTCTTTGATTTTTACACCAGATCTGTTATGGACTAAAATTCCTAGGTTTTCCATAGAAACATCTCCATTCCTTAGGGATATTGATGTTTTCTTCTTCCTAGGGGTTATGATATGGTAAATCAGATTCAGAAAAGCATGGACAATGCCAGCATTCATGCTCTGCTTTTTGTAACCTTCTTTTTCTCCAATGAATCAAAATATTGTTTATTCTTCTGCTCCTAACGCCAGTCACTTCAGCTGCCTTTCAGTGCTAAACTTTGTAGGAGCAGCAGGTTGCGTTTCCATAGGAACATACTGTATGGAATAAACCTCTAAGACAATGCCTAAGGAGTGAGTTCTTGCCTTGCTATGCAGCCACTTCCGATGGAGCAAGCATTCTCCTTAGGACAGTCATCTTGTCACAAGAACAATGTATATCTTTCCCTGCCAATTTTTCTTTACCCACATTCCCTTTGATCTATAAAAAATCAAAAGAACAAAGTCAGGAGAGAAAAGACTTTTGCACATAACAGCCCTTTATATTTTGTCAAATTAGCTGAATACTCTGAAAACTGATACAGTTTGATAATTAATGACCCTTTATACTATTTAAGTCTGCTCTTATGACAAATGTTTTGTTCTCTAAACTTGAGTATTTGAATTGCAAATGTATAATAGTATTCTGTAGGAAAAAAAGAAGAAAAAAAAATATGTAGAAAACAGATGCATTTTTATAAATAATTGACATGTATGCTATGCTGGATCATTTAATTAGTGGTTTTCAATCTGCCTAATTGTGTGTTATATATTTTTTGTTATTTTAATTAGTTTGTCCTATAGAATAATTACATGCATTAATGAAATAGCCCATAAATGCTTTCACTTTGAGAAAACAGAGCTAAAATAAAAAAAGAATCTTAAAATATAACAGCAAAAAAAAAAAAAAAAATGTAATTCTTTGATTGCTGGCACAAATGCATGAAATAACAGGTGTATAATTATATTATTTGTCAGATTAAGTCCTAACCAGAAATAAACTCTTAATTATTGATCAAATGTTGAAATTAGTGATTAATATTAACACATGGTATTTTGAAATATATATATTGTGGTAAATAATTCCTCTATG